>RJWH01000136.1:0-198445 GCA_004363575.1 Solenodon paradoxus
TAGTGCGCGTGATCAAGGCTCTGACTGGTTGCTAATTGATTGGTTGCTAATATTCTTGGTTGCTAATGTTTATGCTTTGTTTATGAAATAGGGAGGCGATCGTTAGGCAAACAGGGCAGTGGCTGAGGTACCTCTGAGTGTAATTTTCTGTTGGATTGCATCAGCCTGGCTTTGTGGCCTGGCCCAAGTCCCCAACACCATTGCCCTGGATCGTGAGCCCAGGTTTTACATGAACTACACTGCAGCCACGGACTTAATGTCTGACTCACCGGTGTGCACCAAGATCATTTTTATTCTGCATCAATAGTATCAAGGTCTTTCATCAGGTTTATATCACATATACTGTGTTGCATTTAAGATATATTTGCATTTGTGTGATTTATATGTCATATAGTCTCCAAGTAGACTATAATTTTACTTCAATGACAGTACCCAAATGTTTAAAGATGGTACTTTAATTTTTCAATATTTAACTGATACCAACTTGATCAGAGTATAAACTTTCAGATTTAAGATAAATGAGGTCTGGGTATTTAATATATAGGATGGTAATTATTAATGATATTGCAGTACATACTTGAAAATAGTAATTAGTGATTTAATAAAGGAAGCTTTAGCTTTAAAGCTATAGCACCAAAGCTACAGTGATCATCATTTTGCAATAAAAGAGAACTGAATTAAGTTGCATATCTTAAGTTCACACAGTTTTACATACAAATTATATCTCTAAACCTAGGGAAAATTTGTTACAAAAACACAGTTTATAGACATGTGATAATTGAAGCTACCTCCCCAATTCCGGTAAGGTACTGTGATCCCTTCCTTGTTAACTGGAACTATAACTAGCACTAACTAGCAGTTTGGCAATGGCAGCTGTAAATGAACTGACAGCAGTAACAATGCTCCTTCTCAGTGTGCTGTAAATAAATAAAATCCTCAGATTTTATCTGTAGTCACAATTTATGGATAACTAATCATCAGCTTCCAATATAAATCATTAAACACACTTCGTAACTAGACAGTTTTAATAAGTGAGCATGTTAAATACATCTATGTCGCTACAAAGTAATTACTTCTATATGCCAAGTTTTCATTGATACTGCGCAATGTTTTAAACTAAAAGCTTGTGTTGATCCAAAAATCGTATGTCCAAATTCTGCTCTCCAATATGAAGGTGTTTAGAGCTAAAACCTTTGAAAGGTAGTTATAGTGAGGTCGTGTGGTGACACCCTAATGTTAACAAATTCCATAATTGGTGTTCTTATAAAAGAAGGAAGAGAACTGAGAGCTCATTCACTCCCTTCCACTGTGCACAAACAGGTCATGTGAACACATAGAGAGATAGCAGCCAGTTTTTAATCAAAAGAAGAGACTTCAGAAGGAAGTCCACTTCGTCAACACTTTAATCTTGAACTGCCCAATCTCCAGAAACAAATTTCTCTTGCTAATTAAACCACTACAGCAATAGTATTTTGTTTGACAGTAAAAGAATACCTATACACAGTAATCTATCATTTCAATTTCTTTGACGGTAGACATAGACAAAGAAAAAGCTCATTTTGAGTATTGTATCCCAAGATCCCAAATATGGTAGGAAGTAACGGTCTGACTTAAAAAAGTTGTTGCTGCGTTTCTTGTGCCTACAGCGGTGCCTGACATGTAGTAAGAACACAATAAATATTGAATGAGTGAATGAATAAAGGAATTAATGAATGAGCATTCAAAAATTTTATCTTATTTAAATTTCTCTTGTGATATTTAATAAAGCAAAATATGAATAATTACAAAATAAAAGAAAAGCAAAAGGAGATTAAACAGGCATTCAATATTATAACTATATTTGAAAATTAATGAAAATGAGTATGATTCCAATGTATATTTTGATAGCACCTATTCCTTTAAGCCTCTTTATCTACTCGTGTACTAGTTTATCACTTATCCCACCCATTAGAATGAAAGCTCCATTGCAGAATGTTCTTGTTTTATAAACTTCCGTATTAGTGGTCCGAAAAGAGTGCTTGTCACATAGATTTTCAATAAATATTTTCTGAATAAAGGAATGAATTCAAAATACAGGTTCCGAAACCAAACAATGGGATGCTTAAAAAGTATGCTTTAATGTATTTTTTAAAAATCACAATGATTTTAAATATTAAACTTATAATTTGGAAGAAAGGCATATAATATAATTGGGAGTTGTAAATTATAGGATAAATAATGTCTATTTTTTCTAAAATTTTATAGAACCATAATTATTCCATTTTAGTGTCAGTTTATAGTACAGCATTATTAACAGGGGAATTATACCTTCATATCTAAGTCCTACTCCCAAAGCTTCAAATACAATAAAGAGCAGTGTCCACCAAGTACCTTATACATATTTATACTTTAAATATTAATGACTTTGAATCATAATAGCAAGTCATTTAAACTCATGGGGCACCTGATATCCTAAGAAAAATGGATTTGCTATGATAATGCACATCTCTTTTCTATTGTATACAGTGTTATGACCAATTAAGATATATTTTAAAATTTCCAACATATTATTAAATGTAACATATGTTCATTTACTAAAATAATGCTGCTATCATCATGTGAATGTTACCATCAATCTCTAGAGTCTCAAGGCCAAATTAACAATATTTTCTGTTTTTTAACTTTCAAATATCAGAGAATTACAGTCCAGTTCAGAAAGAATATAAATTGAGAGACAATTGCAAAGAAATGCTATATTGGATGACAAGGTTGAAAAGGTTTAGTATGGAATATGTAAAAATACTTAGGCATTTAATTTATCTGAGGATTCCATTTATACATACTAACATTGGAAATGCAGAAATTGGCTGACCAAATAATAACTGAATAAGTACATTTTAGGAAATAATCAACATAAACTGTACTTTGAGAAATAATGTAAGGCCATCAATGTAGCAAATCCAAGATTTCTCTTTAAATTTTGAAGTGAAAAGAATATAAACATGACTGCATCAAAAATACTGTCTTTATTGCTCTACTTCCTTTGACAGGACATCTCCAGCTCTAAAGGCACATTTGTGTTTGACTAAGGGCATTAGACATTAGGCTGTGAGTTCCTTAGAGACAGCATAGTATCTTAATTATCATTATGTCTGATAGTGTTTACTAAAAGTCTGCAGAGTAATATGAATGTGCCGAACCTGCAGACCATAAATCATTATTTTGAAATATGCTGCATCATTTTTCATCATAAACCATTAAAATGTCCCAGTAACTGTTGTGTGTATCGAAAGCCTATCTTGAAGTTGACTAGGAGACTCAGAAAAGTAATTTTCAGTTCATATATTAGGATCACTATTGGCAACGTTCAGCTCAATCCATTTAAGATTTGTTAGTCTCCTGTTATGACTTTTCAGTATGCTATATACTATAAAAAAAGAAGTAAATGTCATGATTCTTGCCCTTAAGAGGGACTTGTCCATTTTTATCCCTACATCTTTATGGTATTAAAATTATTTTCCATAGAAACATATCTTTCAATCTTTCACAGAAAGTCACTGCAGCATTTTTATTAGGTAATTCAAGTAATGAAAAGGGTAGGTCTTATAAATGTTAGGTCTAAACAAACAACTGCTATAAAGGATCTAAGGGCATCATAATACTAGGTGAGCCAAAGAAAGAAGAAATTAAGAAGTGAAGCAGCACTATAATGAAAATAAGCAAAGATTAAAACTATCTTACAGAAGACAATGAAAGAAAAAAACTTCCAGAGGAGAAAAAAATCATCTCTATCTTATGGGTAGTAAGTTAAATTTTTTTCTTCCCTTCTAAATTCAAATGTCTATTTGACGATACTAGATAACATGAGATGGAGATCAGAATTGTGGTGAAGAGCACCAGAAGGTTACACAATACAAATCTTTTAAAAAGAATAAGAGGAAATATCTATGTAAAGCCAAGACATCTGCTCTCAAATCTAATTTTGTTGAATAGTTTGATTAAAGGGAAAGGGGATTTTCATCTAAATTAATAGCCAGCATTTTCATTTTAATGGAACTGTTGGGAAAGTGTAGTAACCAAAATATTTCACCTTTTCTTCAGGGAGTGAAATAAGAGCTCAATTTATTTCAAAATTCTAAATCAAGTAAAAGTAAAGACTCAGTCTCTTAAGTCTGAACAAAATAAGGCTACTGAATAAATTAATTCAATAGCAAATCAATAACTATTTAAAATGATAGATTCTTGACGTCTTAAAATATTTCACCCTAAACAAGAGAAAGAAATAGGAGCTAGATTTGCAAACATATCAGGTAATTTATATATCTTCTTTTGAAACTTATCTACATCTCAAGTGCTGGCTTATTGTGGGGATTTGTCTCCACCCTTGTAATTATATTTAAAAACCAGGCAGCAGGATCAGTTGGTGGGCTTCCTGCTTTGCAATAAATGATTAGACATATAGTTGTCAATCTGCCATTTTATTTATTTTATTTTTTAAGAATATCCAAAAGGTAGGGTTTTTCTTCTTGTTGGTATAACTTCAGGTTTACTTAACTGAAGAAATACTAAAAATTTTAAGAGTTTTATTAATCTGAGACTTAAACTTTTTTTTTCCTACATAAGCTAAATGACTAATGATCAGTCAATTGCCCTGTTAGCTAGCAGTGTTCCAAATACAATTAGCAATAATTATGTTTCTATAGAACGACTGCATATTTGGAAAACCAGCGGCATATGTTCTCACTGTGTTTTTATACAGAAGGTAAGAGGTAAAAGAAAAGAATATATCTATCCCTTTTCTGCTAATTTTGCAAACAACTCACACACAAGTCAAATAATCCTTTTCAGTTTTCTCAGTGACTCAGGTGCAAACTAGAGATGAAAGTAAGCAGAGCTGAGATCTACATATATGATAACTTATTACATCAAGTAAATATGACTTCAATACTGATAAATAGAAAACATGCATTTCTACTGGAAGTTTCCACCGGGTCAATATCATCCTCCTCTTGAAATTTTAATGCCAATTCAAATACACACCAGAGAAAGAGGAAGTCTACTAGGATTGATATAGAACCCTGAGGTAATTGATTTATTATTTATGAAGACATAAATCCTAGAAAGCAAGTTAATATTTCTCTCTTTTTTTTCTTGATAACTGAAATGCAGACGATTCATTATAACTATGAACTCTGGAAGGGAGCAAAGTGAAACCCTAAGGCTAGACAATTTATTACATAGTGCAGGTGATGTTCTTACCCATACCTCCTGGAACTTCCTTATTGTCATCATTTCCTGAAGATTTAAAACCAATAGAGCCTAGTCCTCACTTTGTTGGTCTGAAACCAAACCTGCAAGAGAGGAATAGAGGGCCTCTGCTAGTGAATATTACAGTGGATGAGTCACAAAAGGACAGAAGCAAGAAGTTTCCATTTTTCTTGTGACTCTTACCAGTAATTGTTTATCACTTATTTTATAAGAAATCGTGAAACTCAGTACACTATCAAAGGAAAATATTACATTGGCATACATATGCCAGGCACCTGTCTCTCCAGATGAGGTCAACAATTATCACTGGAAGATTTACAGAGTGGGAGGTGGCAAATACAGGACTGTAAGAGTAATGTAGACATAAAGCTTTGCTACTGAGCATTTCAAAATTTCCATTGGAAAGGCAGTGCACACCATGTCCTAAGATTAGGATATGGGAAAACAGTATAGATAATTTAAAAGCCTAAAAATGACACATCCACTTACAAACTCAGTGTCAAGTTATGAGTCTTTTAAAAATATTGAATTAATTTAAATGAAACCTCTAACTGCTAAGAGTACCAAATAGGGAGAACAGTCAGGATAATTTAATGATGTTACAGAGGATATATCACTAACACAATGATTGTGTTTATGAACTTTCCTACAGTGTGTTTACAAAGAAAATACTGTTGGCTCTATAGTAACTTAGGAGGAACAAAGTCTCCCATAAGAATGACTGCCTAAGAATGAGTTAGAATGGGAAAAAGCAAGTGTCAGGGCCATGACTGCTACAGGGTATGAGGTTTAGGGAAACATAATGAAAATTTTCTAAACCTGATTGTGATGAAGTTTATTCAAGTCTCATGAATATCTGAAAACCATTGACATATACTTTAAATGAATTTTCTTGTATGTGAAACAGATTTCAGTAAAGATGTTATCAAAATTTTTCACAGATATTTTACATATAATTTTAACATCCCTAGAAAAATCAATTTAGCAAGTACTACTTTTTTGCTTTTGCAGATGCTATTTTTTTGCTACTGCCTACCATTTTTGTCTTAAAAACTTCTGTCCTTTTATTAATAATCAAAATATAATCACTCTTAATAATGCTTTCCATGATTTCCTGTAACAAAAGCTATTTATCTTTGAACATTTCTACCATGACCCACATCTGGTTGAATAGATAAATGGTAAGTAGCTAGATACATACAAATAGACATAAGTATAAATAGATAGGTTATAGAAAACTAAATGAAACCTTTTTTACAAAGTTTACTACATACATGCTGTTTTCTATTGTATTATATTCTAGTCTAGTCAGAGCTATTCAGTTTTTACTGTTTTTCTTGATGCATTAAATGCATTGACCCTCTAGTTAATAATAATAAAATGCTGTACAAGATAACAAACCTCATATTGTACATTTTAATGTAAGAATCCTTTTCTGTGTCAGTTTGAAACAGTGAATATTCTTATCTTGAATATTGCTGTCATTTTGTCCTTGTCTATATTCTTCATATCTTTTTTGATTGCTGGAGTTCTGCTATATTTTGAGTTTTTTGATCCTGTAATAAAGAAGGAAGAAACAGTATATAACAGGGAAATAATATTAGTTGCAGAAAAAACTCAATCTCTTCATTTAAAATGGCGCTTAGTTCCAAGTCCCTTGCTGTATTACCAAGAAATGTGTTCTTTCCTCAAAATGTTCTGCAAAATAATGGTTAACTATTTTATTGACTATTCTTGTAATGACTTTGGAGCTGTAATTCTACCTTTCCTTCTCTATTCTGAGTTTTATATGACCTAAACAAGTCTGGTCTGCTCCATGTTTTCCTTTTAATGCGAGCAAACTGGAAACATGGTGAGAGCAATATCACCCTCAGAAAAAAATATGGGCACAAATCATACTTACTGTAAATGCCATTAATTTCACACTATAAATGTATATCACAATTAATTTTATAATTTAACAAATTATATGAATCACTGGTAGGCTACTCAAGCAGCTTAGCAGATTTTCATTGTTCCTGTGTTCACATTTACTGATGTTGGTGATGATTATTATTACAATTTTATGTCTATTATAAAACAATACATCCAGGCTTTGGATAGATAATTCATATAAAGAGAGAGGGATTAGAAGCAGGTATAGAATCTTCCAATTTATCCTTTCTTTTACATAGGGTTAGAACTATATTAGACACAGGGGCTTCTGCCTTTTTTTACATATGGCAAGCAGTCGGATATACTTGCTTTATAAACTTTAGTTGAGGTGACTGCTGTGGGTGGATGTGAATACGTTGAAAGAGAAGAGAGACAGAGAGCTAGTTTCAAAATAAACAGAACAGTTTTGCACACAATAAGTCATATAGCCTGTGTATCATTAATTCCCTCCTTCAGAAATAATTCCAAAGAAGCAGTATGTCAAGAAATGTTGCAAAAACAATATTTGATTAAGGCTTTAGAAGGAGTGGTCTTTATTTGAATTCTAGATTTTTTCTTAGTCATCTTCTCTCTGCCAATACTGATCTATTATTTTTGTTTTTTTTTTTTTAATTCAGTGAACACCACATGAAAACATTATACAGATTTAAGCTGTACATCATCACAAACCAGCATCTTCATGTAATTCATCATTTACCACCAGTGGTCCAATTCTTTCCTTTACCACATGATTAATCCCATTTACCTAACTTCCCACCTATTCTTAAATCCCTTATATCTAGTTATAGCCTGTGCTATTTGCTTTAAAAAATGTTTGTTTTATGCTTATTTTTAAGCATTTATATGCCTCCTTCAATTTTTCAAATACTTCTACAAAAGTCTGCAAATACCCTGTTCTTCATTCTATATTCTTGTAATAGTCCTAACTGCCACCAATTTAAAGTGCACTTTATTGACTTGTATGTACTATAGATTATTCAGAAGGTAACTAATATCAAGGACATGAAATCCAGATGCAGATATGAAGCAATGAATATTAGCCAATACAGAAACAAGAACAAGAATTTGTGGTGCATACCATAAATGCTGTCAGAATTTAGTGAAAGGGGAAATATCTTAGACTTCTGAGATTTGAGGAAAATACAGGAGGTATGATTGTCTTGGAGGGGTGCGTTGTATGTAAATAGACAGAAAAGAAAGTATATTCCAACCCAATAAATGCATTTAGGAGACTGTAAGTTATACTAAAGTGTGTTAAATAGGCTTGACTTCAAGTCTTGAAACTGTTCTTCCTGCCTGTGTCATCTTAAACAAATTATCTTTGAGTCAATAGTGTTCTCACCTCTAAAACTGAGATTAAGTACTGACAGTACTTGCCAATTAGTAGACAATCAATGACTGCTTATTGCTTTTCTTTTCCGAAGAAGATTAATAAAAGTACAGATGTAAATAAGAAGCAATTGTTATTTTATGAATTCGTGGTAGGAAATATTTTTGTTCCAATTTCAGTGCAACCTTGTATCCCATGCATATAACAGGTAATGCAGTAAAAAGAATGATAGCATTTAAAATTTTCAAATGCCATAGACATTCGTATTCAAATGAAATGACAAGTGGCAGAACAGTATCTCTTACCTATTTGTTCCCGTTTACTCACAGCAGCATCATTACTTGTGAAGGGAAGGCATATTGACACAATAAAATTATCAGATTTTTACTATGAAAGACAACTGGTATTAAAATGTAAATCCTCCATTCTGTAGAATGTGACAATCCATAATTTACAGAAATCGACTGAGAAGTACATCCAAGCTGCAGGGCATAGTTACAAAAAAAAGAGAAAATCCAAGTTGAAAAGATCTCCAATATGATGAAAAAGGTCATTTGAAAGATGAATATAGGATGTTTGTACTTTCCTGAGAACTTGCAATATATTCCTGGTTGTTGGCTGCAATATAGAAGTCCTAGTCTTGGAAAATTGAATTGGTGACATTTCTCAACTGATACTGGAATTAAGGGCAGGATTTCCTAAAAGCATAACCAAAGGTTAAATGGAAATAATCAGTTTGGAAATTCTATGATTCTGCTGACCCTTCTGTCCCTCATCTCTTGATATAGCTCTAATGTGTTGACAACTACTAACATTTAATGAAATAAAGAAACTTCTCTGTTTCTCATAAACAAAAGATCCATGTTAAAACAAAATCTGTGCTGATATTGAACACTAAGATTCAGTGGGATAGAGAATGTGGCTTACCAAGGATTCTACATATGGTTTTTCTAAACTAGTATATCTTCCTTTGTTCTCTAAATACAACAATGCTGTCATGGTTTTGTGAATGAAGCTTTCAATAAAGTTGCATCTGAGAGTTTCCAGTGATTTCACTCACATTATCTGGTTGCCCACTATCTAGCAACTTGGCATGGGAAACAATATAGAACAAACACAACTCTTCTTATATTGGCAATGAATTAATAATATAGACATGCCTACATCTAATATAGGGGCAAAGAGTAATAAAATATTATAACAAAGGATAGCTTTCCCCAAGATTTTCAGGACAGACCTTCAGTGATTAATTACTGTGGCATATAGATTATTTCCAGCTAAAATAATCAAGATCACGAGACTTCAACAGAAACATTTACCATTACTTTTACAAACTAGAAGAATGAAGATTAGGGCATGACTCAGATTTTTGATCATCTCCAGAAACAACCTTTCTATCAAAGAAATCTAAAAAGTTGGACAAACATGCAGTTGTGAGGTAGATGATTTTTGTCAGATGAGTCACTCTTTGTCATGTGAATTCCCCTTCCCTATCCTTGAAGCTTCAGGCCACTAACCCATTTCTTAGGTTAGGATAAAAGTTGTGTATTAGTCCTACTTACCCTAGAATTTGTAGTCATGCAGATTATCTATATGTATATATTCTTTTTCTCAAGAACCTTGAGTAGGGAGGCATTTTAAGTTTCCCAGACAGTAACAAAATATTGTGGAAATTGAGAAAAAGAAGCAACAAAATCTGAATGCTTAAAAAGTTTTGCATGATACCTATTCAATAGTGTATACTAGATGGTGAAAAGAGGGTCAATTAAAAAAAAACAAAACAGAAAACAAGCTATCTCAAAGAATGCATGTTTGGCTTGTCCATCAATGGTGCAAGAACTGCTAATGAGCATCATGCCAAATTCAACTACACTTCATATGATCACCTCATTGCTCACCTCATCATAAGGAAATGGAAATTGCTTCTCTTTAAGATTCAGGTGAGAATTACTGAAAAATAAAGGTCCTGGACATTGTAACTAAAGGAAAAAAGATACAAAATATATCCAAATAGAAAAGGAAGAAGCGAAACTATCACTATTTGCAGATGACATGATAATATACACGAATAAACCTAAAGACTCAAACAGAAACCTACTAGAAATAATAAACAAATACAGTAAAGTATCAAGCTACAAAATTAATATTTAAAATGTCATATTTATGAATTTAACAATGAAAATACAGAAACAGAACTCAAGAAACAATACCATTTGTAATTGCACAAAAAAGAAATACCTTGGAAAACTTAACTAAAAAAGTGAAGGACCTATACCATGAGAACTAAAGAAAATTGCTAAAATAAATAGAAAACAATACAAAGAAATGGAAATATATTCATGCTCATAGATTGGAAGAATTAACATAATCAAAATGGCCATACTGCCCAAGACAATATACAGATTCAGTGCTATCCCCATGCAGAAATTCTCAACAAAATTAGCAAATCAACTTCAACAATGCAGCAAAAATATTATCCATCATGACCAACTGGGTTTCATCTCAGGGATGCAAGGATGGTTCAACATATGTAAATCTATTAGTGTCATATACCATATCAACAAGAGGAAAGAGACAACGATATGATCATATCAACAGAGACAGAGAAAGACACAGCACCCATTTATGATAAAAGCTCTTAATAAAATGGGAGTAGAAAGTTCATATCTCAACATAATAGAAGACATGTCTGAAGAACTGACAGCCAATATCATAGTCAATGGCAAAAACTTGAATACATTTGTTCTTATGTCAGGAACAAGGCTGTTCGCTCTCACTACTGCTATTGTACTGGAGGTCTTAGCCAGAGCAATTAGGTAAGAAAAGGACATAAAAGGAATCCAAATTGGAAAAGAGGAAGCAAAATCTCATTATTTGCAGATGACGTGATTATATATATTGAAAAACCCAAAAACTTTATCAAAAATCTTCTAGAGCTCATCAATGAAACAGTAAAGTGGCAGGCTACAAAATCAATGCACAAAAAGCTGTTCATTCTTATACACAAAAATCATGCTAGAAGAAAATAAAATCACAAAAATCACACCATTTAAAAAGAAGTTAAATGAATAAAATACCTTTGTTACCTAACAAAGGAAGCAAAAGATCTATACAATGAAAAACTACAAGTTCTTCTTAAAAGAAATAGATGAGAACACAAAGAAATGGAAAGATATCCCCTGCTCATGCCTGGGAAGAATCAATGTCAGTAAAATGGTCATCTTACCCAAATCAATATATAGGTTTAATGCAATCCCCATTAAAGTCCCACAGGGTTATTTCCAGGAAATAAAACAAAAATATGTCAGAATTTGTATGGAACAATGAAAGACCTGGAATAGCCAAAGCAATCATTAGAAAAAAGAAGGGATCTTGAGGGACTACACTTCCAGACCTTGAACGATATTACAAAGCAATAATGATTAAAATGGTATGGTACTGGAATAATAACAGAGGCACAGACCGGGGAAAGGAACTCATTCACCAGAAACTGCCCCACTCACATACAGTCAGTTATCTACGACAAAGGAGCCAAAAGCATTCAACAGAAAAAGGAAAGTCTCTTCAACAAATGGTGTTGGGAAAACTGGACAGTCACATGCAAAAGAATGAAGCTAGACCATTCTCTAACAACATTCACAAAAATTAACTCAAAAGGGATTAGAGACTTGGACATAGGACCATAAACTATAAAGCTCTTAGAAGACAATATAGGAAAGATTTTCCATGACATCAGTTGTAGAGAAGCCTTTGGGGACTCAAGTCCACCATTAAGGGAAATAAAAAGAAAAGTAAACAACTGGAACTACATCAAACTAAGGAGCTGCTTCACAACAAAAAAAAAGCATCACCAAAAACAAAACCAAATCTGCTAACTGGGACAAGATATTTGCATTCACTATTTCCAACAAAGGCTTACTATCTAAAATTTACAAAGAACTCTTAAGACTCAGCAACAGGAGAACAGGCAATACAATGAATAAAGTGAGAGGAGGAATTACAGAGATACTTTTCTGAAGAGGATATACAGATGGCCAACAGGCACATGAAATTATGTTCCTACTCACCGGCTATCAGGAAAATGCAAATTAAAACAACAATGAAATATCACCTTACACCTGAAGGACTGACTATTATCCAAAAGTCTTGAAACAACAAATGCTGGTGAGATGTGGAGAAAAGGGAACAATTTTGCACTGTTGTTGGGAGTGAAAATTGGTGCAAACCCTATGAAGAACAATTTGGAGATTCCTCATAAAACTGAAAATGGAAATTCCAAATGATCCCGTCATTCCAATTCTGGGTATTTACCCAAAAGATACAAAAGCACCCATCCGCAGAGATGTATGCATCCCCATGCTTATTGTGACCCTATTCACAATAGCTAAGAACTGTAAATTGCCTAAGTGCCCAACATTAGATGAATGGATAAAGAAGATTTGGTGCCTATATACAATGGAATACTACACAGCCCTTAGAAGAGATGAAACCCTTTCATTTGAATCAACATGGATGGAACTAGAGGGAACTATGCTAAGTGAAGCAAGTCAAAAGAAGAATGATATATACCAGCTGGCCGCACTCATAGGTGGAATTTGAATAGACAAAACAAAGGAACAGATGAAACATAACCAACCCTGAAACATTTACAACAGAACTGAGGCTACCAAAAGGGAATGGGGTGGGTGGGTGCTGGTGGTGGCAATGCTCACTGGGCAATGGAGAATAACACTTGGTGATTTGGTGGAGGGCATATTATGTTGAAATATATCTAATAAATGAGGAACCTATACATAGGAAATTCTGTTAGTGTGTAGAATAATTACTATAATAAAATAAATTTTTTTAAATTAAAAAAGTAACAGCAAAGTAGAAGAATTACATTTTTGCAGCAAATAGATGAAGTACAAATTAGAAAAAAGCAAAATAATTATATGTTGCCTAATCTAAAAAATAATATCAGCAATGAGATATCACCTCACACCTCTGAGAATGGCTCTCAGTGAAGAAAAGGAAACAATAAGTGCTGGAGAGAATGTGAAAAAAAGGGAACTCTAATTCATTGTTGATTGTTGCATAAAATGGTGCAACCATTCTGGAAAGCAGAATGGTGATTCCCTCATAAAACTGAGAATGGAAATTCCAAATGATCTAGTTATTTCCCTACTGAGTATTTACCCTAAAAACATAAAACTTATTTGCAGAGATAAATGCCCCACCATATTCATTACAGCATTATTCACAATATTCAAAAACTGGATATTACCTAAATGCCCATCAACTTATGAGTGTAAAGAAAATGTGGGGGGTGTGTGTGTGTGTGTGTGTGTGTGTTTGTGTGTGTGTGTTAGGTAACAAAAGTAAAACAAAATGCAATTATGTACATGCAGGTAGGGCATAAAGATATGGGTACTGAAGATAATGTCATGATATTGAGGTTTATATATCATCCTGAACTAAGGAAAGGGCTTGGGGTTTGTGGACACCTTAAAAAAGGCTATTCATAAGGAGGCAGAGGAGATGTTTAACAAGTTTACCCTATTAAGTAAGTAAGCTTCATAAGGGGAAAATAAAGGTATCTCTGGTAATTTTCTTACCAAAGAGACGCCCTTACAAATGGAGATTTTTTTATAGTGTTTATTGAGATTTTTGATTTGCATAATACAAGTCCATATGTGTATGCTCACTCTTCAACAAACATATGACAACACATTATACTTCCCACCAAATTGCCAAAGTCCTCTACCACTGAATGTACTCCACCCTCCTTTTCTCCTCCTGCCCATTTTGTCTTGGTTGCCTCAGTTCTTTTGCTAATGTCCAATGCTTTTTGTTTTGTTGTTCCTTTGTTTCGAAACTTTATATTCCACATGTGGGTGATATTATCCAGTATTTGTGTTACTCCGTCTGACTTACTTCACTTAGCATAATAAGCCCCTCTAGGTCAATCGATGCTGTCACAAATGACAAGATTTCATCTTTATTAGGGTATATATAGATAGATATAGATATGTGTATGTACATATGCATATATATACATATATATAGATAAACCCACATCTTCTTTATCCATTCATCTGTTAATGGGCACTTAGGTAATTTGCAATTCTTGGCTATTGTAAAGAATGCTGCAATACACATGGGGGCGCATATATCTCTGTGAATTATTATTTTCTGGGTCAATACACAGAAGTGGGATGACAAGATCTTATGGTATCTCTATGCTCAATTTTTTGAGGAATCCCAATACTGATTTCTATAAAGGTTGCACCAATTTACAATCCCACCGATGGTGTGAAATTGTCTATTTTCTCTGCATCACCACCAACATTTGTTGTTTCCAGACTTTTGGATAATAGTCTCACAGGTGTGAGGTGTTGCCTCACTGTTGTTTTGATTTACATTTTCTTAATAACGACCAAGGAAAAACATCTTTTTATGTGTTTGTTAGTGATCTGCATGTCTGGTTTACAGAAATTTCTACCTAATCGTTGGCCCATTTTTTTGACTGGGTTGTTTGTTTTTCTGTTGAGCTTTATGAGTTCTTTATAAAATTTGGATATTATTAACCCCTTGAAAGATGTATGATGTGCAAATATCTTTTCCCAATCAGTAGGTCTCATCATTTTAATCATAGTTCCTTTCACTGTACAGGAGCTTTTTAGTTTGATGTAGTCACATTTGTTTATTTTTGTTTTTGTTACTCTTACTGCTAGAGTTGAATCCACAAACACCTCTCTAGGCTGATGTCATGGAACATATTGTCAACGTTTCCTTCTAAGTATGTTATGGTTTCCAGTCTTAAATCCAAGTCTCTAGTCCATTTTTAATTAGTATTTTGTATATGGTGTTAGAGAGTAGTCTAGATTAATTATTTTGTTTATGGGTGCCCAGTTTTCAAAGCATCATTTGTTGAAAAGAATTTCCTTTCACCATTGTGTAGTATTGACTCCTGTGTCATAAATTAAAGGTCCACATACGTGTGAGTCTATTTCTGGTGACTCAATTCTATTCCACTGACATATGTATCTGTTATTTCAGTACTATAGTTTTGATCACTAACATTTTGTAATATACTTCAAGTTCTGGAGGAGTGACACCTCCACTTTTGTTCTTTTTCTCACAATTTCTTTGGTTACTTAGGGTCTTTTGTGATTCCATTTAATTTTTTATGATATTTGTTCTATTTCTGGAAGAAAGTCAAGGATAGGGGATTGCATTAAGCCTGTATATTGCTTTAGGTAAAATGGCTATTTTGACAATGTTATTTTTTCCCAACCATGGGAATAGAATATATTTCCATCTTTTTATATCTTCTGTTATTTCTTTTAACAATATGTTATAGTTTTCATTGTACAGGTCTTTCACCTCCTTTGTTGAGTGTAGTCCAAGATATTATTTTTTTTGCTATTATAAAAGGGATAGTTTTCTTGGTTTCATTGTTTTCTATCACATTGCATATAAAAATGTGACAGATTTTTTGTATATTAATTTTGCAGTCTGCCACTTTACTGTACTCATTAATTCTACTAGTTTTTTGATGGTGTCTTTAGGGTTTCCTACATATTACCAAGTCATCTACAAATAGTGATACTTTTACTTCTTTTCAAATTTGGATTCCTTTTATTTCCTCTTCCAGCCAAATACTCTGACTAGAAACTCTGGTACAGTGCTAAATAGCAGTGGTGAGAGTGAACAGCCTTCTCTTACTCCTGATCTTAGAAGAAACAACTTCAGTTTTTTACCATTAAGTATCACATAGACTGTGGGCTTATCATATATGACCTTTATTATATTAAGTTATGTTTCTTCTATCCAATTTTATACATATTTTTTAAATCATTAATAGGTACAGAATCTTTTCAAATGCTTTCTCTGGATTGATTGATATGGTCATGTGATTGTTTTTCCTTGCTTTTGTTGAAGTGATGTATTTTATTAATAGATTTACATATGTTGAACTAACCTTGCATCTCCATATAAACCCCACTTCATCAGGATGTATAATTGCTTTGATGTATTGTCGGATTCAGTTTGCTAATATTTTCTTGAGGATTTTTCCATCTATATTTATTTGATAAAGTGGTCTGTAATTTTTTTCTTGGTGATGTGCATTTTTTGCTTTTTGTACCAGTGTAATGTTGGCTGCATAGAAAGTATTTGGAAGTGTTTTCTAGTCTTCAATTTTTTTGAAAAGTTTGAGAAGAATGGGTACTAGTTCTCAGAATATTTGCTAACATTAATTATTAAAGTTATCTGATCCCAGCGGTTATTTTAGGGGAGACTTTTGAATATTTATTCAACGTCTTTGCTTGTGTTAGTACTAGTCAAGCTTTTCATTTCTTCCTAATTCAGTCTTGGCCAGGTGTATGTTTCTAAATATCTGTCCATGTCTTCAAGATTGTCCAGTTTATTGACATAAAGGTGTTAATAGTAGTTTTTTATGATGCTTTATATTTCTGAGGTATCCATTTTAACTTTTCCTCTTTCATTTCTGATTCTAGTTAAGAGATTTTTCTCTCCTTTTTTCTTATTGAGCCTAGCCAAAGGTTTCTAAGTTTGATTTTTTCGAAGAACAATCTTTTTGTTTCCTCGATCTTCTAAAATGTTTTTTTTTTTTATTTCTAGTCCATTTATTTCTATATGAATTTTTATTTCCTTCCTTCTATTGACTTTTGACTTCAATTGTTCTTTTCCCAGTTGCTTTAGTTATAGGGTGGGAATGTTTATTTGTGTTTTTCTTGTTTCTTGAGGCAGACCCGAATTGTTATAAACATCCCTCTTGTATTGCTTTTGCTGCAACCCATAAATGGGTAGGTCATGTCTCCATTCTCACTCATCTCCAAGCACTTTTTAATTTCTTCTTTGATTCTCTCTTTTACCCAACAGTCATTCAGAGGCATGTGTTTAGCCTCTAATATTTTGAAATTGTCTGAATTTTTGTGGTTGAATTTTAGTTTTACGACATTTTGATTGAAAGATGCTTAGTATGATTTCAATCATTGTAAGTTTACTGAAACATGTTTTGTTTCCCAACATATCCTCTATCCTTGAGGGTGTTTCATGAACACTTGAAAAAATTTTGAATTCTGCAGTTGTTGAATGAAGTGTTCAGTATATGTCTATTGAACCCTTCTAATGTAATTTGTTATTTAAGGTTGTTGCTTCTCTATTAATTTTTCTGTTTGGTTGATCTGTCCATTGTTATAAGCAGAGTATTGAAGTCTCCTACCACCATTGCATTGCTGTCGATATCTCTTCATTTCTACTAATAACTGCTTTATTTCCTTTGGTAAATATATATATGTATGTATATATATATATGTATATATATATATATAAAATGAGTTGTCTTCATGTAGTCTACTGCTGAGCCCTTTTATTGTGTTCCTTTAATTACCTATTGTGTTCTTTAGCTCTAAGAATTCTGTCTGAAATTGCCTCAAATTTTCTGTCTTTGTTGTTCTCATTTTTGTTCCTCCATTATTTTCCTGATTTCAGTATCATTTTAATTTTGCTTTAAAGTTTGTCAGGTAATTTATTTAATTTTGTTGTGTTCATATTTTGCTTTGGTGCATTAGTTCATGAATATTTTTCTGTCTTTAGGATTTGTTTTTCATTCTGTTTTTATTTATATAGATTAGGCTTCCCTGATGTTAAAGGTCTGGTGTTAGGATATCGAGTTGCCCAGTATAGGCCTGAGTGTTGTTCTGAAATGTTGGGCTTCCTTTTGTTGTGTGATCTCATCACTTGCCAAGGTGGCTGAAACTCCAGAGCCTGCCGTGTGTTGAAGCCTGAGTTCAATCTACAAGGTTGGAGTTGTACTAGGGAAAGCAGAAGTTTCCCCCAGGGTCACAGAAATAAACAAGGTACAAGGAGAGAGACCAAAAGTTGCGGCTCAGTCCACAAACAAGTCACAGTTTCAACAGAGGCCACAGCAGAGAGAGAACTGGGGACCTCTTTTAACAAAGCACACTCTCTTATGAAAAATTCCTCAGTCCTCCAAAGGAGCAGCAGTCCGAGTAGGGGGCGGCAGTTATCAAGACTTGAGGCTTAGGGTTGAAACTGCAATGAGTACCAAGCAGATAATGAAGCTTTTTAGTAGTAGTCTGAGGTGGAAGTCGCTGTTCCAATTATCTTCTGTGAAAGAGCTAGAGAATGAAATTCTCCTTGCTGAAATATATACAACTATCTGCACAGCCCTGGTGTTGCAGCCTTTGCTGTCTGTTTCTGGCAGCACCCTGAATATCAGCCTGGGTGCCAGAAATGAACACAAGTGTGCTAATGGAAGAGAGGGTAGCTGTTTCCCACTGAGTGATATAATGGCAGCCTCCAGCAACCACAACATGCTAAAGCAGCCTCTCAGTTCTCAAGAAGGCTATTCTTTCCACTCCACATAGAAGTTTTTGGTTCACCAACTGAATGCCAATTCCTACGTATGAGGTATCCACTAAGGAGAAAAGCCCTCGACTCTTAGAGATTATCACCAGTTTCTCCCTGCAGCTCCATTTTCTCTGAATAGAGTGATGCTGAGACAGATGAACTTCTCCTACTGTTTCTGAGGGTATATGCTTTTTTTCTTTGTGAAGATTTGGTCTCTGTTCTTTTCCAAAGGTAGTACTTGCTAAAACGGGTGTGGTTTTGGATGGACATGTGAGGAGGAGTTAAACTGGATATTTTAATAGTATATTATCCTGCCCAAAAGTTCACACATAGAGATTTATCTTCTTATATCTCTTACAAAAGCATAGCTTCTACTCCATTTTCCTATGTGTAATGTTTCTTAAAATAGCCAACCTAAAGTAATCCTTATACCAAAGATGATACATATGTTCTGTCCTTTTCATTGTACAAACAGAATCCAATCTAACTAGCTGTGTAAGTGAATGGCACATAGACAAACAAACGGCACACTCAGGAGTGTCTGCCATATGTCTGACAGAAGTTTTGCATCTTCTCCCTCATGTTTGCACATCACCTGTCATCTGCAAACTCATGTCTCTACCTGCTGCACTTGTTTATTTTAATAGAGGGTATATAGAAGTATCTCTTAAAGTGTTTGTCAACCTAAAATTTCAAGAAGTTATTGAAAAGGCAAAGTGTGTTTAGTTGGGATAGAAGAATTGTAATTCAGGTACACAGATTCAGATAGAAAGACCAAAATGCACTCCAAATGTCACACGGTTGTCACATTGTGACACATTTGGGCTTGTGGGAAATCTGTCACAAACTCACTCCAGGTATTTTCCCTCCCCCCAGACTTCTGATCTAACTAACTACCTAACACAAATATCTTATGGGCGGAAAAGAAAAAAGGTGAGAAAAGTGATTAAAGAAAAATGCTGATTAGTATTAACAAGCTTCAATTATTCTCGACTACACAAAATTGGTTACTGATTCTCTGTAAAAGATAAAAAGATAAAAGGGGAACTGACTTATTCTATATTGGTGGTTAAAACTTCATAATAATGAGTTCTCTAACAATTCCTTGCTTGCTCCTTTCTAAAGTCAATTGTCTTTTAGGCAGTTCAAACTAGACAAGTAATGCAATTTCTCCTTAATGGCTCCCTGGTTCCATTTTTTAAATTATTTCACGGATGGTAACTTTTCATTTTCCATAAACTAAGTTAAACTTACAAAAATTGAAACATGAAAATTTTATGGAAAACAGTTAAGGAATTTAAAATGTGGGAAAGGTAAAGATCTTAATGAAAATTCAAATGAACATAAATATATGAAATAATGTCTTGTGGTTACTGAGATCTTTCAATGCCTAATCTTTTAAATTATTCAGGGAAACCATTTACAAGTCCAAGCAGATTTGTGTCAATCCCCAAATGATTATAACCTTAAAAATCATTAGGAGTAAACAAAAATTTAATCTTACTACTTTTTGCATTCTGGGATCCATGATGCTTCATTTTCTTTCAGAGTCTGCAAGGAGTCTCACTCTGTCCCATGTTAGCACACATTCACATTTGACAAGAATGTTCTTTCCTTACTTCACTAACCCTAGTCAAGTTCCACTGATCCTTGAAAAATCATCTGAAATACCAGCATTTCCAGAAAGTATCCTTAACCTTCTAAACTAGATCAGGTACTCTAGTTACATGGCCACTTGATCACTCTCTAGATTCCCAGCACAAGCTGCACTGCAGTTAAATTGCTTACTGTTCAATTTCTTATAAAATGTTAATCTCCCTTACTATAATATGTGCTTTTCATGAGGTAAGGAGCTTATTTTTCTTACTCACTACTGGATATATAACACCAAAAATTGTGATAGGTCCATAGTAAGTGCTCAGAAATATTGGTTGAATGAGTAAATGTTCCAATTATTTCATTTGCTGAATTAAGAAAAAGAAAGGACCATGATGGGAAACTACACGTTCATTATCTCATAAATAAGACATCCTTTCTCATTTCCAAAGACAGATGATTCCAGAGTGGAGCATAGAGAACAATTAAAACAAAAACAAAACAAAAAAGTCAAGGACCTTTCAGGTGTCAGCTAAGTTAATGAAAGTATATTAGAATGCCATTCTCCATGGCAGGAAAATAATCAGAATCATGATAGATACACTTGTACTATGTATTGCTTATTATCCATTTACCATCCATGTCCATTCTCCCCTTTTCTCTATCCTACTATGTGCCCTGAGAAAAAGCCTTTCATGGACTATATCACCCAGTCCCCTTGTTGTCTGATTTTATGTTGAATTCAATCAATTGAAACCTCCAGCGAGAGAACTGAGGACAGAAGGAGAGAAAGATTTGGAGATCTATTTCCCTTATTTACTCCCTGACTAGTCACTGTGTGACAGAATGTGTGTGTATGTGTGTGTGTGTGTGTGTGTGTGAGCACGCATGCGTGTTATGATATGGTGATGGAATATTGGAAAACGTGACATTCTTCTTTCCAACTTAATTTCTTTTATGCACACCTCATATCTAAGTAGGAGTGATAAGCAAATTGTGTGCATATGGCTTTTCTAGTTGTGAAAGAAGTAACCAAATAAGAATAAAGTGTTATCATTTTCCTCAAAAAGTTTACATTCTAGTAAATATGTCTTCAATAAACCCATGTTAATGACAGGCCTATAAGCCCATGGAAAATTCTCTAAGCGTACTTTGAAAATTTAACTCCCTCAGGTGACTAGAATTTTTAATAAATTATTATACTATGTCTTTTATATGGGCAGTTTTAGGAAGTTGAAGAATCACTCAAAAGACTTTAAAGGAACCAGTTTCTATTTCAGTCATTTAAGACTAGCATAACATAGTATAAAAAACAAATTATGAAAGAGTTGACACTATGCTAACAAGGTCAGGAGTGTAGTCAAGATCAAATGTTATGGTAGGCATGTGACTCCACATTCGAAGCAGAGGAACACATTAGTGCCATAATCTATACTTAATAAAAATATCTGGCTTACCATGTAACATGCTAACATTTCTTCTTAATCACTAAAGAAATTTAATAAAATGTAAAAATAAACTTTGAAAAAACTATACAAACATCGAATTAGAGGAAATCATTTTATGGCTAGTACTTAGTGTCAGAAAAATCTCAATATTTGATGGTGGTGATATAATAATATATATTAATGACAACAAGAATAATAATAATGTCTACTATATATCACATTTATTAGATACTACTTGTTTCAATTAATAGTCAGAATTACACTATATAAGTTGAGTACTCATCTTCATATTACACAATGACAATCAAACCTAAAGCAATTAAGTAACATACAAGATTACAAAGCTAAATCTTGGAATTGAATCAATATTTTCTAATATAGAAACTTGTACTCTAATCTTAAGTATATATATCTTAACCATTTCATATTATATCTTCATTTTGCATTTAAAGAATAGATATTTTTAATGGCACTCTCTCTCATAAGTCTGCAAGAATTTCTAGAATCATGAGGCAAAACATCTTAGAAAAAAGTGTCATGCATGATATATTATTGTGTTCTATTTTTGCCCTTGGCCCATCACCAATTATTCACTTTCACCTATGCATAATAAATCACTTCAATGCATTTTACAAAAATTAAACCTAGTGCTTAGTAAAAATAAGATTTATTTCTTATATTGCTTCCTTGTAGGAAAATTCCTTAAAGAAAAAGCAGTGGAAAATAAGGCAGAGAATAACAATAGACATTTCCATTAAATTTTTAATATTATCTGAATCATAGAAAATAACATCAGTAGTGACCAAGAAAAGTAACACTAAGACTAAATAATTTCAGTGACCAATTTATAGAATAACTTTCAATCATTTACTTCAATATATCAGTTTTACATGAAAAATTAAACATTTTAGTAAAACATTCCTCAAATTTTAGAAGTTGATGGTGAACACTAATTTTAAAACACCATTATTTTTTAGAAAGTTGGAAGTTAAGGTTAAATAGTCTATAAACAATTTCTCAAGTCTATTTCTATTCATATTGTTGAAAGAATTATATATATATGTATATATATATATATATACAGAGAGAGTTTATATATAAAAGTAAATAGACTACACATATTCTAATTTTGATCATTTTGAGCTCTCATTTGCCTATAAAGGTAGGCTACAAATCAATTTATGCTAAGAACTGTTCCTTATAGTTCTAGATTCTGTTTTTCGGTTCATGTAAACTCAGGGTAAATAAATATTTTTGGATTGCTCTTTTTAGTATTGAATTATCCCATTTAGGATATTTTAACATGATTTTTCTTTCATTCTGTATTGCCTAATCTTATTATCACTATCATTGCTTTTGTTTTCATTGTCTGGTCAATCTCTTCTTATCCATTATCACTCAGCATATGTGTCTATGTCAGATGCCTGATTTTGGATATATCTTTTTCAAAGAGTCTATGATCTCTTTATGTATCTTTCCCTAGCATCTCTCATTTATACACTTAATAGCAATGACTATACTTTTTGTGTTTATAATTCTTTTTTGTACATTTTGAATATAATCTTCATTTCTAAGATAATTTTGTCACTTTCCTCAATTTCTTCCCTCAATTTGCCAATTCCTGTTCTTTTTCTTTCTCTTCTCTGAGGTTTTACATTGCAGTTCTGTTTCCTTTTGTAATTTCGTATCTAACAGATTTTTTTTCTTTAATTTACAGGCTACCTCCACTTTCTGGTATGATTTCTATGGCTTATTTCATCTGCCAGAAAGTTTCATTTCTTTGCTTTCTGTTCTGTGTCACTTTATAATTTACCCCAACCTAAGCTAAAGCTTTGAACCTATACAGTTTCATTGGGGCCTTTATGTCTGTCCCTTTCCTTTACCATTAGTTGAACTAAGTGGACATTGTTATCTTCCTGTGTGCCTGCCTTTTTTTTTCAGGAGCAATGACTTCCCGCACTGCCCTTTCTGGTTCTTTAAACACCTCAAGTCCTTTCTTTTATCTTTGTTACCAGTTTTCTGATTAACCAGGATTCACATCTGTTCTCAGGACTTCCTGTGCACAGTAATGCCTACTCATCCTGTTTTGACTGTTTTCTTAACAACTAGTATCTACCCTCCTCTTTCATGTATGAACTCTTACCGCATTCCCTGAACTCACGTGGACTCGGGGTCCACCTTTGCTTAACTTGGGTCTTTATTGCCCACTTTCTGGTAAATTAGAATTTGTAATTTTCTTGCCTCCTGAGAATGCTGCAGACATAGCTGATGGATATATGTATTTTCTAGCTCTTTTACTCAGTTTTCAGAAGGACATGATAGGACATACAGATCTACATGGCTACCATGATCTCACCTTCTATAATTCTCTGGATTGACTTACTTTGAAATCTTCATTAGAATTTCCAAAAACAATAATTTCATACAGAGTGACTTTATGGGTTTTACTGATTGTCATTCTTAACTTTAGATTTATTTGCATATTCTGGGACATTAGTTTAGAGACATTAGGGACATTAGCTCTTGTTCTTCTAAAAGCATGTGTTTCTGCTGCTGGAACATTTATTGTGTTCTTAAGTGCAGCTACGTATCTTTTCAGTTCTCACTTTTTATATTTTATTGGATATTGGTGTCTCTGAATCAGTGGGAAGCATCAACCCATGATTTTATAGAAGCTTTTTGGATATAAATTTTCATATTGAGTTTACATAGGTCAAACTGCAAATTTTTAAAGTCATAAAGTCCTTTCTGTAGAGAACAGGATAAAAGCATGTATCCGTATAGAAACCATCTTGTGCCAAGCACTGTTGTTTTCCATACATTAGTAATATCTGTATTTTTGGAAGTGGAGAAATAAAATAGGTTTGTAACTTTTCCATTATCTCTTGCTCTGAATGTGACAAAAATGATATTAAAACCCAATTCAGTCTAGTCCCAAATGAATATCCAAGATACCAAGTGTTTAATATTTACTTCTTAATATTTGGGACAGAAAAATATCCTTATTCCTCATGAATAAAATTTCTGAACTTGCATCAAAAATCCATAATTTTTAAATGTTTACAAAATACTTCAATATCTTCTGATGAAATTGTTATTAGTGTAAATCATTTTCTGCACACTAACAAAACTGATTATGCCAGCTGATACTATTTTCCAGTCAGTCTCAGTGAAGTACAACTCCAAATATTCTGTTATTTTAACAGTATCTTCTGAGTTTTTTAATTTTCTTGATTGGCAGCATGAATAATGCTTATCTCAATTCAATACCAACTCACCATTTCCCAATGGATCAATCTACATAAAGTGCTCACATTCTCAGAGCACCCTCTAGAGAGAAGAAGGATTTTCCTCCTTTCTGATACAGTTATTTTACATGCTTCATCTCTCTCATAAAATGTGGAGTTCTTGGAGGATAAAAACTAAAACCCTTGTGGTTAATATCTAAGATATATAAAGAACTCGTGAAACTCAACAACAACAACAACAACAAAAAAGCAAAAAAATCCAATCAGAGTGAGTAGAAGATATTAACAGACACTTCTCCCAAAAAGACATACACATGGTCAATCGGTACATGAAAACATGTTCCACCTCTCTTTTTATCAAGGAAAGGCAAATGAAACAACAATGAAATATCACCTCACACCTGTGAGAATGGCCGTTATCCAAAAAACTAGAAAGAAGTGTAAATGAGGATGCTCAGAAAAGGGAACTTTTATATACTGTTCGTGGGTGTGTAAAATGGAGTAACCATTATGGTAAGCAGTATGGAGATTTCTTTAAAAAAAAAGAATTGAATTCCATTTCATCCAGTTTTTCCTCTGCTGAGTATTTGCCTTAAGGAGATAACAGCAGTAATTCAAAGAGATACATGTACCCCCATGACTATTGAAACATTATTTACAATTGCCAAGAGTTGGCAACAACCTAAATGCCCTTTGACAGATGACTGGGCAAAGATGTGTATATATACACAATAGATTACTATTCATTTATCAAAAAAGATGAAATCCTGTCATTTGTAGAAACAGCAATGGTCCTAGAAGGAATTATACTTAGTGAGATAAGCCAGAAGGATAAAGACAGACATCATATGATACAGCACTCAGCTATGGTACATAGAGAAAACTAGGAAGCAAATGACATCAAGCAAAAATATACTTTTATAATTTTAATCAATAAAAGCAAATTTGCAGTTGCAGGAAAAGAAGAGGGATGGGACAGACAAAATGAGTAGAGGAAATCAATTGTATAATGAAGGAAGAACTTAAATGGTGGTTTAATTTAATGTATACAGATATGGATTTGGTATAATGCATACCCTAACCTATATGATGTTATGATGTTGCTTCATAAAGTTAATTTTAATAAAGTTAATTTTAAAAAATAAATAAAACCTTTGTCATATTCATTCATGCAAACATCTAAAATTTTCAGCCTTTCATTTCAACCCATTACAATTAACTCTACTGAAATTATAGTACTAGAACACTCTTTTAAAAATGGCTTTTTAAAGTTCAATATCTTTCTTTCAGGACACATTCTCTTTAACCAGATTGTCACCTGAATTTTCATCCTGTCCTTCTGACTTCAGCATTTCTTTTTTTTGATAATAATTTTATTTTTTCCCATTGCTATATTGATTGTAAGATACTGAAATAGCACCTCAGTCTGTGAGTATGTCTCACACTACTCCCACCACCAAAGCTCCAGTGGCCTTCACCACAGTCTTCCAACCCCTTTCTCTTCCACCAGCACCTCTCAACCCCTAAGCCCTCCTGGTAGCTAGAGACTTAAGTCTTGCGACTTTTGCTGGGTTTTGTCTATTTGCTTTGTTTCGTTATATTCCACACACGAGTAAAACTACCCTGTACCTCTCTTTTTGTTTCTGGCTTTTTTCACTTAACTTGATATCCTCCATTCCCTCTAGACTGTTTAAAGGGCACGTTTTTGTCCTTTTTAATAGCTGCATAGAATTCCACTGAGTACTCATACCATAGCTTCTTTTTCCAACCATCTGTTGATGGGCATATAGCTTGTTTCCATGTCTTGGCTATTGTGAATTGTGCTGCTATAAACATAGGGATGTAGATAATTATTTTTTCTGATTAGAGTTTTTGTGTTCTCTGGATACATGCCTAGAAGTGAGATTTCTAGATTGAATGGTAGATCCTGTCCTTATTTTTGTGAAGAATCCCCATGCTGTTTTCAAAAAGATTTCTCTGATTTACTTTCCTACCAATAATATAGGAAGGTACTTTTTTCTCCACACTCTCTTCAACATATTTTGTTATAAGCTATCTTTACTGATATGAAGTGATATCTTATTGTGAAATGTTTAATTTGCATTTCCCTGCTGATGACTGATGTAAGACATCTTTTTGTATGTGTCTGTAGTTCATCTGTGTCTGAGTGAGTCATTTTCTTTTTCGTTGTTGGGATGCATGGACTCTATTTTGAAGAACAGTTCTTGTTTGATTCTTGTTGTGTGATTATCTTTTCACATTTCATAGGTTGCCTTTTGTCTTAGTGGTAGTTTATTTCACCGTAAAGTGCATTTAGCTTGATGCTGTCCCAATTATTTAGTTTTACTTTAATTTTTTCACTATAGGTGTCCCTTCCCTAAAGACATCCCAAAGGTTGATGTCTCAGAGCATTTTTCCACATTTTCCTCTGTATATTTTATGGTTTCAGGTCTCATTTCCATTTCTTTGATCCATTTTGGGTTAACTTTCAAGTATGGCAATAATGAGTATATAGGTTTTTGTTGTTGTTTCTGCTGGTATCTGTCTAGTTTTTCCAACATAATTTGTTGAATAAACTTTCCTTCCTCCATTGAATGCTCTTTACTCCTTTGTCAAAGATTCACTGTCCATATAGGTATGGCATTGTTTCTGGGCTCTCCTTTCTTTTTTAATCCATCCAGTCACTTTATGTCTTTTGATTTGTGAATTCAGTACATTCACTTTTAGGATTATAATTGATATGCGTGGCTTTGTTGATGTCAATTTAGTCTTTGTTTTCCTTCTCTGTACATTCTTTTCCATTTATTTTGTTTTGCTTTCTCCTCTGAATGGTTTTTGGTGTCAATTCTTGCAGTTTCATCTCTTTCCCAATTATGTATCTCTTTAAGACTGAGTTTTGTGTCTACCATGTGAATTATCTCTAGCTTTCCTTTTCTATGATAGTCTTTTATGGTAGACATAGAATCATATTTATATATCTATACATTCCAATTTTTTCTTTTCCCCTTTAGTGATTTTTTTTTTGTTCTCTCTTATTGGTCCTGTTTTTGTTTCTGATTTTATTTATCACCATTCTTGGGATTTGGTGACACTTGCTTTCATTTTTCCTTTTGTAGAACCTCTTTACAAGATTTTCTTGAAAAATATGCTTCATGATGGAAAAATTCATCAACTTTGTTTATCATAAAAACCTTTATTTCTTCATATTTGAATAACAATTTTGCAGGAGAGAGTATTCTTGACTGATAGTTTTTGTCTTTTAGTATTTTAAATATGTTGTTACAGTCTCTTCTACCCTGTACAGTTTCTGCTGAAAAGTCTGACAACAACCTGAAAGGGTGTACCTTTCTAGGCAATTTTCTCCTTTTTCTAGCAGCACTGAGTATTTTTTATCACTGTCAATTGATAGTTTTACTATGGTGTGTCTTAGAATGGGTATTATTAAATTCATACATTATTGATATTCCATTGACTTCTTAGACCTCCATATTTAATTTTTGTGACAGATATGGGAAATTTTATGCTATTACATCTTTAAACTGGTTTTCTACTCCTTTCTCCCTCTTCTCTTTCTGGATACATTTTTATCTTATGTTTATTCTTTTCATGTATTTGATATTTCTCACAAGGGTCTTTTCATTTTTCCTCAATATTGTTTCTCTCTTCTCTTCTGCGAAGGTCACCTCTGATTTTGTCTTCAATTTTTGAGACTTCTTCCTCTGTGATATTGAGTCTGTTTATGGAGTTTTCCACGTTTATCTTCAATTAATTGACTGCATTTTTTATACTCAGCATTCTGTTATAACTTTCTTCATATTCTCAAGCTTCTTGGTAAAATACTCCTGACCTGGTTATTTCTTTCATGATGTCTTACAATTGCCTTTGGGTAGTTGAATGTGTCTTCTGCATCTCATTCAGCTTTTTTATAACTATTATTTTGAGATTTTTATCAGTTACTTTCTCTCAACCTGTGTCAATGGATTTTTAGTTTGAGGAGCTGCTTGCATCTTCCTTCCTCTTCTAAGACTATTTCTATTTTGTCTGGGGGAGACTTAGATTTGGCATGATTTTCTTCTCTCTCTTGAATTTAGCGTATTGTTTTCCTTTTCTTTTTATTTTGATTTCTTCCTTCCATGTTTCTGTTCTACCTCCACAGATTTCTGAGAGGGATTTTTGAAGTTCTGGTTTTTGATAGACTAGCAGTAGAGTCAAGGATGAGTCCTTCTTCCTCTTTTGTTCCTTTTCACCTGTGTGCTGATGCAAAGGAAAAGCATGAATTTTTGGTAAAATTAAGAAATCAGTACAGTGATAGTGTTTCCTAATCCTGGCAATTCCCAAAATACATCTCCACTCAAGAAAGAGCTCTCTCCTAAACATTAGACATACGTATAGAATAGTCACTAGATATTTCCACTTGTGAGACTAAATACATTTTCAAACTCATCCCATCCACATGCACATTTCACTCAGAGAAAAGGCTGCCAAAGTCCTCACAATGAGCTAAGGGATTCCACATCATCAAGATCTACAACTGTTACTTCATCTCTGACTACTCTCTCTCTCTCCTTTTTCGGCGTACTTTATTTTAGACAGGGTATGTTTCAGTTGATGCTGGACCTCTAAAAGAATGCAGTGGTTAGTAGAGTTGTAGACAAGAACTTCAAATGTTTATAAGATCTTGGAGTTATCTTCAGAAAGAAAAAACTGAGACTACGGAGGTAAGTGAGTTCTACAAGGAAGAGACCATGGAGCAAGAAAAGTAGACAATCAAATGAAACCTAGGGACTATCCCAAATTACGGAAAAAGTGACATTGTGGATTTTAAAGAAATGGACTTATATTTCTTTTGTTTATCAGAAATAGGTGCTCATGCTGGTCTTTAGAAAAATCAAAGTGATCTCATTTCAATTTTTGAGAAGCAGGGACACCAGTGGGCACCCAATTATACTCTTCCTTTTGTGAAGTGTTTTATGAGAAGGTAAGAAATTGAGACGAGCAAGAAACAATAAAGCAGACATAAGACTCTGCTCTTCTAATCATTTTCTGCTCATAATGGGAGCGAAATAACTGCTATTAACCTCAGCAGTTCTTCCTCTCCGTTGGTTCTAGCCTTTACTGCTTTATGTCTTTGACTATTATTTTCTTCTTCTATCCATTTGGAGTTTTTATGAAATCACTGTAGAGCTATGAGCCTGGAAACAGCACCAATGACTCAGGTAGGTGCATACAACAGAGAGAAACCAGCTCCTACCCCCATTGAAGGCAATGGGAAACAAATTCACTGGAACCCATATTCCTTATATGAGATAATTTCCAAGTGTTCATTTGACAGTTATGTCCAAAATGAACTCATTATGTCCAAAATGAACAACTGATCCTCGCTCTTCGACCTGTCCCTTCAAACAAACTTCTTTATTTCTATTAATGGCAAAACTACCTTTGTTCAGGCCAAAATCACCAGTAATTTTTTACTTGTCTCTTTAATTCAGACATTACTTGCAATTCACTGGGAAAACTGCTGCCTGTGCCTACCTTAAACATGTATATAGAATCCCTCTAATCCTTTATACTTCTATTGCCTATTCCAAATGTTCATCAAAAGAAACCTCTATTACTCCACAACCCCCTAACTGATCTTTATACTTACCCCTTGGATTCATATTCTTTTTTCAACAAATCGCCAGAATGATTCTTATGTACATTAAGTCAAGTCATGTCACTTCTGTGCTCCATTCCCTGCATGGGTTCTCCATTCACTTCAGAGTAATAGCCAAAGTCCTACCAGGACCAACAATGCCCTAAATTTTCTCCCAAGAACCCCCTCTACTCCTAATCTCATCTATTACTACTCTCATTCTATTTTTCCAGCTCCCTGATCTCTGGATCATCCAAGAACTCACCAGGCACAGTTCTATAAGAAAAACATTGACAGTCATCTCCTTTCCTTCAGTGCTCCTTCTCTGGATGATAGCAATTTCATTATTCCTTTAATCCTCTCTCCTTTTTAAAATTAAATAAATGTTAACAATATTATAGTATGTTATATAATTTTCTCAATTTAAATCACCTATGTCACCCAAAAAGAAGGTAAGCTGCATTAGGAATTTTATTCAACTTGTTTCATTTTAGAGCAGTACCTAGAGAATTGCCAGGCACATAATAGATGATCAACATATATTTGTTGAATGAATTAATGAAAGAAATATACAAATAAGTACATTTCAAATTAGATATTTCTATATGTACTATGAAAGATATAAACGGGATTTTCTGTAGAATAAAACCATGATCCTATTTTAAATAAGTATATTAAGAAGGTACAGATATAGAGAGGACATTTAAGAAGAGAAGGATGAAATACTAGAACTTAGGAGACTGCTGGAGACTGCTAGGCAGGCACATGCAACTGTCAGATGGAGATGGGAATTATAATTAAAATCAAGTGCAAAAGTTCTGACTGAAAAGAATTCAGTATCTTCTAGAAGTGGGGTTTGAGGGGAGGCAGCCGGACCAGAGCATAGCATGTAAGAGGGTAGACATCATGAGATGAAACAGGAAGGCAAAGGATAGGACAAGGCATGGATATATTATTCTAAAATTAAAGGGGAATCATGACAGAATGTCATATATATTTGAAAAGGTCACTGATTTATACATGAGAAACAGGTTGTAAGAATGGAAGTAAAATAATCCACTAGGGGACATATTTTGGCCCCAGTGGGAGAGGACAGTAACTTAGATTGCATTCAAAATGGAAAGAAGTGAACTGTTGCTGGGTACTTGAATCATTTGCAGTTTGAGACTTTCATGACTAAAATTTGTATTGAAAATTTTTTGGTGTCATAGGTTATCATTTATCTTTGGTAAATATAAGTTGAATTGTTGAGTCATATTGCAAATGCAAATTTAACTTTATAAGAAACTATTGAATTATTTTCCAAAATGGTTGTACTGCTTTCCATAATCCCAGAAATGTGTGAAAATTCCAGTCAGTCCATTTACTGCAAAATTACAGTAGTGTAAACAATGTGATTTTGACACAGACATATAGATTAACAGAACAGAATAGAGTCTGCAAACAGACTCCCACACACAAGGCTGAATAGTTTTTAAAGAACACAAATACATAAAAAATGGAGTCTTTTGAGCAAATGCTGATGGCTTAGAAATATAAATACATTTTTACTCATATACCACACATAAAATTAACTCTAAATGGGTCAGACACTGACAAATAAAAGCCCAAGAATGTAAAACTACAAGAATACAAGGAGGAAATATTTGCAACCTTGGAGTAGCAAAAATTTATGGCAAGAATACCCAAAAGTATGAACAATAAAGTTGATAAAAGGATTTCAGTATTAAAGCTTCTATGCCTCATCAAAAGATACATTAATAAAATGAAATGGAAGGCCAACTTTGGGGAGAAAATATTCCCTACACCTCTGACAAAGGCCTTGAATCCAGATTATAAAGAACTTTTACAACTCACTGTTAAGGGAAAACCCAATAAAATTGACTAAAAGATTTAAACAGACACTTAACAAGAGAAATTGAACAAAAATCCAATATGCAAATTTTTAAATGCTCTGCATTATTAGTAATCAGAGAAACGCAAATTAAAACTACAGTTACCACTACACATCCACTAGACCTCTTAAAAAATTTTTAAACAAATAAATTTGGTGATACCAAGTTTCTCTTCTGTACTCCAACATGGTTATAAACCTGTCTTGTATCTTTCTTTTAAAAATCTGTCTTCAATGCTTTATAAAGAAAAGAGCATTTATAAAGAAAAAAGTTCAAACTTTATTTATATGAAGAGTTGGACATTATTTCACCCCATTTTTTGTCTTTGTTACGAATCCTTCATTTAACTCTGCCACTCATATTTACCAAACATAATGATGCATTTCATGCCCCATGCTTTTGAAGATGCACTTCCTCTGTCCACATCCTATGGCAATCTTTACCAAATGTTACATATGCTTTATTCATGAAAGTCAAATATTTTGCTTTTTCTCACTTTCAACTGATCAATCATTTTCATTTAGAAAAAGAAATCACAATAATACTGGCCTCCATTCTACTTTTAAAACACATTGGTTGCACTCCTAACATTTACATGAGCTTCTGGAATGTTCTTGCAACCCCCACTCTCATATTATGACATCTCTATGATTAATTTTTTATATTCTTCAGATTTTGATTCAAAATCACTTTCTCAGTGAGACCTATGCTCATCATCCTACCTAAAATTGAAGCCCTGACTCAGTCCCTCTACTTGCAATCATTTTGATTCTACTCTTTATTTCCAGAGTACTAATAACTTTCTAACATACTCTGATTTGCAGTTAAGCATATAGTTTTGGCAATCAAAAATCATTTGTTAAAATAATTACCAAAAAAAAAAATCTGCTTTAACAGATCTGATACTTTCTCCATTGAACAGCTTCATTTTAGAGTATATTTTTCTCTTAGAAATCATAAGAAATAGGTGATAGATAGATGATAGATAACATTGATATGTTTCCTCTTTTATGTTACTTTTTTAGAAACAAAGAAAAATCAGATACTAAAGATTAGATACTAATTCACAACACATTATGTCTTTATAGAGTTCAATTACCAATGAATGTGCTACTGTCTCACCTAAAAACAGCCTTAATATGAATAAGTAATTGATATTAATTACTCCTGGTAATAAAATTATTAGAAAGTTTTTGCTTATAATTGTCTGGATTTTAATTCAGTTTCTAATTAAATGCTCTATTTGTTTTCTACAAAGACTTTTTCAACAGTTTTGAATTACATTTCCCCAAATATTCTAGTAAAAATATTGTTCTGTCTTCTAGTGTCAGCTATTTGGTTCTTCATCTCTTTGGAACATACCACATCTTAATCTTTAACTTATAGTGAATACCAACCTAGCCAATTATTATTGTCTCTACAAAGATGATATCAATCTTAACTTTATTTGCAATACTTTACATGCATATGACTTATTTAAGAGCTTAAAGTATATATTCTTGGCATTTATTGTCAACTTTAAACTGTCATGGCCATGTGAAATGCAATGTTACTGCTCAACTTTCACATATAAATTTATACCAAAATGAGCTTAATTAAATAAAATAGCCTAATTAGTAGGATGAAAGACTGGCCACAGGTTGTCAGTCACCCTTGAGTTCCTGGCTTTATGATGTCCTGAAAGAACAGTAGAAATATCACCAGCATGTGATTGAAAATAGTTCCAAGATGCTGGTCCTTAATAAGGATCCAGCACAAACAAGTTACTGGCCATGGAGACAGAAATACTAAAATCTGTATCTATACAAGTACCTATATATATTACTGTTCTTAATTGTTCTTCTTCCATAGTGAACATGTACCCTTTCATAACTTTCTTATATAATGTTATCATATTCTGTAATATTTTATTATATTAAATAAAAATATAGTTGTATTTCCTCCAGAATGCTTAATAATCACATTTTTTAATTGCTGGCACATAAAAGTTTCTTTAAACTTTGTTTTTTATTATCAATAATATTAGACAAATTTTTATACTATTGTTAAATTGGGGAATTTCTCTATTAAGTCTCATATATATATGAATTCAAAGATCTCAGGACACTTCAAATTTTTGGTGCAATATAACTAATTTTATATTGAATATATACTTACATATACGCGTATGTAGTTATATACACAATATAATATCTCAGTATTAAGATTAAAATCAAGAGCTTATTTATTAATTTGAAATTTTTCATTTCTTAATGAATCACTACATTTGTCATAATACGAAAATTGCTTTCTTACCATTAATTTCTGGATACATGAATCATTTCATTGATTTAATCACTGGTGTGAATTTTCTCTATTTAGCAAATTTATTTTTAAATTAGAATCAGATGATTTAAAATCGGGAGTGTACATTTTTTTCTTTTTTTTTTTCCTATTTGAAACTTTCCAAAAGTCTCACATTTTTAGCAAAAATAGTTTGACCTTAGACAAGGTTTTTGAGTACATTTTGGCATCCTCTTCACATTCAGGTTGCTCTTGCAAACCTTTCAAATTTTAATTTAGAGACATTGAAACATCCATTTGCTCATGATATAAACCTTCAACAGCCTTAGAGTGGGTAAACAGTCACACTGACATATTAAAGGAAAATTCACATTAATTTGTCGATTTAAAGAATTTCATCTGCATGTTAACCTTGAAAATAACACACGTAGTTAGTGGGAAATGCTGAACCACATGCAGCGGCACGTTTTGTCTTCAGTGACAAAGTTGTGATGATTTAAAGATAAGCAGAATGTGACATACATACTCCATGACTATTAATGTTTGTACAAGCTATTTGCTAGAAACTCTGAGCCTCTTAAATATAGCACAAACATGCAACTACATATTTCAAGCCAATATACCTGGTGCATGATACTTAGAAAACCCTCAGTTACTTCCATGTGTCCTCTGACATAAAGGAATGTGTGAGGAAGGGGAAATTAAAATTGAAAGAGAAAGGAGTCTTCAAACTTAGCAGAATGTGTGACCATAAAAACACATTTACGACTGACCCCCAAGAAACTTAAAATTAGGCAAAATCTTGTTGCTTATGGCAAATCCATATCTGAACATGAACCTGGAGCAAAGCCAAGTCAAGATTCCATTGGACACAGTTTGATTGTCAGGAGAAGAGGTTTTCTTACTGCCAATTTGGGACCCACTGTTCTTTCCATGTCTTTGATTTTTCAGAAACCAAAAAGGGGTTGTGGGATTGTCAAGATCCTGGAGTAGGCTTCCTCATCCCTTTATTTCCAGATTCTGTGGAAGTTTTCTGATTTATATTTTATATCCTGGCATCATGAAAGTTTTCTGGATCCTAATGCCATAGTCTATTGATGGAGTATAACTCTATGGTCTGGGTAGTATTTTAAGTATCTTACAGTCTGAAATCTTTTAGAGGATCTCAGTTAGAACTAGCATAATTTTCTTACTACTTAACCAGTTGTTTGTCATAAGACTTTTCAACATTTGACATTGAACCTCAAAGGTAGCAATGAGTATGGATCTTCCAAGCTGATGATTTGCCTCAGAAAAGTTAATCATTCATTCCACTCCCATCATATCTTACCAAGGTTCTTATCTTTGATATGACAGGGATCCTGGGGGCTAGGAGAGGGGATAGCTGCTTATAAAAACAGTGACATCCTATCGCCCCAAATTTTATCCCCATATCCATACACTCCTTTATGCCTTCTAAAGAAAAGATTGACTCATAGATAAAAACTGTATAATTTGCTCTTTCTGCAAGACCTCAGTGTTGAGGAATCATATTTCACTTGTGTTTATCAAATCAGATTCTTAATATACATCTGACCTAAGCTTCACCAGGAACACCTTGTTCACAGAGCAGGACTACTAACAAGCAGTTGATTTGTTTTCTATCTGGCAGAAATGAAGCATATTCCTGGAAGAGCTCCAATTACCCAGCTCAATCTCCTAAACACACTCGTTAAGTGGCTTCCTCCATAATTCTCATTTGAAGAACATCCTAATTTTTCCCCAAGCAAAATACTCACTGAGACACCCCTCTTTTTACTTCACAAGAAAAAACAATAGCACCTTTGGCTACCTCTTTTAAAACACATAATTAACTAATACAGCTCTTGAAGTTGCTGCGTTGAGCTAACCGTGATGACCGTACTGGTTCCTAAATTGCAGGTTTCTCTCTCTTTCTGCCATTCATCATTATCCTTTGTCACCTATTTGTTCTAGTCAATTTAACTCATTGATTTTCATTGTAAAGGCTGCAATACTGCCTGAAATTTAGGACTTTAACAAGTTAGGCTAATAAATGTTAACTGGTATCACTGTCAGCTTTGTGATTGAGGAAGAAAGTTAAAACCTTTCTAATTTTGAATGTGTCTATTAAGCAAGGGGATAGAAGATGATCTAAAAAGGGAATGAACAACAACAAAAAGCCCTAAGAGAGTTATATTTTCAATAGAAATGTACTATTTTGCTTAAAATTCTTAGGAACATGGATTTGATTTCTATATTAACTGACATTCAATCGGTATTGTTTTTTGAGTACCTACTAAGAGCTCCCTTGCCCAGAGGTTAGTTTACAGTTCATTGGTGTTGTCCCTCTTTCCCTGTAGACTCCAGAGCAGCTCTTATATTCTATGGCTCCTTTCTCTGTAAGTGATGCCCTCTTCTCCTCTTCTTCCATCCATCTGACTGAGCTAGAGGCAGCACTTTAAGAAAGTTGTATCAATTGAGAAAGAAAGGCCTGAGCTGGTGGGTAAAGCTATTCGCGTATTCAGTTTGAACTCCCTTCTTCTTTACACTGATCAGGGTACTGTGGATTGAGAGTCCCTCATGTAAATTGCCTAAGAACAAAGATTTCAGTTTGTACTCAAACTGGAATTAGGCAAAAAAGGTATTTTGATTGGATTTCATTCTGGTACTGAGAACTACTTAGCCTAAGCAAAGTAGTGATCCACCCATAGATGCTGCTGAACTCCTTCTGAGTTGGGGCAAGGCCAAGTCAATAACAGCATGAACTTGACGTAATGTTTTCTCTGTGGGAAATTGTTGAAAGAAAAACTCAGATGGTATTCAGATTGGGTTACAGCCCAATCCCATTCTAGTGTAAACCAATCTCTCTTTTCTCAACTGAATTTTGGATTATCTTAACATGAAGACCATTCAAATTGCCTATTTAGATCTTTACATGTAAAATTTCTGTGGACACTGCTTTCCATCTGTATACATAGAAAAAGTATGTAGTGAGACACCATGACATCATTCCCCAAGTTCAAGATAGAATTAGTTTAAGGAAACTGCAATCAAGAACACTATAATCAGATTGTTACTATGGACTATGTCAATTATCGCAGCTTCATTGGGTTCATGTCATAAAGCATTATTCTCAGCAAACTGGACCTGACTTTTCTGTGTTGTTGCATCTAACACTGATTCTAGGATTATAAATTGTAATAAAAACAAATGTTCAGAATTTGGAAGTATATGTTAGTCTTAAAAAGAAATCCAAATGATTGAATATGTTTTATGGTAAGCACCCAGTCTCTACTCCTTTTGCTAGAGCTAGAGTAATCAGTGCAATCAGTGGGTAACCCAAAATTATACGTCATATTCGTATGTCCATATTCTAATGAGACTGTCAAATCTTTATTACTGCTACTCTACTTCTCTTTTGAATATTGTCCCCATCTTCTCATCCTGTACTCTACCGTTTCCCAATAATCCAAATAAAGAACTGGAGAACAATTATAAGCCACAAGGTTTCATGTTAACCACTTTACAACTGGAAAATATTACCCAGATTCATGTGCAAAAACACAGCTACATAAAATTAAACTACCTCTTGCGTTTTCATTGTTAGTTCCAAGATAATTAGCCTCAGAAAACATGCTGACCCCAATTTTGATTTAAGCACAATTTTAGTCAAATGGATGGAAAAAATAATCATAACTAATTGTTAATATTTGTTGAGGGTTACCATATGCTTAGCTGTGATCTAAGTGCCTCAGTGTCCTTTCTCCTTATCTTTAACAACCATGTGATAGCTGGAGTTATCACCTCATTTACTAGATGAGGATACCGCAGCACAGAGACATTAAATAAAGTACTGGCAGTTTACAAAACTACTTATTATTTGAGCAGTCTGACATCTGAAGCTATACTCTAGTTATTTTAAATTAGATATGAATTTTTGAAAATACCACAGAATTCATCTAATTTTACCTCATTGAGAATTCTAATTATTTCCTTGGCAAATTTCTAAGAAACAAGACATATTTCATTGGTTTAAATAACCATCAAAGCCTTAAAAGACGTTGATCTTATAGCTTCTATCTTATAAATTCTAACACTGCAAGGAGCAAGGCATGAATTTCAATAACCGAGACCTGAAGTTCTGAAAATCTTTTGTCTCAAGATTTCCTTATATTTAAAAAATTGATGACTCCAAAGTGCTTCAATTTATATAGGCTATGTCTATAATTATTTATATTATAAATTAAATCTGAGAAAAGTTCAAAACTCAAGAACATACAAGCGCATGTTCCTTTAGCTACATCACACATACTGCACTTCATCACTGAGACCCCTCACATATACAGCCTCTGGAAGATTTCATTGTATACTTGAGAGATGAGAGTGAAGAGGGAAAATAACATTTTAGCATTATTACAGAAAGAAGTTTGACCCCACAGTTCCCCTGAAGGGACACTTTAAGACAGCTCATAGAAATGTTTATTTCTAATTCTGTCTATTCTCTTCAGTAAATGCTTACAATTTATTGATAAACAAAAAGCAAGAGAACCTACAAAACTATATGAATAATGGCGTTGAAGTTGATCTTCTGAGTACCTTTTGGTCATTCTTTCAAGATCAAAATGCCGAGCATAATGGCCAATTCAGGATGAAATTGATTAGCTTGCTGCCAAACTTCAGTGACTGCACAGACATTGCAGCCACAAGAGCTGTAACTGAGTAAGGACTGGATTCAGATATCCAGAATATGGCATGATCCTGCCCAGTGAAGTCAGGGACGGCAGGAGCTGGAGAGGTAAACCAGGACAGGCCTACTAGACTTCAGAACCAGATGCTATGGAGGAAGAAATTTAATGAACAATCTAAAAGTAACATTATATCTGGGAACAGAAAGAAATGATTTGAATTATTGGTCAGAGAAGTTAAGACTAGAAAAGTAGGGAAGATCTTAGTGATGGCTGCAAACAATTGTACTGCATCTTTGGATGATTTCCATCAGTCTATGCATATGTGACAAAATGGCTTCAACAGCAGAGTTAATTCCATGATGTTGAAAGTGAATAGAAGGCTTGGAAGAATGTTAAGCCTTCATCCTCCCTTTAAACAACAACAAACAAGCTCATTCTGGTCAGTAGTGGTTGTGTCTGCCAACCTCAGCTGGAGCAAACCACATACATCCCAAGGACCAGGGTTCGAGTACCAGGGCTGGGGTAAAAAACCAATATGAAAAAATAAATTAATTAAATTAAATGTTTCTGCCTCCCCTCTCTTCTTTTCTGCCTGCCTCTACTCACTTTCCTTCCTGCCTGCACCCTTCCTTTGAAAATAAATGAACAAACAATAAAAACAAAAGTCCTAATTCAATGATTACTTCTACTTTGACCAAATCACTTGTCACTCACAAGAATTAAAAATAACAATATTATTTTTACTTCTAAATAATGAAGGGTTTTTATAGAACATAAAAAAGTTTTGTTTTGAAATTGTTTTGTCCTTTTGCTTTTTCTATCAATTTAGAAACATATACACACAGATACACACACACACAAGTACAAAGAATGAATGATGGCTATCATTCCAAGCTTGTAATATTTTTTATCAAGGTAAATTCAATAACCAGCTTTAAAGTCTGTTATTTCTAAATTGGATCACTCAATTATATTTATTTGTTTTCTATCAGCTTAGGAAATATGGCAGTAAAATAAGAAAAATAAAAGAAATGGAATGTAAGCTTTTTCAGTTTAATTCCCAATTCCTCATCAAATGCATGCCTATAAATGCATCTGTCTGATACTGTCATATTACCCTGTTCTTTCTAAGCAATCACTTTTAGGTGAGTGAGCCTCTGCAGACAAGATTTATGTGGCAGCATGACCTTTATAAAACAGCAAAGTCACCATTGTACTAACTATCAGTGAATCTTAAAACAATTGTAAACATGCTGATTATATATATGTCTGTCATTTCCAAACTTCCCATCTGACAAATTCTTGGAGCTCAGAGACAAATTAGCATATGCCATAATTTTACATTAAAGATTCTACTGCAGTTACCTAGAGGAAGCAAGTCACTATGTAGCAAGGTTTTCATTCTTTTCCTGAACATCCCTATAGATTAAAATTAGACAAATATTTTGATGAGGCCAAATAGGAATGGAAAGGCACTTCCCAGCTAAGGGCAGGCAACAATCTTTACATTACCACTACCCAGGAATATCTCTGACTGAGGATACAGTGCTTTGAAGCAACAACAAAGGAAATTCCCTCCTCTTTTGGGTGTGTAGCTGAGTTGGTTCCTGAACCTGATCTCCTTGCCCAGATGAGGAACTAAATCATTGTCTATCAAAATATGTCATATGAAAAATTCTCCCAGTCAAACATCCCGAGTGTTAGAAAAGTCTCAGTCCACTAGAGGCCCTTCAGTGTTTGATAGTTCTTCAAATTATGCACTCAGAATGCAAATTTTTGTCTTACTTTAACTCCTCAGTCCAAGTAGAAACTTTCAAAACATTGAATAAAGAAAGAAAAAAGACAAATTCACCCTAAAAGTTTATAATTCAGAGGCAGTTTCAAAAATCCAAACAAATCTTTAAAAGATTCTATCCCAAAACTCTGTGTTGTCATGTTCATTGAAAGGCAATAGAAAATGAAAAATGTCCAAACAGGCACCTTGGATGTTTTTTGTTGTTCCAAAGCCTCCTCCCATGCCTGTGATGACTCTGCTCTGAGATCCCACTGAAGGCACATGCTGTGGTGATGATCATGGTCAAGGTCACTCAGAAAGAAGAGTCTCTGGACCTAGATCTTCTCTCCTGCCATTCTTGCCTTTGTGATTAAATGTTTGAAAACTCCAGAGATCCATTTATAACCTAGGTAGAAGCAGATTTTCTACCGAAGTTGGCTTCTTATTATAACAAGATAATGAAGTGAAAAGGCAGAGGTAACGATGATATTAGAATTCCACATGTATTATGTTTATAAACAGGAAAAAAAAAAGATGAGTTACAATTATGTGGCAAATGTATTCCATTTTTATTGCAGGTAAAATAATTGAACTGACTTGTACTTTTCCCTTTTTCAATTGCTGATATTCTAATCATATTATCAACATGTCTTGTCTGATCTTATTTTAAGAGGGGGAAAAAAGAGAAAAAGAATTTTCTCTGCTTCTATATTTTAGTTCCATCAGTTCATTTTTTTACGTAGAAACATAAAACACTAAAATTATAAATTTAATTGCCATGACTTTGTTTGAAAATTCTTCATTGTTCTTCATTAAACTTGATCTTCATGGATCAAGACACTGCATTCTTGATCCTCCATCTGCTCCCAACCCAGTCTCCTCCTTGTGTTACCTCCCAACCATGCTGACCTTCTTGCTTGATTTCTAGAATATGTCCCCACAATTTTTCCTTACTCAGGTATTTTTCATTTAATGTTTTCTTTGCCTGGAATGCTCTATTCATGTCCATTTTATAAGTATATTAAGTATAATTATTTCACCGTATATCCCCCTTCTATCTTACAAATAACAGTACATCACATAAAAAAAGGTAGCATCTATCTTGTTTTCATGCTGTGTGTATATTTATATAGTAGCACATAGTGCTTGGCCCAGCAGAGCATGCAGTAAGTATTCATCTAATTCTTTAATAAATTAATTCATGTGTCAAAACAATAAAGCGTCATTGTTTAAGGAAATGTGCAAGCAGGAATGAAGGCAGGCAGGTAAGAAGAGAGAGAAGGAAGAAGCATTTTTATTTTATGTTTATTTAGTTGATCACACTGGTTGTTTTCCCTGGGCCCATGACTAGAATCCAGGGGTATGTGGCTTGCTCCTTGGGAGGTGATTAACCTAACCACTGCTCCACCAGGGTGTGTCATCAAGCATTAAAATTGTATATAAATTGCAGTCAACTACCATTATTCATCTTTCTTCTCAATATAGTTTTAATATCCCATGTGCTGAAATGTTGTTATGTGACCCAATCATATGATAAATAGGTATAATACCATCATAGACTCCTCTATTTAACTTTTATGCAACTTTAGGAAAATAAAATAACTGAGGAAAAATTACTTCAATATCATATGGACAATCAATATTGAATCAACAATCATTGAGACCAGATACATGGAGTATTTATCATGTGTTCATCATATAATATACCTGATACACATCATATTAAACTTTCCAAAATTCAGGGTAAATAGAATCTACCCTTTAAATTATATATATATAATATATGTACATATATGTTTTTGTGTGTGTATATATGAAATATAAACATATAGGTTTATTCATATAAAATTTTTTATATTGCATATATTTACAGAATCAACACAAAATAATAGAATCAAAGGTTTAAAATGTATAATGAAATCATGAAAGAGAAGACTGAATAAAGAGTTAATTCTCTTCTATTTTGTTTTTAAGAAAAAGTATCTCAAAAATTGGATGATAATGGGAGAATTTTATTGAGTAAAATAAAACATTGCACAATAGAGTGTAACTATCCAGAGACTTGGACGGGGGAATTACTAGACGCTAGTTAAATAACTACTGCCAGAAAAATAACAAAGAGGGAGACACTGAAGAGCAAATATTTCAGTGAGGCCACATGTAGAGTCTGGGTCCAGAAGGTCAAAATTTTCCCTTGATCTATATGACACAATAATCTGTTGTGTAGTTAATAGTTTGAAAATGCTTCCATCAGCCTGGGGCATGCTCTCTCTCTCTCTTTGTGTCTCTTTCTCAGTGGTATTAAGACATAGTGATACTTCGTATATCAGGACCACGGCTTCAAGTCAACAGCTAAGTTGATATATATATATATATGTATATATATATATATATATCCAGATATATATGTATATATATTCACATATATAGATATAGATACAGATTATTTAGCTATATAGACATAGATATGCACACACTCACTCACAGAGGACATAAAAATCTCATGAGTGTTGTCAGATCATAACTCTACACAGTTTCAATATTACTGCCTGTTAGTCTACCCAGACACCTTCTCCATGCTTGGACTGATGTGATTTTATTCTCCTAAAGCTATAATATGCAACAAAATAGGCAAAAATCTTAAAGTGTCAAAAGGGAAATACAGAGAAAATTGGAATATTAATCCTGGATTAATACAAACACTAAATTTTTATTAACCTCAAATTAGTTTCAGATCATGCTCCGGTTTTGCCAGACTGCCTATTGAATATCATGACAATAATTGCATGGTGTTTCCAGCAGTTTCAAAACAAAACCAAAACAAAATAACATAACCATAAAAACTACACTGGAAAACATGATATACTTTTTCACTTGAATTACAGAAATTTCAGTAATTATATGATTTGTATTGAAATTACAGGGTAAAACGATACAGTTTTAATGAATTTTGTTTCATATCTCTGAGAAAATAGTCATAAAAAACTGAATACTCTTATGGGACAGTTATAATGACTACACATTGGTTCTGCACTTTTCTTTTAGCTTAGAGAATATTAATTGAATGAATTCATTCTCAAAAAGATTCTTCATGTGACTAAAATCATATTTTAAAAGAAAATATATGCTATTTAAAGAAAATATGCCATTTTGAATGGATGGAACAGATTTTATTTTTTTTCTAAGATCCAAGTGAACATTCTTATGTACCAAATAATCTAAAATCTTCAGATATCTTCTTCTCTATGACTAGTAACTCAAAGATTGAGCTTAGACTAATGGCACTGTGTTTGGCAATAAAAATACAAAAATAATAGTATTTACTCTTAAGAAGTTCACATATAAATGTGTTCATTAATTTGAAGGTATTGGTTATTTGTTCAAATAAATAATGTCATCTAACAAGAAAATAAAATTTATATTTAGACAAAACATCCATATTTTGAATGCTAGAAATAATACTTAGAAGTGACCCCATATTTTCTACTGAAGAAAATTTAGTTCAGAGATACCTAAATGTGCTGTGGAGACCAACTCTTCAGTATGTCAATAAGGATGACAAAAGGAGTTTCTTGGTTATGTGACTGACATCACAGAAGTTCTATTATGCAAATATGTATCAAATTTCTCAATTAGAAAATATATTATCTGGAAGACTTTGAGTTTATAATATAGCAAAATCATTTCATGGAAAAAAATCACAGAAATCAACATGTTTTTTGAACACCAAGTTACAATTTAATCAATTCAAAGATAGGTCAATAGTAGTCATATCTGATTTATCCTATTGATAAATCTACCTTTATTAATTTATCTCAGAATTTTGCTTAGACATTTTGAGCTCCATTTTCATAAATTTGAGTCTGCAAGAGAATCAAGATCAATTCATATAGATGTCTTTCTAAACTTTTCTTCTTTTAACAGTTTATATGCCAGGTTCTCTCCAGGGTAGTTAAGTGTGTTATAGAGAAAAGAAAGGTCAATGAGTAGGGAAACAGGAAAGTTTTGAAAATATAAGTAATCATAATAGATGACTTCAATTTTTCAAGAGGATAATGTAAATACCACCAGAAAGAACTGGAATAGTTCTCATAAATAAATTCCTAAGAATAAATTCCAAGAGATCATTATATGTGAAAAATGATCATTATCTGATCATTATAATAATGTACAGAATTCACTGCCTATACAATAGCAGAATACAGGACTTGAGACCAGGAATTTCAGTGCCATTTTTATTCTGGAATTTCAACTGGGTAATATTATGTTCCTGAGCCTAGATCTTTGCAGTCACATAGAATTTGGATGGTAAGTGAAAGTAAAGCATTTGAAGTGCTAGGTTTAATTTTATTATTCCACAGAAAATTTTACTAAAAACCAAATGAAAAAGTTAAGACCTACTCTTGATAAATAGAAAAGTTACCTTTGAAGAAATCTTAATAGACAAAAAACAAATGTATTTTTCTAGAAAGTCCACGCACTAAACAATAAAGCAAAAATTAATTTAAAATTTTATTAACTTAGATATAGCTTGCCTATACATATTCTGGAAAGTCAACCCAAATGAGTTTTATTTCTGACTAATCTAGTAAATTCTCAGAGGGTTTAACTAGGGAAAGTATTACAATGACATCACACAACTGTTTTCTTCTCCTGTTCAAACTCTTGGTGATACTCCTATCACATTGAATTTTGAAAGTAAGCTGAAAGGAAAAATGACTGTTGCTCAAACATAACTGGATGAAAAACAGATGGAAAAGAGATACAATGCAGAGCATGACAGCACATTCTTTTTAAAAACACAATTATGGAGGCATCTGTTCAGAAAGTACAGGTTTCCAGCGCATCTCTGTTTTACCTGAGAGATGAAAGAACAGAAGCACTTTAAGTTGTGAGAGTAAAACTATAAAGTGTTACTTATATGCAGGAGCTGTTAGTTTTATGATGTCATGGACAAGGTTGATTTACAGCATCCTATCCTAGAGGGTATATCTATAGACAGAAGAGTCATCCTGCACCAAATGACTTATTGCCCCAGGTTCAAGCAGAAGGGCAGATTTGAACAGCCTCATGATATCCTGGTCCTCAGGAAGGGGTGGGGGGTAGGTCCGCAGAGCACAATTTTTCTTGGGCCTGGCATATTTCTGCTAGTGGCTGAATGATTTTACTGGAATGAGTCAGAAAGCATGTGAGTCATCTGTATAATAAATGAGACAACTTTATTTCATTCAGCTTCTGTTCACTTTATTACAGCAAGAGAAAGCAAGGAGAATTTCTGTTTTCTGTCAGGTTTTCCCAAAATGATCAGTCACTGATGGCTCACATGTCCTCATCAAAACCGTATGAGACTATGAAGCCACAACATGATTGCAGCCACACAGGAAGGAATGCCTGCCAAGCACACAGGCTCCTGATATGATTTGCCACTTGCAAATGTTGCACTTGACAATAAATCTAAGAAGTTCAGTTTCCTGAGCTAGAAGCTTCTGGAGTTAGATCTTGCCTCACTACTATTTGGCTTTAGTCTCTACAAAAAGGGCCAGTCAGTTTTAGTCAGATCTGTTTGCCAAAGCTGAATCCCATAATTTAGATGCTGCACTACAGGCATCCTGTTCAACTAAAAGACCCACTCAAATCTACATGCTAACTGAAATGACTAGAAAAGTAAATTGGTTGCTCAATGGACTGACAGCTCAGGATGGAGTGGTGGAGAGCAAATTAAACAATGTATTTATTGAATATGAACAGTATTAAAGTGAAAACCACTTCTTGGAGGATAGAGAATGCAATACAAGGAAGGAAAACAAGGAGATAATCTCAGGAACTTAATATCTACTATACAGGAAGAGAATATGAAAGAATAGTACATCACCTTTTTAGAGCCAAATCTTAGCTTTCACATTAATAGGTAAGATAAAAATTTATATTTGAGAGTTGCAAAACTGCTTAGCAATTGTCTAATCCACTCATTCCTGTCATTCAGAAAAATCCCATTTCTATAATTTCAGAGGCAATCACAAAATCTCTGAATCATTTGAGTCACTGGGAACTCACTAACTCATAAGGCAACCCAACTTTTTGACAACCAGTTATGATGACGAAAAGGAATTCCTCAGAGTGAGCAGAGATCTGCTTTTCTGAAATTTATCACACTAATCCTTAGTTAGGCTATTTGACAGAACTGGCTGAGAGCTGATCTAAGAAATTTGCTTCATGGTTTATACGCAAGTTCAATTTGATTCTTGTATTTTGAGTTATTCTGATTCGTTTGTGAGTCAGATTAGCATCCATCTGTCCTTAATAATCTTATTGTCTGTCCTCCTGTCTCACTTTGTTCAACCTCAAGACCCTGTCTTATAAGTTTAATCAGTTAGCCCATCTTCTGACCATTGTGTCTGTTCAGAAAATAAACCCATGTCACTCAATTTGGGCTCTGTTGCTCATCTTCTCTTCTTTGGTACTGCTCTGCCCAGCTCAGCCTTCTCTCCCGAGTCCTCCAATCTACAGTGTTAATTGTCTATCCCAATTTGGTTCTTTCTAATTTCTCTGTCTTGAGACTTCCCTTCCACTGCCTTCTGATCCTCAATGTGAATAATGAAGTGAAGAAAAAACACACCCAATTGTGGAGGGGAGAAAGTAAGCAAAGACTGAAAAGACATGCAAAAAACTGATGACAGAATAAATTCAGATGGTGGAGAATAGATGATGGATACAAAAGATTGGTATTTGTAGCTTATCCACTTATGAATATTTTACTGAAGTAATAATGTATTATAACATTTTATAATGTTTAGATGTGCATCAATATCTGCAGATGCAACAATAAGATAACTAAAAATTAAATCCATCTGTTTTACCCAATTTACTCATCTCCTTTCCCCCTTACATTCTGGCCACCAATAGTCAAAAAGTTTTTTGATTATTTCATTTAGTTAATTTATTTGTTTGGTTCCTTTATATAACCTAAAAATGAGTGAAATCACTCAATGCTTTTCTTTCTCCTTCTTACTTATTTCACTAGTATAATAATGACTAGGACCAACCATATTGTTGCAAATGGCAGAACTTCATATTTTTATAACTTTATATTATTCCATTGTACATATATACTGCATTTTTTGTATAAAAAAATAGAAACTTCTTACTAAGTACTATTGAAAGATTGGATTAATCACCAATTTAGGTAAAGTGTGAAAATCAGAAGACCTACTAGGAGGCAGCTGATGTCTCATATCCCATAGCTAGAAAAGAAAAGATTAAATTCTCAACTTTTACAAGTCTGCTGCTCCAGGCTGAGTCCTGTTTGAGACTTGGATGGCGAAGATGTTCTGGAGAACATCTCATTGACTCACAATGTCGTCATATTATGTCAATTAATAGGCTAAATGAAAAAGAGGCAAGTAAGTTACAGAATAAGAGATAACCGTCTGTGGTGCTCAACAAATCTGTGAAGTTTCTAGGAGTCCAGTTGCCTGCAGCATTCTGGGACTTATCCTCAAACATCAAGGATAAATTATCGCATTTTTCACTTCTCATCACTAAAATAGAAGCATGAAGACCAGCACATCTCTTTGAATTCTATAAGCAGTATTTTCCACATGTAGGATACTGTTCTGACCCATTCAAATTGTAAGGGAAGATTGACATGCTTGAGTGAGATCTAGAGCAAAAAAGTGCTAAGCAGCTCCAAGATGACATACAATCCTATACCTTAGGAGATAAAATTCCACTGTCTACTAGTATTAAAGGTCAGTGTTGTAGGAGAAAAATACCAGGTGAAGATTATGGCAAGTTCCAGTAGGTGCTTCATAATATATAACAAAATATATTCATAGTGTGTCTGTGGCACAAATTCATAGCAATGGAATTAGTAGGTCGATGTGCATTGGTTTTACCATTCTATATATACTAGGAAATATCTAATAATAAAGAATACAAAGCATAATAAAATGAAGTCTTAAACCCATTCTGCCTAAAATTTTTCCTTAATAATTCTTTCTGAGTCCATCCCTTCTCCTACCAGAGATAGAAAACCAGTATCTCTTCTATTTGCTATTCCAGTTCACTTCTTTAGACTTCAATAAATATCATTACAAGTAAATGATATTTTTATAATTTTATTCTATATAAATGATGTCAGCATTGATTTTTCATTAACTTCTATTTTTGTACAAAATTATGTTTGCAAGTTTCAACTATGGTGACCTTCAGCCTCAGGTTGTTTTTGTTTTATTGCTTTGCAATAGTCTATTGTACTAATATGTCATAATGTACTTATCTATTCTCCCATGGATATAAAAATGAGCTACTTATATTGTTTCTATTGCATAACATGCTTCTGTGAACATTCTTGCTGTGCATATATCTTTATCTTTTATAGGCAGTATCACATTATCCTCCAAAGTGAGACAAATTTACACTCCCACTGACAGAATAGCAACCTTTATGTTATCCTGTATGTTCATATTTTCTTAATGCAGGTTTTAATCTTGACTATGATATATAACTCTTCTTTACCCCTCCCCACATATTCCCTTCTCTATGGACACTATTTTTAATTACTTTAAATTTTTTACATATTAAAAGAATTTGAAGCTAACATGAAATCTCTTCCCGAGTTATTGTATAGTGGGTATATAATTCTAGGTTAACAGTTATTTCTTCTCAAGACCTTGAGATGTTGCTCTACTTCCTACAATTGTTCAAAGTTTGAACTCTTGCTGGTTGTCTCTTCTCTCTGGCTGATTTTAAGACTTTTCTTCTTCTTTGAGGTTTCAAAATTTCACTATAATATGCTTACAAATGAATTTCAGTATTTTTACTGGTTTTTGATTGGGTTTTATTGGGTTTGCCTAATCTGAGGATTTGTATCTTTTACCAACTCAAAAAAATTCTCCAGCATTACTTCTGCAATAGTCCATCTCCCTTTTTCTTTAAATTCTCTTCCTCTGAAATATCAATGGAAGCAGGTTAGATCTCCTTCTAACCTCCATATTGCTGAGCCTCTCATATCAACTGCTCTTTTGTCTCTCCGTATTTTACATTTTGTGTAAATATTTCGTTTACCAATTAACATTAATTTTGTCTATTAGGCTATTTAACATCTGTAAATATTTTAACAATATCTATATTGTTTATACTGAAAACTTAGCTGTTCTCAGGTCTTCAGTTAAAAATATTTCATAACGTGCTCATGTTTTCATTTTCTGTCTTTTAAATATATTAATCAATTTATTTGTCTTTATTCAACATTGGTGGTCTAATTCTGCCCTTTCAAAAACATGTCTATGGATTATGTCTATGGAAATATGACTATGGATTATGTCAGATTGTGTCCTGCCATTTAAGATTACAAGGTCAAGTTCATTGGGATTTATCTATGGGTAGGATTTTCTTTGTACCTCTTTTTGAGATTTTCTTATGCTATAGCCAGTCACCAAAAGGTACTATCAAGCAAAGGCCACTTTAAGGAAAATTCTCAGATTGAGTAAATTTGGGTACCAAATCTGTGAGTATGAACTTTCCAGATATAAATTCTTAAAGAGATTTTTCTTTTGTTTGATTGTGCTGTGCTGTGTTTTCATTGCAAACCCCTGGACAGGCAGTCAAACTTCCTTATCTTCTCTTTCTCCTTGCATATGGTGTTTTTCTAGTTCATCTTTTCACCAATGTTGCAGATCTTCAAAGCTCCTTCCAGTTTAAACAGAAACTTTAAGTCTCACTTACCTCTTTATAATAACCCCTGCATGGCCAACAAACTCATAAACTCTAGGGCATTGAGATTAGCAGATACCTTGGGATAATATCTTGACTTCAGGGCTCAGACACTACAGTGGTTTTCTACTCTCTTTTAATATATGTTCTTGAGCATTTCTGCTTCATTGTTCTTACATGTAACAGCTTTGTATCTGTAACATATGTAACATTTGTAGACACCCATAAGACCATTGCCATATTTAAACTAATGACCATTTCCAATATCCCCATAATCTTGACTGTATTCCATTTTGCTAATACTTTCTCTGGTTAATCATTAGTTATTTTGTTTTTTAACTAGATCTTTTTTATTATATAGACTTGCTGATTTGTTTGCAACTGATTCTGTCAGTCACTTACTTTAGGATTTCTTTTATTTAAAATAACATGCTTAGAAAACATTACTTCAATATTATCTATAAACTCTCCCACATTTCTAATTTTTTATGGTTTTATGTTCATACATTTAAACGTTAAATGTTGAGGTTATTTCTTTTTTTGATAGCAGTCCATTCTATATTGTGACAAATTCATTTTTATAAGAAATATCAAAAATTCGAATAAACAGTCTCTTTTAATAAAAATAACTCAGTTTCAAATTTAATGAATCAACTTGTCTGTGGCATGGCTATTAAATCATAGATGAGGTTACAGAGGGTTCCTTTTATTTTAAAGGTACATAATTTTTGGATAGCTTTGCAAATGCATTTGTGTAAGTAAATAGGAGACCTGGTTGTTTTGATTTTGTTTTTGTTTTCTTTTTGTGAACTGCCTATTCAAGTCATTGCATGGTTTATCTAATGATGGAAGAGAAAGGTGTCAGTTTCTGACATATGGGAATAGATGTCAACATAACCCAAAAGAAACATGGGGAATTTTTTCTATTAGGCTCCAGGTAAAATATCTGTTTTTGCTCCAGCAAATAGTTTTTTAGTGAGAAGAGCTAAGAGGATGCATTTTTGCTGCCTCTATGCTATCTAGATGTGCTTTCTTCACAAAGTAAATGTATGTATATTAGAAAATATAATCATAGCCAATTGAAAGCATTCCTTCTTAGGTCAGGAACAAGGCAAGCTTGTCTAATCTCACCACTTCCATTTAATATTGTGCTGGAGGTCTTAGCCAGAGAAATTAGGCAAAAAAAGGAAATAAAAGGAATCCAAACTGGAAAAGAGAAAGTAAAAGCTTCATTATTTGAAGATGACCTAATTATATTGAAAATTCCAAAAACTCTATCAAAAAACTTCTAGAACTCATCAATGAATACAGTAAAAGGGCAGGTTAAAAAATCAATGCACAGAAATCTCTTGTGTTTTTATATGCAAACAACATGCTAGAAGAAATCAAAATCATGAAAATCTCACCATTTAAAACAGACATTAAATGAATGAAATATCTGGGCATACACCTAACAAAGTAAGTAAAAGATCTATACAATGAAAATTACAAGTGCCTCTTAAAAGAAATAGAAGAGGACACAAAGAAATGGAAAGATATCCCCCGCTCGTGCCTGGGAAGAATCAATATCAAATGCAAATTAAAACAACAATGAAATATTACTTTACACCTGAAAGACTATTATCCAAAAGTCTGGAAACAACAAATGCTGGTAAGGATGTAGAGAAAAGGGAACTCTTTTGCACTGTTGGTGGGAATCAAATAGGTGCAAACCCTATAGAGAACAATTTGGAGATTTCTCTTAAAACTGAAAATGGAAATCCCATATGATCCCATCATTCCACTTCTGGATATCAACCCAAAAGATACAAAAGTACCCATCTGCAGAGATGTATGCATCCTATGTTTATTGTGGCCCTATTCACAATAGCTAAGAACTGGAAATTGCCTAAGTGCCCAACATCAGATGAATGGATAAAGAAGATTTGGTACATATATACAATGGAATACTATGCAGCCCTTAAAAGAGATGAAAACTTTGTCATTTGAATCAACATGGATGGAACTAGAGGGGATTACATTACGTGTAACAAGTCAAAAGAAGAGGGATTGATGCCAGATGACCTAACTCATGGGTGGAAAGTGAATAGACTAAGCCAGGGAGTGGATGAAACATAACCAATCCTGAAACATTTGCAGCAGAATTGAGGTTATCAAAAGGGAATGGGATGGGCAGGGATGGGTGGTGGTGGAGTCCACTGGACAATGGGAAAGAACACTTGGTGATTTGGTGGAGGGCATGGTGTGTTGAAATATATCTAAGAAATGGGGAACCTATACAAAAGAAATTATTTCAATGTGTACAATTACTATAATTAAAAAAAAAATTAAATGTTGTTAACAAAAATTACCAAGAATAGCCCTATTTCTTTACAAATTTCATAAAAACATTATAAATATTTTCTCTTCAAGAGGAAAAGAAAATCTGACTTCTAACTTCAGGGAGCACGTAGACACAGATATTTTGTCTCATTGCCTGCATTACCGAGTTTTAAGCCATATGTTCCTGGCTTGGGTTCACAATATTTACACCACTGGTGAGATGATAACATTTGAGCACAGTGTGTCCTATGCAGACTTTATCCTTTAACTCATTTTAACTTCTGAATATATTCATCACACCAAGTCATATGATTTAAGGAATCTTTTTTTAAACCAGCAGAAATATCATTCTGAGCTAAGATTACAGAAACAAAGCTTCCTCTTCTATTTGTGTAAAAATATATTAAAATGATAGTATCAAGAATAGAACTTACATTTATGTATTAATATATTTTCCTCTTTCGTAAAGTGTAGGATTTGAATATATTTCCTATTCTGGGTTCTGGCATCTGAATTATTTCCTCTCCTACGCATTTCCATATCCCACACACATCCTCTAGCCCTCATGTTCCACTTAATTAAAAGGAAGAGTGCATGAAAATCAAGTGACATACTTATATCATTGTGCTCTCCTTCTACTAACTCCAGAAAGAGCACAGATGTCCTGACAGCAGTTTGGCCCAGAATCTTCTCCATTCATCCACTGCAATATGGCAGATGAGCAATTCCTTTGATTCAGAACAGAATCTGAATTATCTTTAGAACAAACAAGTAGCATTGACTCCACCACCACTAATTTTCCATCTCTTACCTAACTTGAAAAGTTATAAAGATTGATGACTGTAGAGGTATCTAGTCAGAGATATTGTGAAATCTACGATTTTAATCTCTTCAATGAACTGTCTTTTAAAAATCTGAATTAATATGCATAGCCTAATTTGATTTTTTTAATATCATTACTGACTGTATACAAAATCACACTGCCTTTCTGATAACTAATAGTACTCCCAAGTCATAGACTTTTTAGCTTGGAGATAAAAGTGACCTTACAAGTTCTGAAAATCAGGTTTCAAAAAAAAATCACCTTACTTGTCAGTCTAGTTGCTACACTATTAATTCAAATCTAAGACTCCTGATTTCTATTCCAGTGCTCTTTCAATTCTACCACATGGTGCTTTTCAAAACCATATAGTAGAAAAACCACTTGAAATGTGAATCATTATTGCCTATTAATTTTACATGATTTTTGTTAGTAAGATAGATTTTAAAATTAGGTTAGTAAGTTTTAATAAATGATTATTCTGTTATTAAATAGTCATTTAGAATTATCTTAAAAGATTTGGAGCTGTCACTTAAGTCATCAGACTCTGACCAAACAGTTTCATCATTACTCCAGTGCTTGCAAGCAAGTGATAGCAATAAAAGAGAAAAAGGAAAACGATAGGCAGAATATGAAGATAAAAGATAAAGGGGATAATTGAAGAGACAACCACAAATTTTCAAACTGAATCAAATCTATGTTCTAGTCCTGGTTCTGTCATTAACTGGTTGCAGCAACATTTAACATCTGTTTTCTCATCTCTGATAGGGAGCCTGGAGAGTAATTACACCATGGAGGTGTACCTACAAAGTGAGAAAAAGTATACCCAACATTTTTTTTAAATAAAGGTGAGTAGTCAGTCTAGAAGATAGGGGGAGAAGAAGCACCTCATTTTTTTCTATTTAGTTGTTCACAGTTGTTCTATTTAGTTGCTCTCCTGGTCCAGGGCCCTGAACCCAGGACCTTGCGGGTAAAGGTAGCTCTGCTCCCAGGGTATGCTAGACTGCTAGGCCTAGCAGCAGGCCTGTAGCTAGACAGCTAAGATGCATCCTGCTTTACTTAATATTGTACCTGGCACTTATGAACATTCACGAAAAGTTAGCCAAATATGAATATCACTATGCTAATATATTTTTAAAGGCCACATCTGGGAACTATTAAGTAATTCCCTCAACCAGGTGTTTTCTCAAAACAAATCTTCTGTAGAATAGCCATAAGGAACTTTATAGGGAGTCTCCATTAGTCACCCACCCCAGAGGTCATCAGCTACAAATGAGTGAGTCACTTCTCTGCTTAGTTCAAAAGAGAAGAACCTTGGAAAATGTATTTTCTTCCCCCGCTACAAGCCTGGAAGCAGATTGTGATGTATCCCACAGCTAAAAAAGAGAAGCCAAGATAGGAAAGTGCTCACTTTGGTTAAGCTGATTTACCGACTCATCCTTGAACAGTTGTGGTTATATTAAAATTATATATATATATATATATATATATATGCATATAATACAAACACAGAGATGGAAGGAGTATATGTGCACACATACACACATATGTCAATCTTTTTAAACGAAAAGACAGAAAATTTAGATATCCTTAGAAAAAACAGAGGTGTCCTTTACTTTTTGGAATCCACTTTCAGATTTCAGGAGAAAGATTTACTTTTCAAATTATGTTTTGCTTTTGCTAATATTTGCATTACTCAGGCACACAACTAACAAAATACCAAAATCAAGCCAGATAGTAGGGGAAAAACAATTTAAATTAAATATTTAAGATTAATTCTTTAACAAGGACGAACAATTGTCACTGCTGTATCTATCCCCTATACTTAGTACAGTGGCATGCATGTATTCTGTAATTATTAAACATTTTAGTAAGTAACTAAAGGGTGATTAGGCTACAACTGAACCTTTATATAAATATATATGTATAAACATGTTTATATGTATACATATATATAAATAAGCAAGAAGTGTATTATCATCTCTACTTCCCAGACTCAATATTAAAAATTATTTTTAAATTTATTTATGCTTTAAATTTTATTATTCTTTAAATTTTACTGAAGTAGCATTACATACTTCTAAGTTTGGATCATTACAAATCAACATCTGAATATATTCTTCTATCTGTCTTATTTTACTTAGCATAATGCCATCCAAGTTTATCCATATTGTTCCAAATGGTAGGACTTCCCTTTTTCTTGAATATACATATGTGTGTATACACACATATACATATATACATCTATACACACATATATATTATGTATGTTTTAAATTTTACTTACCCATTGACAGATCCTAAGATGTTTTCATCTTACCTATTGTGAATAATGATGCAATGAACATGGAAATGCAAATATATCTTCAAGATAATGATTTCATGAAAGAGAAGTTATAACAGATACTTCAGAAATGCAAAGAACATCATAAAAGATTACTATGAACAAGTATATTCACTTAAATTGGACAACTTAGAGGACATGAACAAATCCTTATAATCATAAAGCCTACCAAAACTGAATCAGGAAGAAACAGAAAATCTAAACATCTGATCTTTACGCAGATCTGTGACAAGAAAGGAAATTGGAAGAGTAATCAAGTCCCCCAAAAAATAAAAGTCCGAGACCAGATGGCTTTACTAGTGAATTTTACCAAACCTCCAGAGAAGAATTAGTAACTACTCTTGTCAAATTCTCCAAAATATTGAAGCATAGGGATACATCCAAACACTTTTGTGAAGTCAACATTACACTAATACCAAAAGCAGACAATATCACACAAAAAATACAGATCACATTTCTGATGAACATTAATGCAAAAATCCTCAAAAGATTATCAAGCAGAACTCAACAATACATCAAAAGAATAACCCATTGTGACCAAGTGCTATTTATTCCAGGAATGCTAAGATGGTTCAATATACATAAATCTATTCATGTAATAGCCACATCAACAAAAGCAAGGAAAAAAATCATATGATCCTATCAATCAATGTGAAAAAAGCATTCGACAAGATTCAGCACCCATTTACAATAAAAAACTTGCGTGAAATTGAGATAGAAAGAGCATACCTCAAAATTACAAAGTCATTCAGGCTAAACCCACTGCCAGATTCAGACAATGTGAAAAACTGAAAATGTTTCCTCTAACATCATCCTCTAAGATAGTGTCTACTCATCACTATTATCCAACCTTATATTGAAGGTTGTAGCCAGAACAATTAAGAAAGTAGAAGAAATGAAAGGAATCCAGATTGAAAAAGAAGTAAAACTTGCTATTCACAAATGACGTGATCATACACATAGAAAATATTAAAATATGAAACAAAAACTATTAGAACTAATAAATGAGTACAGTAATAACATACAAAAATCTGTTGCATTTTGTGTGCAAGTGATGAGATAAAAGAAAAAGATATTAAGAAAAAAATTTTATTTACAACTGAAACAAAAATAATGAAATACCTTGGAATAAACAACAATGAAGCTGAAAGCCATGTGCAATGAAAACTACAAGCTACTGTTAAAAGCAATAGAAGAAGATACAAAAGAAATTCCATGCTCACGATTGTTAAAAGGACCATTTTACCTAAAGCAATATGCAGAATTAATACCATCCCTATCAAAATCGCATTGACATTTTTCAAGGAAATAGAACATTTAAAAAAAATTATATGGAGCCAAAAAAGACCAGAAATAGCCAAAAAAAATCATGAGAAAAATTATAAAATTGAATATATCACTTTGTATGTCAAACTATAATATAAATTGGTAGAAATCCAAAGAGTATGACTAGAATAAAAGCAGATACACATATCAGTGGAACAGAATAGTGTCTCCAGAAATAAGCTCACAAATATATGGTCAGCTAATTTGGATTCAAAGAACACAGAGAAGGAAGAAAAGTTTTTTAACAAATTGTCTAGGAAATCTGAATAGCCATATTTAAAAACATGAAGCAAGTTAACTTTGTAACCCCCTACACAAAATTAATTCCAAATTGAGTCAAGATTTGTATGTAAGACCGTAAATCATCAAATATATAGAAGAAAGCATAGTCAATATGATTAATAATATCAGCTTTAGAAAAACTTCTGGGAACTTAACTCCTTTGGCAAGGGAAACAAAAACAAATGAAACAAAAATAAACAAATGGGACTACATCAAACAAAACAGTTTCTCCTATTGATAAAATGGAAAGATTTTATTGAGAGAGAATATATATGCACATCGTATATCTGACAAGGGGCTAATATCCAAAATATATAAATAATTCATGAAACTAAAAAATGTAAAAACAAACAATCCAAATAAAAAATGGGCAGAAGATATGAGCAGACATTTCTCCAAAGACTTGCAGACACATTAGAAGATGTCCTCACCTCTTATTATTAGAGAAATGCAAATCAAAACAACAGAAAGCACCTCACACTTGTAAGAATGCCTATTACTCAAAATACTGGATATAGCAAAGTATTGGGGAGGATTCAGAGAAAGGGACATTTTTACATTGTTGGTGGGAATATAAATTGGCACAACAATTACAAAAGCAGTATGGAGTTTCTTCAGAATATTGAGAATGAAAATGCCATATGATCTCATTATTCCACTTTTGGGTACTTACCCAAAAAATACTAATTTGAAATAGCCAAAATTGGAACTAACCTAAGTGCTCATCAACAGATGAATGGATAAAGAAGATGTAGTAGGCATATATGCACAATGGGATATTACACAGTCCTAAAAGAATGTAATCCTGTCATTTGCAACAACATGGATGGACCTGGGGGGATTATGCCAAATAAAATAAGTCAGAAACAGAAACACAAATACCATGTGATCAAACTCATGTGTGGAATATAAAGAAACAAAGCAATACATAAACAGAAAACAACAACTAACTCTGTGACATTGACAACAACAAAACTCAGATTACCAGATGGGGAGAGGGTGGGTGATGAAACAAAGGGTAATAGGGGTTTAGTGGACAGTGGTGGAGGATTTTTGAAATTTGATGGTCAGCATGGTGTTTTATCATATATTGGATGAATAATCAAACTGCATATCTAAACCCATCTTATAAATCAAAGTTACCTCAATAATAACATTATTTTAAGTGTTCCCTGATGGAGCAGCAATTAAGTAAGTCATCTCTGAAGGAGCACAGGCTGCCTACTCCTGGGTTCAAGTCCCGGGTCCAGGGAGAAAACAACCACTGTGAACAATTGAAAAATGGAAATAAATTAAAATGCCTAGTCCTAAAAAAAAATTATTTTAGAGATATGAATTTCATTTACTTAAGATATATACACAAAAATGAGATTGCTGGATCATATAATGATTATATCTATTTCTAATTTTTGAGGCACTCCATACTATTTTCTATAATGTCTATAGCCATTCATATTCCTACTTAACGATGTACAGGGTTCTCTTTTCTCCACATTCCACTTAATAGCATTATCTTTTATGTTTTTGATGATAGCCATTGCAGCAATTGTGAGGTAATATCATGTCATGGTATCCTGTTTCCCTAATGATGAATGATGTTGACTATCCTTTAATATACCTGTTGACCATTCTGGGTCTTCTTTGGGAAAAATGTCTATTCATGTCCCTTACCCTCTTTTTAATTTAGTTATTTGCTTTTTTTGCTTTCATTGTATAAGTTTCTTATGCATTTTGGATATTAACTCCTTAGAAGACAAGTGGTTTGTATACCTTGGTGACTTAGTGGTTAAGGTACAGACCATGTAAAGCCCAAAGACTGAGGTTTGAGACTCAGGGCCAGGGGAAGGAAAAGGAAAAAGACAAACTGTTTGCAAATATTTTTTATGTTCTGTAGATTGTCCTTTAATTTCATTGATGTCTTTTGCTCCACAGAATCATTTTAGTTCCATTTTTTTAATTTTTGCTCTTGTTCAAGGTTTATGCTTTTAGTACATATTAAAAAAAACATTGCCAAAAACAATGTCATAGAGTTTTCTCCCTGTGATTCCTTTTAGGAGTTTTGTTTCAGGCTTTACTTTTAAGTCTTTAAGTCATTTTGAATTGATTTTCATGCATGGTGTAAAATAAGTGTCCAATTTTATTACTTTCTGAATTTTTTTTCTATTATGAATATCAAAGAATTTTCTTTATCCTTACTGTTCTAAAACTTCATCAAATTATATCCAGGTATAGTCCTTCATTCAACCAATATTTTTTTCAGTAGGTACAAACTCTGTATTAGGGTTATTGAGGATTCAACAGAGAACAATATAGATCTAAACCCAAGTTCTTACTATATTTGAACTAGAAAAAGAGTGATTTAAAAAACTTACATAAAGAAGTATATTCATTGTAAATAGTAATAGCAAAACAAAAGTGAAATAAATAAACCAAAATTGAATATTTTGGTGGAAAGAGATTACTGTGGCTATTTAGGGGAGAGAGATACCAAAGTTTAAGGTCCTGCTAAAGAAATTAAATTTTATTCCAAGTACGTGGCAAAAGCATTGAAGGGTTTTAAAAGAGAGCTCATAATCAGAATGACCAGACCTATGCTTTAAAAACATATCTTAATACTATTCAAACTAAATATGGTCTAGGAAAACCATACAACCATACCAAAGTTTTTATTTTAAATTTATAACCATAAACAATGCATCCAGTAATTATATAGCTCCTTGATGCATTATTTCTCCACTCTCAACTTTCTCCTCTATCATCAAATCAATATTCCTGCCTCATTCCAACTCTCAATTGATGACCTTTCTCTTTCACCAAGAAAAATTGAAGCCATTAGAAGAGTACTTCCACAGATATTCTTAAACCAACCTATCTTAACTCACTTATTGTAACTCTACTCTCTACACTATCTACAAAGGAACTGCCCATATAACCTTATAAAATTAGCTCATTTATATGCTAGATTCCATCTCCTCTCATCTGCTCACAGATGTCACATCGCAAAACTGCCTCTCATATTCTCAAATTTTCCCTTCTCTGTTGGGAAATTTCCATTGATATGTAAATATTCTGTTAACTCTTATCTTAAAAATAGTCTCTGGACTGCATTTCCCCCACCATCTACCACCCTGTAATTCTGCTTTCCTTTGCAGCAAAGTCTCCTAAAATACTCGATACTCATTTTCTCCAATACTCCTAGTTACTCTTAAATCCATTCTAATCACTTACCACCACTGCTCTGAAACCACCTTTAGATAATCTATGATGTCCCTATTCCAAAGCCATGGTCACTTCTCAATTTACATGTTAATTAACCAAATATCTGCATCTGACAATTTGACACAATTATTCATTCTCCTCCATACTTTTATTTCGTTTCAAGGATATCACTCTTAATTTTCTTCCTACCTCACTGATCTCTTCAGTCTCCTTTGTGGTTTCTCTTCTTCCTTCTGAAATCTCATGCTAGAGCATTTCGAACCTCCATATTTGACTACAATTTCTTCTTTTCATTGGTTATGTCATTCAGTTTCCTAACTTCAGACGCCATCAATTTGTCAACTTAATTTTATATCCTCTGCTGAAAACTCCCTCTTGAACTTCAGACTTCTATACCATCCCAGCTTCTCACTTGAATTTTCCACTTGAATGTCTAAGAATGCCAAATTTAAATCCATAACAAAATTTCTGATGTTCTTCGAGAACATCAGTCTTCCATCTCAGTTGATTATCACTCTATTTTCCCTGTTGTTCAATCAAAATTTTTACATTCATTTTTACTTCTCTAATTCTCTCATTCAATATCAAGTTTGTCACCAAAATATATACACAAACACATCCATTCTCATCACTTCCACTTCTGTCATCCTAGATTTATCACCATTAGTGTTTCAAAATTTTACTGCAATAGCTTGGAAAGAGGATTTTTGTTTTGTTTTGTTTTACTTTGCTTCCATACTTGTTTTCCTTTGGAAACATAGAAGCTAGATCTATGTGGTTTTCTTTAGTGTTAAGTTAGATCTTATTCTTCCCTTATTAGACATCCTGCAATAATTCACAATTCCTTTGGGAAATAAGGTCTACAGCCCTTGATATTATATAGAAGATTCTACATATTTGGCCCCACTGCCTCTCTGACTTCACCTTCTACTGTCTTTAACCTATACTCACTTCACTTCAATTACACTGGTCTCCTTCCTATTCCTCAGATATGCCACACATGTGAGAACCTAGGAACTTTTGCACTTGTCCTTTCTTTGCAAAATGCACTTCCCCAATTACTCCCTGGGACTTAACCCTTACCACTTAATCAGTCTTTTCTTGAATTGCTCTTTCTCAAAGTTGCCTACTCTGACCACTCTATTTAGAATTATAAAACTACCCTCTAAATATTCTTGTTTTCCCTAATCTGCATTTTTACAATGTAAACCCTTAGTCAATTTGCTAAATTATTTTTATTTATATGCTTATTTACTCTATATACCCTCATTTGAATATAAGTTCAATGAAAGCAGGGATTTTTTTTTTTGTATATTTTATTACTCTTTATCCCCCCCACTAAATCTGGCATACAATAAACCTCATATTTTTTGAGTGACTAAATGAAAAACTTAAATATCTAAATGGATCTTAAAAATTAGTATCATGATCTAAAAACATGTCAGAAGAATGTCTGCAAAATGATTTAACTTTTATAAAGATCAGAAACAAATTTTAAAAATATTGATACAAACTCTCATGATAAAGTTCTTTTAAGATGAAATGCTTTTTATCTAGAAGTGAGGAAAGAGAATGCAATTGAGGACCTCACATTACAGTTTCTTAAACGTGGTTGTGAGAACATGTGTGGTCATTTTATTATTATTCTTTAAATCATTCATAAACTCATATACTTTGCATTATGACATTTCATAATGAAAATTTTTAAAAAAACCATCATTTTGTATATATATTTATACACGAGTTTGGGGGTTAAAGCTGTACTTACCTACCACTTTTTATATAAAGACAACTGCTTTCGTAACGCAGTGAATCCTCAGAACGTATTCTCATCTAGACAGTTAGGACCCAGAAATGAAGTGACTTGTGAAGTCTGAAGACTAATTACAGGGAAGCAATAAATAAGATTTGTGGTTTCTGATTTCAGAGATTTGCATTGAAAAGTACACCTAAATTAACACTAGGTTCACATAGTGTAACATTTCTATAGTAATTTCAATGTTTACATCAATTTGACATTGATTTATGTAATTTATTAATCATGTTGATTCTTATTCTCTTGCAAAAAGTGCTTACCCTTACATTGTAATGTCAAATTCAATCCTTGGCATTTAAGAGCTTCCATGCTCTTATTAAAACCTTCTCCATACCTTCTTCTACATTCTATTCTAGTTTTGCTGAAGTATTTCCCAAGCAAGATTTATCCTTATCTTAGGTAGCCATCGTACTTTCTTTGCTTAATAGACATTTTTGTTTCCCTCAAAAAATACCTTAATTATCCACCACACCAACATAAGCCATTTAAAAGATCCTTTTTTGCAATTAATTGCTACCTTTCTTGTTGCAGTCATTGTTGGGACTTTTATTACAACAAGTCTTTGACTCTGCTTTGTGCTGTACCTCATGATCTATTTACAAAATTAAAAGCTACATTAGAACAGAGTCCATGTATGTATATTTTTATCCACAATGTATACTATAGTCTTTCAGTAACTGCTGAATTTAGTAGTGTATTCAATAGCTAATAAATGTTTAATGAATCTCATAGACATATAATTTTCTTAATCAGTTTCCCCTTAAATTCTTCAAGTTAAATTTTAAAGAATATTCTACTGGTACAGTTTTCCCTATTTCAAATTATAATCATGTAATTGACACAGTACTCAATTCTATAATAATTATTATTATGCTGTTATTGATAATGGTGATTAGAAGTTTATCTTTGAGGCTAAGAACCCAAACAAGAGTGTGTTCAATGGTAGGAGAAATCAACTTCTCATCTGCGTGTTACTGTAGATTAGACACAGATGAGTGTTGAGTCCAAATAGTAGTCCTAATTTAATTTTTCATTTATTATATAGTATTCCAGACATATTGCTGTTTCTAAGACAGTTAAGAGGTTGTAAATCAAATCTGATCATCCCTTTCTTTGAATGTGCTGGCACGTTTCAGTAACAGCAGGAGTCAGTGTAAATGAATCTATTGATCCTTTTCAAAATTCAACTACAAACCAATTTAGAATCAGATTTATTAGATATCAAGTGCAGCAGTTGCTGCAAGATCAGAGACATAATTAAGAATGCTGTTGAGTATTAGGAGGAAAATGAGGGGGTATTTTTTTCTTGTTACAGAATAAGAAACACTAGTTGAATAGCAATAATCTGGTTTTCCATGAAGGTACAAGCCTTTAACATTTAAAGCTCTAAGTGGTCTATAAGTTCTGCCTATTTGGCACTAAGACTGTCTGACAGGTTACATAAGAAAGTACTCCCAAGGAAACCTTTTAAAACTTTTTATTTAGAGATTGTTCTCACACTCTTCCACAATGTATCACACTTATTTTTCACTCTATTTCTAAAAAAAAATCTCACGTTAAACATTTCCTCTGAGAGAATACACAAAGTACAAGAAAATTACATCACACTAAATTGATATTTATAAAAGCCACTGTTATGGGAATAACAGTAGCTGTTTATATGACCAAATTAAAGACAAATGCACATAGCCATCCTTTTCTGTTTACACAATTCCAGTCATCAGTTTTTCATATAGAAATATAGGTAAGTCTTCAAATCTAATCATTCTCACTATTTTAGTTTATTCCAGTGCACTCTAAACTATGATACACTTCAAAAGACCTCCATAAAAACAAACTTCAACTATCATTTAAATATCTCTATTTTTATTTACCAGTGGATTTCTCTTTTTTCTGAAATTTATTACTCTTTCTAGTTATATTACATTTTTCAACATAACATCTACAACACAAATCCCTTAATCTGGTGTCCTCCGATTTACTACATTTTCTTGTCAGACAACCACCAGGAAAGAACAGTCCATACTTGCAGCCTTGTCTACATCTTCATTTCTCTTTTATTGCTTCCTTAACACTCTCTAAAATGATGAGAGGGTGCTCACCCTTCATGTAGACTATCCAGAGAATACTTGGCATTCTGATCTATTCTCTGCTATGTTGCAAATCATTAAACCTTCGTTCCTTTCTTACAATCTTCACTCGCTTGGATACCAAGCCCCTGCTCATGTGTTCGTTAACTCTTTCATAGACTTTTCCTCGGCTTTCACAAATGGAATGTAAGGAAATTGATTTAAAATACTTTAAGTATTAGAGTAAGAAAATGGTCTCTTTTTTCACCCCTTTCTGCTAGGTAAAATGTAATACAGTATCTAGAGTCAGATGCCTCTTGATGCCAGATGTTGATCTATGTGTTAAGGATGGAGGATTAAGAGGATAGAAGGCGTTATTAATTTAATATGGCCACTTAACCAGTCTTTAATCACATTACTTATTTCACAATTTTTTTTAACTTCTTGAGGGAACTTGCTGGCCAAGGAGACTGCCCTTCCCAGGGCTTGCCAACTCCTAGAGATAATATCAACTTCAGGTGACTGGATGAAGATGATGTGGTATTTATATTCAGGTATTAAAAAATGATGAAATATTGCTCTTTGCAACAACCTGGATGGAACTTGAGATGATTACAATTACCAAAATAAGTCATAAAGAAAAATAATAATACTGAATTATTTCACTCATACGTAGAATATAAAGAAACAAAATGAATGAACTAACAAAACTCAACAAACTCTCAGAACCCTAAATTCAAGATCGTGGTTTGTGCACTTGGTGAGGTAGAAGCAGGGATGGGGAAAGGAAGCTGGGGTTAAAGAAATTAAAATAATTGTACTGATTACCACTAGAACTTTGATGGTGGGTGTAGTGTAATATACACGCTGACTAAGGTATGAATCTAGTCTACTGAAAATTATACAATATTTTAAGCTATGAAACATCAATTTAAAAATATAAACAACTTGCCTCTTAATACACATTTTATAAGCAAACCATTCAGTACCAGGTCCACATTCTCAATCACCTCTTTTATCTAACTCTCAAACATCAAGTCAATATTTCTCCTTCCCTGAATCAAACCAGGTCCAGGTACCAGACAACTAGGAACATTTCCTTTGTTCCGAAAGCCAGCAGAATTATTAAAACTAGCCAATCATAAATTCAGCCCTGCGTGCCTTCCCCAAGGCAACCCTAATAAAGACTGTGACCTTTGTTTACTCCTGTTCCTGCTTTTGCCCAAAGGTGAACACTCTGGATCTTGCTTCCCCACAATAGCTCTCCATGGGATGTCACAATCCTCATTTCTAGCAGAAATATGTACATATATATATATATATAAACACAAACACACACATATTTTTTCACTTCCAGTGGCACTGATCTCTTCTATCATAATTCAATCACCTTTAAAAATTAAGAACCAGGCATAATCAGATCTGAATTCTTATATCTCTGAACTTTATTGACATGAGAAAGATATAACTTTCATGTTTTTTAAATTACTATTGTTTTCAGTCAAATATTTATAGTCAAATATTTACATATTTATATCTAAAGTCAATTAGTCTAACACACATATATTACTGGCACATTCTCCTCAAGTATGGAATGTTCAAATCCTATTCTTTCATTTTCAGATATTACCATGATGTGCACTATTCATTCAAATCAGAAACCTGACAGTTATCTTAGAATTCTCCATCTTCATTCATATCCCATAGTGAACAACCAGAACTCTTATGCTTTATCCACCCCTCTTAAATATTTTTAGCTGTATCTCTACCCTTTTTTAAATATTAACTTCCTCTGTCTTGCACTCTTCTCTTTTACTTATAAATAATACAAAATTAAATACCCATTATCTCTGATGGCTTAAGAACCCCTTAGATGATCTTACTCTTCTACTTTTAAAACTTTCACATTGTCTAATTTTTTCTTACCTTCCAGGAATAATGTCCTACCTGTTTCTCAAAGATATTGGTGTTATTCCCCTCTCAGATTTTTTTTTTTCCACACTGGTTGTTCACTCAACATAGAGGAGTAATCCTTTCCCCAGATCCCTCGCATGGATGGCTCCTACTTCTTCAGGTTTCTGAACAAATGTCAACTCCTCAAGAACTTCTTTGACTGCCCTATCTAAATCATCCCTCATACACAGAGATATACATAGCTACTCTCTATTGTGTTACCATACTTATTTATTGATAACAATGATCATGTCTGGAATTATCTTTTTTGTACATTGTTTTTGTCTGTCTCCCTCATGATATTGTAAGCAGATAAGACAGACTTAAAATGTCGCCTTCACTTCTGCATCACTTTTACCAATCACATAGTAGGTGTTCAAATGTTTGTTGAACAGGTGAATGTTCTCTTTGTTCCTAGAGGTCTTCCTCTTTGGACTGTCCTACTTACTGATGCCAGAATGATTTAGACAGAATCTAACTATGGAGCAACATTAAAAATATTTCAAGACTCCACTTCAGCTCCACTAGGGGTTCCCAAATTTTAGTATGTAAGGCAACATATTGAGGATGTCATTTAAAGCATAGATTTGTAGACTCATTCTAAGTGATTCTAATTCAATACATCTGGTTTAGTGTCAGAAAATATATTACATGTACTTTCAATAAGCACTCCAGGTAACTCTGAAGCAGGTGTCCATAAAACATACAGAATAAAAATTCTCATTCCTTAATCTAGCCAACAAAGTCTTCTGTAACTGCGCCCTCACCTAAGTCTGTTTCCTCCATTTCCCAGCACAGTGAACTGAATCCACCCACCTCGAAGTTAGAGCAGCAGCACAGGTTTTTTGCTGTTGTTTGTTTGTTTAGGGTTTTTTATTCATTTAAGAATAGAAACATATGATTAAATTAAATTCTCATTTCTAACTATGATAATTCAGCTTTGATTCAAAACTAATGATGAAAATCACCTATTGGCAAAATTTGGGGAAAACATGTTAACTTTGAAAAACTAGGGATTGTTTATTAAAATCAAATTAATAAAAAATAGCAACAAGATAGAAAGCATCATTTCTATCTTAGCTTAGTTTCCATAGAAACAGAAACAAAAGCTTATCAACAAATATTTTATTGAGGCTTAGCTTCTCATAGAATTAGAAATGAGAGATAAAGCAGAGAATCAGAGAACAAGAGCAAATTCAATGAAATTCTTTGCTGAACTGGCTATAGCTTTATAATAAATGCAATTAATTACTAAGCCTCATGAGACACTCCTAACAGATAGTTTGAATGACTCCATCTTGGTATAGTTCACTCATGAAGATGAAAGTAAGATCATTCTTGCCAGTGCTCTTCTCTTCCACCTCCCTTGCCCCATAAGGAGCTAGCATCTCCACACTTTCTGGTTTTGTTATCCAGCTTCTTAAGATAGTTGCTGCTATCTTCAGACAGAATTGGTTTTGATAGGAAGTGCCTCAAGAATGATAAACAGAATTGAGATAAAATGGGGACTATCATTTCTGCATCCCACAGGTATTTGGGCTTAGCGCCAATCTCTGCATTCTCCTAGTACTGCCTCAGAGAGACCACATGACCAGAACAGGGAAGGAAATTTTCAAAGACTTCAACTAATGCTTAAATGTAATGACCATTATTACAATGATCATTACTCCACAGACAAATATACAAGTCAAAATTTCCTTTCAGTTGCTAATTGTATCTATAAAATGATACATTCAGAATCTGAGAAAATAACTGCAAATGAGATCAGTATAATATAACCAGTATAGTATATATTGAGAGACCAGTATAGTATGTATTGAAAACATCTTGGCAAAGCCTAAAATGTATCTTGAGGACCATGGTGGTAACCATGATACTGCTAAGAGTAGTAGTACAGTCAATTCATTTTCCACAATAATTAATCCCTTTTATTAACCACAATGTTATTATAGAAAATGGCATGAGATCTATTTAAGGTAAGATGACAGTGATTTTTATCTTGTATACTTCAAATGGCATTTCAGAATTCCTCTTCAAGAATGATAACCAGATCACCTGCAATCAATGAACTCTGGGTCCATGAACTAACAAATCTGAACACGGAAGGAAAGAACATGAATTTCCATTGTAATAGCTGACTCCATCTTTCTACTTGCCAACTTTTTAAAAATTATACGAATAAAGAAACACACTTGTTTATTTGTCCATCTTTTCATTGCTAAAAACTATGATTCATTAGTTACCACCATGATTCTTTGTAGTTCAAAGCACCTTTTCTTTTTATCTTTCTAGCCTTATTACCCATTGAAACAAGGGACTAGAAAAACTTCATTTTTGCTGGGTTACTCTGTAAACCACAAAGCCCTGAGGACCCCACTGTCTTTCTAGATAATCAATGCCTCTGGCAGTGAAACAGAAACCTTGGCACCTGGAATGCTAGGTACCTGCCCAGTGAGGAAAACCTTGGATGGAGGGGTTTCTGTTAATCTGCTAACATCTAGGAAGAAGTTAAATGTCAAACAGATAGTTCAAGACACTTTGGGTGTGACCTCTGCTATGTAAACAATTATGATAACTTCTCATTCCACTTCTGTAAACTGCTTATGCACATACCCAGGCACACCCGGAAAAAACAAGCTATAAAAACCCTACACTATTTGGGTAGGGAGCTGCTCAATTTGGGTAGTGCTCTCCCCCTTATCAGCCACTGGCTAATAAAGGCCTCTTAAATTCTCTTTAACTCTGGTGTGTCTCTCTCATCTTGTTGGTTACTTTGTAACACTATAATGACTGTTATATTTACCTTTGTGCCGACAGTCAGGTTCTTCACCTAACTTTTACAAAGTTATAGATGAGGGAAGGAATAAATTGGAAGGTATTGCTTAATAAATACAGACTCTTTGGTTGGGGTGATAAAATGTTCTAGAGATGCATAGTAGCAATGGTTATAAAACAATGTAAATGCGCTTAGTGACAGAGAACTGTGCACTTAAACATTGTTAAAGTGGTAAACTTTATATTATGTATATTTTGCCAAAATTTTAAAAGAACATTTCAAAACTATAATCCTTATAAACATCACTGCCCTTATATCAACTTAATATAACTATCTGATACCAGATAGGCTTTCCTTTATCATGTAGAACATAGTTATAGTAAGTATATTAAAATTATTATCTGATAACTATCAACATTGGTTCATCAGTCATATTTTTTTATTCTCTGCATTTGAGTAATTTTGGATTGTAGTCTTGGCATTGTGGACATTTTGCTGTATAGGAAGTAGGTCTTGTTATAATTCTTTAGAGAATTCTGGTTTCCATTTTAGAAAGCATTCAACATGATTAGATTCATATTTTAAGATCTGTTTTGCCTTTTCTTAGACTAGTTCAAATTTCTATTTACTCCTTTAGACCTTTACCAGTTTTGTCTAAATTTGTCCCATGCTTGTGTTAGGAGACTTGTTCAGATGATTCAAATTTCACGGAAGCTCCCTAAAACTTGGTTATATTTCTTTGGTTGTGTCCCATGCAGGCATATTTCAGGGGTTGGTCTGAGACAAGTCCAGGTTAAGACACAGAATTAGAAGAACCCTCACTGGTTCTCTTCCTTTTAGTATTTCCAAAAAAAAACCACTCTGGTCAATTGAGGGTTTTTCTGATTCCTCTGCCATAAAAATGAAATTTATACAAGTTTATCCACATGTGCCACTTTATAACAACATGAATAGAGCCTACCATCGAGGTAAAACTATAGGAGGGGAAAAGAAGAAACTCACCCCTTCCAAGTAGTTGACTTCCCCAAGTTGTGATCTCCCTGCACAATCTTGTGCTTTAATTCATTTTCCTAAGTCTTCACTAGTTATTTATTTATTCTGTTCTGTTTCTAAGTGTCATTAGTGTGTAGATTAGATTGGAGTGTGTTTATGCTGAAATGAGCAGAATTAAATGCTCCTCTCCTATTTCTGTTTGTTTGCTTGTTTTGCTTTTATGTCAGTAAAGTGCTGTCAGGAAATAAAAACCACTTCAGTTTTGTATTGTTTTTTTCAAATACGAGGACTTAAAAATATAAGTGAATTGGTTTCACGGGTCATGGAAAGTCTGAGAAATTAAAGAGTAGGTGGAAAATCAACAAAGAGATTGATAGTCATTAAAATATGCCAGCAACTCTAGGGTAGGGGGTCAGTGGAAGAGGTTATCAGAGCCCAGATGTCAGGGCTCTGTGGTAGTAATGAGAACATTAGAAACTGCACTTCTGGGACCATGATGGGAGTTTCTCATTTAGCCTTGGAGAGACATAAGAGATCATGAGACTGTATACAACTGAAGATAAAATAAGAGGCAGGAAAATCTGAAGCAGGATGCCCTGTTTTTTTCTGTCCTTTTTGCCTGCCAATCTTCTACCAATACCAACCATTGACCAAACATTCTTGGAAGACAAGACCCAAGTGTGGGAAATGTAGTTTTCTAACATAAAGGGCTAATCAGAGGAACATAGAAAAATAGATTTTAATCAAACATTGTCACAATGGAATATTCTGAAGTACTTCTCAGAAGTCTATTATTTTTCCCACAAATACTAGCACTTAAAATGTTTAAGATGCATTGAAAAATCAAAACCTAGAAATTAAGAAAGATGGCATTGGTGGAGGTTGGTTACTAAGACACTGCACACAAAAATCCCAGTATTCCAGAGTTCACACAGTAGAAGCATTTTGGAACTTTGGTGGTTCACCAGGGACACTTAGAGCACAGAAGTTGCTTGGAGTCAAGAAACAGACCTAAAGACAGGTGAGAAAGGTGCCAGGGTTATACACAGAGATCTCAGCAGTAAAGATGAGTCCTTTGTTCTCCACAATGTACCTACAGAGACAGCCTGTGGCTGGAGATGGGTGAGTGTGCAGCAGCAGGGCATTTTAGCACTTTCAGAGGGTGCAGTGCAGTCACTCTGGTCTCTAGCAGCACAGGGCTTGCAGTGGTGGTGATCCCATCACCTCCTGCCTCTCTCCCTGGCTTTTGTGGAAACAGCACAGCGAGTCCCACTAACCTCTGATGGCATGAACACAGACAGAGCCAGATACAGCAGAAATACAGAGGACTATAAGAGAATATTATGCACAATTGTATGGCAACAAATTGGGTAACCTAGAAAAAATGGACATATTCCTGGAAATGCACAATATTCCAAAACTAAACCAAGAAGAACTAGAAGTCATGAAGAGATAAATCATAAGCAAGTAAATCGAAACAGTAATTAAAAATCTCCCACAAAACAACACATCTGGACCAGTTACTCCAGTGTACAAAGCATTCAAAGAATTCAAACTACTCCTCAAACTGTTCAAAAAACTGAAGATGACAAACTTCCAAGCACTTTTTATGATGCTAATATTACACTGATTCCAAAACCAGATAAAGACAGCACCATAAAATAAAATTACAGACTGATATCTTTAATGAAAATTGAAGTAATTATTCTCAACAAAATACTAACAAACTGATTTCAACAACATATTAAACAAATCATACATCATGACCAAGTGGGATTTATTCCAGAGATGCAAGAAATGATTCAACATATGCAAATCAATAAACATGATACACTACATCATAAAAAAGGACAAAACTCACATGAGCATCTCAACAGATGCAGAAAAAAGATTCAAATTTGACGAGATTCAAACCCATTTCATGTTAAAAACCCTCCAAAAATAGATATAGAAGCAATGTACTTCCACATAGTAAAGGTTATATATCACAAGCCCAGAGCCAACATTGTACTCAGTGGAGAAAAACTGAAAGCTTTCCCTCTAAGATCGGGAACAAGGCAAGATTGTTCATTCTCACCATTACTATTAAATGCAGTGCTGGAAGTCCTGGCCAATGCAATTAGATAAGAAAAAGATATAAAAGTTATCCAAATAGGAAAGGAAGAAGTAAACTATCACTATTTGTGGATGATATGATAATATACATAGCGAAACCTAGAGAATCAAATAAAAAGCTACTAGAAATAAACAAATACAGTAAAGTGGCAGGTAACAAAATTAATATTAAAAAGCCTGTCACATTTCTGTATGCCAACAATGAAAATACGGAAAGAGAACTATAGAAAAAAATGCCATTTACAATTGCATTAAAAAAAGAGACCTTTTAATAAACTTAACCAAAGGAGTGAAGGACCTATACCATGAGAACTAAAGGAAATTGCTAAAAGAAATAGAAGACGATGCAAGGAAATGGAAAGATAGTCCATTATCATAGACTGGAAAATCAACATAATCAAAATGGCCATACTGTCCAAGGCAATAAAAACTCATTGCTATCCCCATCAAAATTCCAAAGACATTATTCATATGCATAGAATAAAAAAAGCACAAAATTTACTTGGAATAGCAAACAACCCAGGATAAGCAAAAACAATCCTCAAGAAAAAAACAATGGAAGAGTCAGGCTCTTTGACTTCAAATTCTACTACAAAGCAAAAATAATTAAACAGCATAGTACTGGAATAAAAATAGAAATATAGATCAATGGAACAGATCTGAAAGTCCAGAAATAAATAAACCCATATATATATATATATATATATATATATATAAACATCTAATTACTGACATGGGAGCCAAAAACTTACAAGGGGGTAAGGATAGTCCTTTCAATAAATGGTGCTGGAAGAACTGAAGAGACACAAGAAAAAGGTTGAAAGTAGACCACTATCTAACACCATAAAAAAAATTAACTCAAAATGGATTAGAGACTTAGATATAAGACAACAAACCATTTAATACATAGAAGAAAATGTAGGTGAAATATTTTCAGGCATAAGCTTAAATCTTTGGGAACTGAACTCCTATTTCAAGGCAAATAAAATCTAAAATAAACAAATGGGATTACATCAAACTAATAGATTCTACACAGCAAAAGAAACTGGCATAAAAACAAAAAGGTATCCAACTTCATAGGAAAAGATATTTACCTATCACACCTTGGACAAAGAGTTAATATCCAAAATATACAAAGAACTCATAAAATTTGACAACAAAAAGCAATCCATTCAAAAAATGAGCTGATACTCTCAATACACAACTTTCCAAGAACAACATACAAATAGCCAAAGTTTCATGAAAAGATGTTCTACTTCTCTTATCATCAAGGATAAGAAATGAAAATGCAAATCAAAACAATGATGAGATATCACCTAAGAATGGCTATCATACAAGAAAAAAAAAAAGGAAACAAGTGCTGGAGAGGATGTGGAAGAAAAGGAACTCTAATTCACTGCTGGTGGGAGTGTAAAATGGTGCAACCATTCTGGAAAGCAGTATGGAGATTTCTCAAAGTATTAGGAATGGAAATTCCATGTGATTCAGTTATTTCCCCACTGGATATTTACCCTAAAAACACAAAAAAATTATCTGAAGAGATATATGCACCCCCAGGTCCATTGCAGCATTATACACAATAGCCATGAGCTGGAAATTACCTAAATGCCATGCCCATTAACAGATGAGTGGATAAAGAAAATTAGGTATGTATACACAATGGAATACTATGCAAACATAAAAAGGGAGAAATTCTGCCACTGCCAGCAACGTGGATGGACTTGGAGAGAATTATGCTTGGAGAGATAAGCCAGAAGGAGAAAAACAGATATCCTATGATAGCACTTCTATGACATATATAGAGATAGAAAACAAATGAATGACATAAATTAAACATTGCTAAACTAAAACATAAATGAAGAAAAGAAAGAGCTAATTCAAATAGCAATGGACTCTCAATGGTGGGGGATTAAAAGCCAAATCAAAGGGTACCAATTAGATGGAGGAGGAGGGAGGGAAGCAGGGTAAAGGGGATTACTTGCAATTGAATATTGCAATTGCAATTAATATTTGTAAACCTATTGTGGTATATGTAAATGTAAATTTGCTATTATGCATACCTTAAAGCAAGTTAATGTCAAAATGAAATATCTCTTCAAAAAAAATAAAAAAGTGAAAACCTAGATAAATAACAAATATCATGAATTCTTTAAAAGATTGATACAAAGGCATAGATCAGAGCCAGGAACCAAGGACAAAAAGTAAATAAACCCAGATTTAGACATACTGAGAAAGATGACAGGGTTTTGCTCCTTAATAGAAAAACTCTGAAAATCTAAGATATTCGGTTAATGGGAAAATATGCTTATATTTCTTTAGCACTGTAACACCATTTTCTGCCATTTTAAAAATCCGTAAGTCATTAATGGCCAAATATTTTAGCAGAGTTATCATAATGTGCTCCTAGAATGCCTCAGATCTTTCCTGCCTTGAATTCATAGGAAGAATAATTCACAATAAAATTGCCTATTAAAAAAATTAGGCATTTTCTTTGAAAGTCATATTCAACCTGGAATATTTTGTGATTCTAGTTTCATGCGATATTAAAATTTTCATATTCAATTTTTCTTATTATTTATAATATAGTCAAAATGCAGCCAAAGTTATTTTTTTAAATCAGTTTTTATACAAGCAATCTCAATGAGGAGCTTATTTTTCTGAAAAGAAGAAATAAAAATGAAAAATGTCATGAAATTTCTGCATTTTCATTCTCTTTAGAGTCTCTTTTGTATTGTTTTTATATCTTTGAATGTCAATGTTATATACATTTTAAGTATTTGGTGAGTAATAATTATTTCTATTGCAAAGTAAACACAAGAGTAAAGTATTACACTTTGTTAAGGAGAAGAACAGAACTTGATTCAGCTAAAAGTGATTTAATACAATTAGGCTTAACTTGAGACAAAATTAGTAGATGTCATTTTTAGACCCATTGACCGTTGAGTAATTAAAGTTGCCCAATAAACCACTGGTTCTCAAACGACCCACATCATAGAGGCAGTGGCAAATTTCCCATGTGAGACAGTCCCACCGGCAGGTCCTAATTTTCATGATGCACAACTGTAGCATCATGAAAAACAGTTCTCCTTTAACTAGCTCTAACACTGCTCTTTATCACAACAGAGCCCATCACGATATAAAGAGCAATCATGGTAAGAAGTTTCTACATAAAAGAATATATTTCCCGCCAGACACCAAAAAACAAAATAAAACAAAACCAGTTGCAGTGATCAAACTGAAAGTAAGCATGCATCTCTTCTCACATTTTTTCTGGCACAGACACACCTGGCTAAGCATAAATACTGTAGAAAGTGCTCAGAGTGGACATTTTAACATTCCCAGAAAAATACACGAACTTCTTAGGGTCTGCACAGAAATAGTAGAGCCCATATAGAGCACAGGCTTAATTTGTCAATGTTATCACACAGGAAACAATATTGTTTATGGAAACATATTCTCTTTGGATCTAAAACTAACCAACCAACCAACAAGCAAACAAACAATGTTAATGAGAATTGAGAAATATGGAAAGGAAGAAGTGGAGAGGGGAGAGCTAGAGGTAAAATGGAAGAAAGGGGAGTGAGGGATAACTTAAATAATGTATATCTTTTTCCTCATAATCTTCACTCTATTTTATTGTTATACTTTCCTTGTAGTTATATTATCTCAATTTAACATGGTTCTCATATAGAAAATGTATAAGACTTTAGAAGACAATTTTTTAAGATGTAATCACTAAAGATATACTTGTGTTGATTACAGTAGGCGAACATGACATTATGAAAGAAGTAGTGTCTGATCATACCTAGATACCTTTACAATTTAAAGTTGTTATCAGTAATCTAATAAATTCTTACTCGTTGACAGAATTTTAAATTTATCTTTACTCTATGACACACTTTATAGAAATTTTCTCCATCCAAAGGGATTCATTTACAAGGCAAATCAAGCCAAAAGGTGTCAAACCAATCCGCAAACCAAGAATTTCATGGTTTGAATCCTGTACAAAACATTAAAATAGACATTCACAAAAGAGGGTAAGTATACTCCATATCCTTAGTCATCAGGAAAATAGACTTCAGGAAGTATTCAAAGTCTTTTATAAACCAAATTTGCCAAATCCTACAGAGCGACCAATGAAAATGGGCATTAACCCATACTCTAACACATTAGACTACTCACCTGCCTATGATATTTCACCAAGTCCAAATAAGAAACAGCAAGGTATATCATGATGCAATCAAAATCTACCACAGTGCCACATGGATCCATATTCACAACTATATTCTTATAGGACGTCAGAAGCCAGGCACCACAACCTGGACCATCCTCTCCCTAAGATAGCGGACACTCAATACGTCTCTCTGGCAGACTGTTGCTCTTAACTATCTTTATTTTACTTTGTGCTAGTTTAGATGAGTAGTCTGGGTTAGTTTGGAGTGAGAACTGGGAAATGGGTCAGACTTGTATAATTAGAATTCATGCTGAGCTGATCTAAGTATTTCTTCCTCCCCAACCTAATCTTCCCAGTCAGGATTCTCTCTTCTCTCATCTGGACTAACTAATGTCTACCCTCAGCCTCATGGATTTGCTCATAGTTAGTTTTCCACAACGGTCCCTCTTGCTGAAGTTCAAATACACATGTTCTCTCATTCCATCCTACCTACCATGTGTTTATCTGTTAACTGTGCCCTGCCTTTCCCTCTCCTGTAACTACCTCCTGTATATGTGCCCTATCCCTGAAACCCAACTGTAAGCAACCAGAGAGCAGGGACCTTATCCTGTTCTCAAGGAGCATTTGATAATAAAAACATGAAAATACCAGGGAACTGAGACTTCCTATATTATTTTTATTTACAAAGTGATGGAATTAAAGTTAGTTTAAAAATAACATTTAAAGAAGTGTTCATTGTTTTGTTTTGGTAACTGGATATTATGTCTTGCCTGCCTGCTACATGATCTAAAACCAATTATATCTTGAACTGGAAAATTGAGTCTAGTCCAATATGCTCACCAATATCAAAACCAACGTTAGTGAGATTTTATCCACACTTTAAACATCAGTTTAGATAAAAGGGTTTTTTATACCACTTTGGTATTTAACTCCCTCTTCTCCTTCCATATATATACTGCTCAGGCCCTCCTCATTCCTAAAACTAAATTCCTAATCCCAAACTCTTGTGTCTAAACAGGGTCTCTGCTAAATATATCCAGACCTTCAGGATACTATCTTCCCAGCTGTATCGCTCCCATATGTTTTGTCTTTCTCCTTTGAGTCTCTGTTAAACTCTGATCTGATGTGTTAGTTGTCTATTGATGAATAGAAAATCCCTCCAAAGTGAAAGGTTTACAACAAAATAAACTGTCTTATGATTCTGAGAGTTTGCTGGACTCATCTACTTGATTCTTCTATTTGCATTACCTGGACATTTATGTCTCTTGAATCATCTGTCCACTTGACCGGGGCAAGAAATTCCAAAATACCTTAACTTGCATGTCTGGGACCTTGATGCTAGTTCTTGAGTGGACTTCTCTCTACAAGGTCAGCACACGATAAGCAAATATATTTATAGTCACTTTAAACTACTCATAGAGGAATACAAGAAATAACAAAATAAATTAACAAAATGGAGTCACAACTCATATCAAAAGGTAGAAAGAAAATAGAATAAAGAAATTGCCAGATAGATTCGTCTCCCATACTTTCTCCAAATCATTATTTCTCAAAGAGTAGGCAGCAAATCTGAATTTAAGGGGTATCCATACTTTGATCCATGGACTCCTCCATGAATTTCTTTTGGCACATGGGAAACTTTTGATCCCTTGGTTGACTGCTGTCAAGTTACTAAATTCCAATTTAGAAGCAAAATTGGTACAGCAAAGAAGGTCTAGGGACTAGATTGCTTAAAGCTTTCCCTCCTTAAGGGTGACTGGTAGAGGTTATGTTACCCAGAGAAGCTCACCAGGGCTGACAAGACAACTAGAATTCAGAAGAGAAGATCTGTTTATATAAATAGCATGTGACCAGGACAGTTTATGGGCAGTAACTCTTAGGAAGGGAGGTAAAATGCAGCAGGTCAGTGAAGAAACTGCAAATATAGTATCAAGAGAACTGGTCAGATTTATTAGAAAGGTTGGAGAACTCCAGTTTCTAAATATGTGTATTTCTGCAAGAAAACATGTCAAAAAAAAAAAAAAAAAAAAGACCTCAAATGAACCAGAATTTAGTTCCTCCTTGGTTCTATGATGTAATTACCAATATATTAAACTACCACCCTGTCCTCTGCCCCAGAGCTTGCACTTTTTATCCAGCCATAATTCTCCCTAGAATTTGGCTATTTTAAGAAGAAATGTACTCACCCTAATTGCAATTTCCAAAGTTGATGACCTAAAGCAAGAAAATTGTTATAAATGAGACCATATTGCTTTAGACGCATATCTTTCCTGACTTGAAATGAGTTCATATACTAACAGGTATTAAAAGTAAATTTTCAGAAGCATTTTAGGAGTTGCTGCTGTGTTTAGACATTCACATTCCCTTTCAGGAAAGGAGATGATAAAGAAGGAACGCATACTCTTTTAAAGTAATTCTCGTTGAAATAACACAATAAACACAAGTACTGATTTTTTTTTTAAAAAAAGCAATATAATCAAGTTGATGTTAACAATCAGAACAAACCAATTTTCTCCATCAGATTATTTTTATGTGAGCCTTGGAAAGGAAATCAGAATTTGAGGAAATTCATACCTGAATGCGCAAGCTAAGACAAAAATATCAAGAAGAAAAAAATTTTAGAAGGAAATAAGAATATAGTTCATGTGGATTTACAAAATAAAACCATCATGAGGGAAGAAGTTTGCGTTGGTGAGGATAGAAATATTTAGAAAAATATTGTCAAATATGACCAATAGAATGAAATGAACCAGAGCATGTTAGTATAGTCATTTGTTGAATTTAATTTTAATTTTTGGGAGTAGATAAGAAGGAAGCAGTTGCCCCATTGAAATACCCAAGACCTGAATCTTAAGACTTTAAAATATATTGCCAATGTGAAGGAATGCATTACTATACAATTATTTGGAGATTTATGAAAACTCTGTGGATAATTCTGGGACCCAAATGGACCTATGATTAATGATTTACATTACTTATATTCATGAGTTCAAGCTAAGTAAAAATTAAAATTAGCATCATTTAAGAAAATATGTTAAAGAAGTAACAAAAGTGAAAATTAATTTTTGTGTACCTTTGTCATATTGTCTCAAAAACTAAAGATTTTAGAGCCAATTTCAAATTTCAAAATGAATTGTGACTCAAAGATTAAATCCTTTGTTCTCCTTGATTCCTGAATACATGTATGTGTGTTTATTTGTGAGTGTGTGTATATATAGATTTTTTTTTAATATCCCTGGGTGAGGGACAGGCTAGCTGTTAACGGAAGCGTAAAATAAAAATCAGATGAAGTATGAACTAAGAAAAGAAAACATAGCTATGAAATTTATAATTATAACTTTGTGCTAGAAGAAATCAGAAAGACATAGTCTATATAAATGCAAAGGGTTTTTGACAACAATAGCTAAGGCAGGCCCAGTGGCTAAGGTACAGGCCATTTAAAGCCCAAGGACCCAGGTTTGTGACCAGAGGCCAAAAGAAGAAGAGAAACAATAACTGCATTATGAAACGAGTTCAGCTTTTAGAAGTTAAAAGTTCAGATTTTTAGTTTAAAATTATGACTTTAAGCATTTCAGCTCATATTCTATGACCATGTAATTCTACAGCTACACTAAGTGATCAAAGAAGCTGAGAGATGCAGACTATGTGAATGGGCAGTAATTAATTCAGATAAAAGCCAAAGTTCTATGACATAGAAAGCAGAGAATGGTTTCAGGAGACAGCTGGAAATCTCTACCACATTCCTAGTCCATGGCTCTTCTTGACATATTCTCTCCTTTGACTCCTAAAATGTTGTTTTAATTTCACACTAACATGTTGCCATACTTTATACTCACACAGTACACACTGATTTAGCAAACAACACCTCCCGCATTATCACATTTAGCTGCATATGGTTGTACAGTAAACATTATTATCTTCTAACTTTACTATTAAGAAACACACTCGGAATTATCATAACCTGCCAGGTGGTGCAAAACAAGACTTTTATTTAACTCTTGGACAAATATGCTTACAATTACATCACAAATACAGGTTTTTCTACCACCCAGATTGTTCTTCTACCATTGCTTAAGATAATTTTTTCTGGAAAAAGTAAAACCAAGATTCCCATTGGCAAAGATTATCCTTTAACCAAACTTCAATCAGACTCCTCTGAGTTTTCTTCTCACCTAGATATTGCTTTGGACCTCAAGTTTGTTTAGCCCAGTAGAAGCAAAAATTCTAAGGCAGTTTAGAGACAAACTTCCTTCTGACTCTTGATATCTGATACCCTCAATATGTGAGTAAATTCTTCATCTCTATGGCTCTTCCCCCTATCTGATCACTGTGGTCTACCCTTAACAAGAATCCTGTTAGGTCATTTAACAAAAATTCCCCCACTCTTAATGTCTCCTCTTAGTTATTTTCCAACCTCAGACTCCTCTCACCTGATCCACATCCATAAATACCTGCTTATTTTATTGAAGAAATGTTGCATTACAAAATTAAATAGGTTTAAGGAATACTTCTTAGTAAACGAACATCTGTATATAATACCATAAGTTCACAACTATTTCAATTTTCCTTCATTATGCAATTAACCTTTACCCCATTTGCCCCCCACAACCCTCCCCTTTCTCTTCCTGCACCCACAGATTTGTTTCTTAGGCTAAAACTCTGTTATCGTTTGACTTGGTTCATTTTTCAAAGTCTAATTTTGCCTAAATTAGTTCATTCATTTTCTTGCTATCTCTGTATGAATTATATCATATAGTTTGTCTTTCTCCTAGCTTATCTCACTAAACATAATTCTAAATTCATTCTTATTGCTGCAAATGGCAGTATTTCACCTTTTTGTGATAGCTGAGTAGTAGTCCATTGTGTATATATGCCACAGTGTTAATCAATTCATTTATAGATAGACATTTAGGTTGTTTCTAGCTATTGGTTATTAGAAATAACATTATAATGAACATAGCATATATCTCTATAAATTAGGGTTTTTGTATTTGGGGGGTAAATACCCAGTGAAGTTATAGTTGGATCATATGGGATTTCCATTCTTATTTTTTTTGAGAAATCTCCATAATAATTAATTCAAAATGGATTGAAGAATTAAGCTTAAGGCTGGAAACCATAAGATACATAGAAGAAAACACAGGCAAAAACTACTGGACTTTGACCTAAGAGATGTCTTTGGGAACTCAACTCTAATAGCAAAGAAAATGAATCCCTGTTTTTCCTTGTTGTCACAATTGAGTCCCACTTCTCTGCCCTATTGTGATAATCTTGATACTGATCACAATAGTTCTAAGTAAAGGCTTCCTTATTATCTTAACAAGTGCCAAGATATTTTATTCTTTAACAGCATACAAATATAAACATAAGTATGTGTTAAAGAAATTTTTTACTTGTATAAGAAGAGGACCCAAAAACAAATAATTAAACAGGTTCAAAGGGAAAATCAAAATAGTACAAATTTATATAAAGGAAGCTAGATTAATTTCAAATGAAGATAAAATTATTTTTCCTTACACAAGAGTCAGTAAGTTACAGAACAGCATTTACATATCCTAGAATCTGATCACTTAGAAAAATGCATATATAATGTATAGCTTTTTAATACAAGTTTTTTAATATCTAGCCCTTAATAAGGTAGAAAACCCTTATTCAGTTCATGTACTTATGTTCATCACCTTTATAGTAATCCCTCAGATATTGTTTTTTTCTCTTATGAGTTAATCTCTCCTTCCTATGCAATCTCAAAATATATATTTCTATCTCCATCAAATATGTTTTACCAAGGTACAGTAATGTTATAGTCTGTTTATCTTGCATTTTAATATTCTATAATGTATTTATATTTGTTAGCTCAAACATTTCACACTTGTATATAGTATTAATAAATATGTGCAACCTGTAAAATTAGATGTCCATCCAAGATAATTCTTTTACTGCATAACTGTTATCAAGTATCCTAGAATTAATGTTTTAGAATCATTTTAGATCACATAATCTGTGCTTTATATCCAGTAGTAATTAAATTCTGCTTATTTTTCCAATAAAATGTTTCTATACACCAGCTTCCATTCACTTTTATTATATGCTTAGTGCTAAATAATTTTCTAGTTTTTCCTTCTAGGTCCAGTTTCTACCCTGTTCTAATTAAATATGAGATGCCAGATTAATCTCTGTAAATCCACTTTCAGCATGTAGTATAGTATACCACATACCACACACAAAATTAAAATAGATGTGCTCTCTTTTACTTTCTCTCTTCCTTTTTCCCTCTCTTTATCTACCTCTCTCCCTCTCCATGTTTGCTCATAGAACACACTCCATGATTTAAGGAAATATGAGCCAAATGGAGAGTCCATATAGAGGTATGCTGGCTCAGCCTCAAATTAGGTGTTATCTGGTAACCAGTTACAATAACCACAAATGTGAGTGAGAAAACTCTAAGATGACTCCAATCATAATCCCATCTTATAGCTATTATATAAAAGAAACCACATAATGGTCTGAAATTTCTGAAAAAAATTCACATTTCCATTTTAATCACTGATTCCATATGTCTTTACATCAGATTTTAAAAGGTAAAGGAGTAAAATAAAGTATTTTATTGCCTCATGCAGGTTTGAATAAATAAGTTAGCATTAAATAAGTTTTACTTGGACCAACACTGTCCTGGTTCAAAGTGCAAAACAATATCTTTGGCTCCTTCAGAACATTTTTTCAAGAAGTATAGCATATAATAAAAGCATACTGTTTGTTTCATACAGTGTGTAAAAAATTTGAATAATTTTGATATATATATACTTTCTTATAAGTAATAATTCAAATAACTGTAAGAATTCTAACAACGCTTATTCATTTGCCTAATAGTTCTGAAGCTTAACTTGAAATTAAGATATTGAAGAAGTAAATGGTTATCAATTAAAGGGCAACATAAATTTTAGGTAACCTAATTAGCCTACAGTTTTCAAAGATTCCAGATATTCAATCTTTTTAGAACAAGATAAATATTAAATCTGACCAAGTTCAAAAAAGGAAAACTGTTTTAGCATAAGCCCATAGTTCTAGTCATGACCAAACAGAAAAGGCATCTTGCATGAAACTTCAAAAAATGACCAGCATCCACCGATGTCAACTTTGAAAAGGAAAGTGGCCACCATATTTTGGAAAAAGCAAAGAAGGGTACTTTCCCCTTAAGTCGGCAGAAAATCCATGAAGAAGGGGTGTTTTATATATGTGGTGTGCAGAATAAGGGCCTCAGAAGAGGTCCAGGTTCTAACCTCTAGAATATGAATATGTTATGTTACATGAATCAGGAGTTAAGGTAGAGATGGAATTAAGTTGCTAATCAGTTGATTTTAAAATTAAGGAATTATCCAGGTAGGCCAAATATAATCATGTGTCATTAAAAATGTAGAAGAGGAAGTCAGTGTAATTGGTGTCAGAGTAATGCGATGTGAGAAACATTCAGTGTGCCATTGCTGACAATCAAAACGAAAGTGACCACAAGTCAAAGAAGGCACGCTGCCTCTAGATTTTGGAAAAAACGGTAAAGAAGAGGAATTTCCCCTAGAGTCTTCAGAAAAAATAAGTTCTGCTGATACCTTAATTTCACCCCATTGAGACAGATTTTTTACTTCTGACCTCCAAAATATAGAAAATAAATTTGTAATTTTTTCACACCATTAATCCATGGGCATTTGTTACAACTTTAACACAAAACTAAAACAATAGCTAAGTTTAAACCGCTAAACAGAAATACATCAGAAGTGGGAAACATCTTTCAAATTCTAATGTGTATAGAATGAAATTACTCCTAAAATAATTATATTCATCTCCTTCAGACATAACTTTCATCAGAACAAATATCCAATGGTTATGTGGAGGAATAAATTAAAAATAGAAAACAGAATAGATTTTGGTCAGTATTCTTAAGCTATTTTCATCATCTGTTGAAAATGTAAGAATGTAAAGAAAACCTAGTCTCCTCACAGTTTTGTTAGTGTACTTCAGTTGATAAGAACCTAATTATTCCTTCATGAGTAACTAAACATAATCCAACCATAAGCGGAGCTGAATCAGCAAAAGTGCCTTTGTAAGCACTTATTATCTGGGACTGTCCAACATCCAAATCTCCCTTCTTATTGGCACGCTGATCTCCACTTTGGAGAATTAATCTCATAATCTGCTCATGAGAAAGACTTAATTCATATCATCATAGCAACAGCAGTAGTGCATTGCTCAAACCGCCACAGTTCACTTCTTTGCACCCAATTTCTCATCCTGTACCTGCAGCTTCCCTTCTATATAACAAGCCACTGATATAGTTCAGTAATTTAACTTTTGTTTAGGTAAATAATCAGTTTCTATTCATTCTAACCAGGAACAAAACAGATTGATATACTAAGGGATAACTCTAATGTTCAACCTCTAAACAGCCCATAAGTAATTAAAATGCAATATTTGATAATACTTTCAAAATTGCCATTTTGCTGATAAAACTTATCCTGATAAAAAATATTCTAATTCATAAGCAAGGATCTGGAAAATTTTATTTGAATTTATTCTCTGCTTTGAGGTAAATTATAAAATTCATTTACAAATTGGAAAAACCCTTCTTAATAACACAATCATTGAAACAAGATTGACATATTTGACTACTAAAATATTTAAGCATTTCTTTACACAAGAAAAATAGAATATATACTATAGAAAACCAATGTGTGAAAATATTTGAGTACGAAAAACAAATTATCAACACCCATACAAGTTAAAGACCTTATGCAAATGCCCAAAGGATACTAAGAACCCTGAGATAAAGAGATACAAAGATTTCAAGCATTTTTAAAAATATTCAATATTGATACGACATCACCAAAGAAATGAAAATTATCATTAAGATAAAGTGAAAGAATTGACATCAATTTTGATTATGTGATAGAACTAATACATTATATATAACTGAGGAACTATCAAATTGTGTCCTTGACTGTTCCTGGTAGCAAAATGATAATAAGTTTCAAAAGTCATAAAATATTCATAAGCAATTAATTCAGTAGAGAAAGAACAGCTATCCAAAGGTATTCATTACAGATTTATGAAAATAGTAAAAAAAAATCAAAAACATATATGATTATTACAACAGTGCAATATCTAACAGAATACACAGTTTTTGAAAATAATTGCAGAAACATTAAAAATACTTTATATGTGAATCTTAAGTAATTATAAGGCATATAATAATAAAATCACATATATATATTCACAGAACAAAGACTAAAAAGGAATCTTAAAAATATATGTTCAGTTATTGAAATTGAGATTTTTTTCTTTTAAAATATGACTTCAGTGTGAATCCATCAATAACAAGAGAAGAAAATAATATCAATAACAAAATAAATGTAAAACCTGCAAACCTCAGATACATAATCAAGTTTTTCAAAGTTTTGTTTCTTTTATGGTTAGTTCACTCAAAAGAAATTAACAAAAATATGACCATGAAATAAATCTACTGAGTATATTCTCTTGGATAATAATAGTCTTGTATTTTTTACCATTTCCAAAAGAATTTAAAATTTATGATTATGCTATAGAAAATTGATGATTTTTCTCTTACAAAGATGCCATAAAGAAGGGAGCTTAGGTGTGCCCTGATGGAGTAGCAGTTTGATCAACTACCTCTGGCCAAAGCACAGGCCAAATATATCCCAAGGACCAGGGTTCATGCCCTGGGCCAGGTAGAACAACCAAGATGTATAACTAAAACAAAATAAAGTGCTTCTTCTTCCTCTCTCAAAAAGATAAAAGAGTGAGAGCATAGAAAAAAAACTGAAGAATTGCGAGATTTACGCTTTTCATGTCAAGTATAAGATGTTTTTTTTAAAGCACACTAAATGCTCAACAAACTGTCAAGTTACAGATCAAAAAACTGATCTCAAAGAGATCTTTCAAATGTAAATCCTAAGTAATTTACTTGAGAACATAGATGATGCTATCAGTCAGTTCTCTGTATTCTTATATAACAAACCTGACAACCCCTCTGTCTGTAGTTTCCTTCCATATCCCTCAAATATAAAGATTAGTATCAGATATGATGAAGGCAAAGTTAATAAAAAAAGGCTATGTCTGAACCTGTAGTGCTTTGGGTGAGATGGCCATTTGAAATTTGTTAATTTTTCTATCCATTTGTTTGTATTGTAATATATTTCTTTCAAAAAGGTCTTAGTTTTCAGCGTGCAGGTCTATTTCCTCTTTTTTAAAGTTTATTCTCAGCTTTTTTATTCTCTTTGATATCAATGGGATAGCTTCTTAATTTCTCTTTCCTCTAGCTTGTTGTTTGCTTATAGAAATGCCACGGATTTTTGTGTATTGATTTTGCATCCTGCCACTTTACTATATTCATTTTTTTCCTAGTATATATTTTTAGTGGAGTCTTTAGGGCTTTCTAAGTATAATATTATGTCATCTGTGACTAGTGATAGTTTTACTTCATCAAGTTAGAGCATTTTAAGATTTTTTTTCTTGCCTTATTGCTCTATCTAGGACTTCTAAACTATATTGAACAGTAGTGGTGAAAGTGGACATTCTTGTTCCAGGCTTTAAGGGAAAAGTTTCTAGTTTTTCACCATGGAGTATGACATTTGCAATGAGTTTGTCACAAGTAACCTTTATTATGTTGACATACAGTCCTTGTATTTCCATATTAGTGAGTTTTTATCATCACGGGTGTTGAATCTTGTCAAATGTGTTTTCTGTGTCTGTTGATAAGATCATATTATTTTTGTTTTCTTCCTTTGTTGATATGATACCTACTTTGATTGATTGTTTATGCTGAATCATCCTTGCATAACTGAAACAAATCCAACTTGAGTATGATGTATGATTCTTTCAATGTATTTTAAATCAATTTGCATTTATATTCGTCAGTGATAATGGTCTATGATTTTCTTTGTGTGTGTGTGTGTTATTCTTGTATGACTATAATCAAGGTTATGTTGGCTTCATAAAATGTATCTGGGAGCGTTTCTTCTTTTTTTTAATATTTTAGAAGAGTTTAAGAGGGGTTATTATTAATTCTTCCTTGAAAATTTGGTTGATTCACTCATGACACCATTTGGTTTTTGCTTTTTGGGAGACTTTTGAATACTATTTAAAATTATGTTCTTATATTGGTCTGTTCAAGCTATCTATTTCTTCCTGATTCAGTTTTGGAAGGATATATCATTTTGGAAATTCGTCCATTTCTTCAAGATTTACAAATTTGTTGACATGTAAATATTCATAGTAGCCTCTTATAACACTTCATATTTCTATAGTATATATTATAATCTCACCTCTTCCATTTTTAATTCCTTCTGTTAGGGTTTTATACCTTTTTTCCTCACTAGTCTATCAATTTTAATTTTGCAGAGAACAAGATTCTGGTTTCACTGCTCTTTTTTCTGATCCTTTTGTTTTCTATTTCATCTATTTCTGCTCTAAATTTTATTATTTCCTTCTTTCCACTGACTTATGGGTTCAATTGTTCCTCTTTTTCTGATTCCTTCAGATGTGAGGTCATATAATGTATTTGAAACTTTTCTTGTTTTACTTGAGGTTATTATACTAAATTAAATAAATCGGAAAGAAAAAGAAAACAAATGTTTTCACTCATATATTGAATGTAAGGAAGCAGAACACACAGATTCACAAAACACAACAAAATCTTCATCTCTGAAATCAAAACTGTGGTTCCTAGAAGGTGGAGTGGAGAGAGTGGAGGGAATCTTGGGTTGAAGGAGTATAGATTGCAGTGGTGACAGGCCCTAGAGCTCCAGTGGTGGGTGTAGTGTGATATACACATTGGCTGAGGTGTGAATCTATTCTCCTGAAACTTATGTAGCATTGTAAATTAATGAAATATTAACTTAAAAAAAATAAAAACAACAACTGAAACAAAAAAGAAAACTCATTTTTTTTCTCACACAGTAGCAGTGATTAGCTGCAAGACAATAAAGTATGTTCTTTCTCATCAATCATTTAGATCAAGGATGGGAACATGATAACCAGCTCAATGGTCAGTGCAATTAGATTGCTAGTATACAAATCTGTGTGCCATCTGAGCTTCCTGGGGCTGATGTAGCATTCATTTCCTCAAACTCATATAGCAGCTAAGTTTGTGACAGGTACAAATCTTTAGGATATAATAAGGCTATCCCCAAAAATCTCTGGCTTCACATATTATTCAATTTATGAATAAGGTCTACTAAAGTACAATACTACGCATATAATAATAATTCTAATGTGTATGAAAACATTAAAATCATCGGAGTGTAGTTTCTGATATTTCTATCCATGACAGAAGGGAAGATTATTTAGTCATGTACTAGACATAGGAATGCATACTATCTTTTCAAATTAATTTTGACCAAAACTAGACTCTTCATTACAGAAGAGGGTTAATTTTACAGGCAATTATCACAAATTTCATATGTGAAGGCAACCTTCAATCGTGGTTAACAGATGCTTGCCACATTAAAAGCAGACAAGATTTTAATAATTACATGAATGTGTGCTACCTAGGAAAATTTTAAAGACTTTTTTTAATATAATCAAAAATGTCTCAACCCTTTACATATTTGTACATGTAGACTTTGTTTAGGAAGCTGAGTGAAATAATTCATTTATTTTGTCCCAACAGTTAGATGAATACCTTAGGAATGATTTGCTCTGAAACCATTGATGTGCTCTGGCATGATAGATAGGATTGCTACAGAATTCAGGTATTGATCTATTTTATCCTATTAAGGGTATCAAAGTTCAAAGGGTATCAAAGGGTATCAGTACAACCTAATAAAGAACTGGCCTAAAGTTTACTTAAAAGGTAAAAGAAAAGCATATAGTGATCCCCTAGATTATTTAAGCAGTGCCATTCTCTTGGTACCAACATATAAAAATAAGACAGTGGGAAAAATTCAAATAGAAAATTTAAAATTAAAAATAACATATCTATAGTACATTACAGTTTTTCTAAGTGTTTTTATTCATTATGTTCCTCTTTAAAGCAATACAGGTCGTATAAAAATTATCTACATCCTACAGAAGACAAAATTGAGTTACAGAAGAATTACTAAATGATTTGAGAAAAGTCTCACAATCATCATTTTAGTTCCAGCACCAGTACAGTATTAATTCTTAAATGTTTTGCTCAATAATAGTTGCTTTGTTTTGATTATGACAGTAATATACAACCGATCTAGAAAAATTTAATAAACAGAAAAAGATGAAGTAGAATATTTTAAAGTAATCCTTAACCCCACTACCCAAGACAAGCCTTGGTAAAATATGATTTATTTCTATCTATCTTAGATCAGAATGCCTAGAAAACAGACTGTGAAATGGAAGCTTGCATACAGAAGTTTAATGATTTATTCTCTGGATCAATACCTTAAGAAAGTGACGGATGCAGATTGGGCAGAGGGAAGAACTGAAGAATCATACGTTGGTAATAGAGTTCTCAGTAAATTCCACAAGGAGATTCTAGACCATGATGGAACTTTCACATCTGGAATGCTTTATATCCATAAATTGATTAGTCATTGGGTATAAACTCCCTGGGTAGGGGACTGGACATCAGACAAGAGAGTTTCCATGGGTGTAGTTTCATTCTAAGACAGGGACTCAGATGTGGGATATCAGCAACCAATCTTCTAGGCAGCTGGTGAAATAAGTGTCTCTGTCCTGAAAAAGGGGATCACAGCCTTCATTATAGCCCACCTTGTGCTTCATGGAGATCCACTTACCTTGTAGAGTCAGTTCAACCAGAAGAAATGAATTTCCCTGTAATTCTGGTTGATCTTTATTTGAGGGTACGTAGAAGAGAATGATTAGTGAAGCAAACACTGCTGCTACTGCAGTTGAACCCAAAGTCACAAATAATGCCATTGTTTCCCTCTCAAAAATTATTTCTAAATCCCCCTTATCTTTGGCTAGCACAGCTTCTGAATAAGACCCTAAAATATGAGAACTCTGAATCCACTGGTTTTCATGCACTTCTCAGGCCTCATTTGGGGCACCTATCAGCTTGCCAACAAAATTGGCCAAAGGAATATTAAAGGACATGTCAGTGCTTGTTTGTGTTATATATAGCAATTCTGCTTCCTCCTGATGATCAAGGCTAATTACTTTTCTTGAATAATGAATCCTTTATTTGGCCTCAGGAGACCAAAATGGCCAGGCAGCATTTATGAGATTTAATAAAATGCAACTCTGTGGACCAGGTCTATCATATACACAAATTCCCCAACCTGGTCGTTGAAAGTGACGATGAGTAAGGTTAACACCAACTTCCACACTTTGCTTCCTAGTCATATGTCACAATACCAAAAAATTATTATTGACTTATAGTGTAGATAATTGGTCCTGGAGAATGGCATTCCTTCCTCACACAGTATCGTCTACAATGTAGTATTCATCTTCACTCTCAGCAAGTCATCACTCAGTGAAGTCAACAATTTCTGGTGATCTGGTAATGTGATAGAACTGTGGATTTCAAGGTCATTTACTTACTAAAATAATTCCTTTGACATAAACCCCCTTAGTCTGACACAGAGCTGTTCAGGATTCCCTGTTGGTGAATCAAAACATTATAAACTCTCAGATAGTATTGCTAGTTAAAGTCAAGAAAATAAAAGCCATAATCAAAATATATATCAACTAGTTATCACAAAAAATGCCAATTTCATCAAGAATAGAAGTCTAGGTTACCAACTGGTCAAGTGACTGTTTTGTTCAGAGAACAATGTTGCATCAGGGTCAGCACTTTGGCAGGGTAAACATGTAATAATGGAGTGACCAAATCAACTTCACTAAGTGGGAGCCAAAGTTGTGGGGTTCATGAAAAAAGAAAAAAGACTTTGGGAATTGCTGCTATAATTATTCCGTTCCTGAGTTCATTGGGCTAACATCTGGGTGTCCAATGACAAAGATGGGTTTGTATCAACTATCAAACTATTTTGTGTACCTAGTCCTTTAAGTGCCTCTTTCATGGAAATGTTCTTTTGCTGGCACTAACATGTAAAACAAAGACCTTCACCATTTAAACTCATAAACATACATACTCCAAAATGTAGGTTGCTAATTAGCAATCATGTAATTTATGACATGGATTCACACCTGGAAATTTACATTGAATCCCAAATGAATTGAACTTCCCGTAAAAATCTTTAAAATTAATTGTTACACAGAAAGCAGAATGGTGGTTACCAGGGGAAGAGGTGAGGAAAATGGGGAGATAAATAAAATTTATCTTATTTAAGATAAGTAAATAAAATTGTTTCAGAATCTCAGTTACATCTAGTTTTATATTTCCTCATTCTTTTTCAATAAATATTACTCTTATAACATATCATTATTAGACTCTAAGTTTATTAAAAGAATAAGAATTCTTAAAATGATTATTCACTGAAATAAACAAAATGGCCACAATTATTAGTCATCACTAATTATTAATAAAATAATTGATTATGTGTTGATTGACAGAATAGTAGAGGGAGGAAGAGCAAGATGACAATAAATAAGTTTTTCCTGCTTTGCTCCTGAAATAAACAATTAACAATCATCTGATAAAGGGAAACCACAGAGGGAATCCAACAGTACCAATCTGTGGAGATATATACACCCCCATGTTTATTGTAGCATTATTTACAGTAGCCAAGAATTGGAAACTACCTCAATGTCCATCATCAGATGAAAGAATAAATAAGACATTGTATATATACACAACAGAATACTACATAGTCCTAAAAATGATGAAATCTTGTAATTTGTAACAACATAGATGGAACTAGAGGGAATTATGATTTGTGAAATAATTCAAAAATAAAAAGATAAACACTGGATGATATCACTCATATGTGGAATATAAAGAAATAAAGCAAAGGAACAGACAAAACAAAAACAACCCTTAGATATTGGCAATAGAACTAAGGTTATAAGTGGGAAAAGGGAGTGGAAGGTGGAAGGGGTCCAATGGGCAGTGGTTAAAGCCTTTTTAATAATTTGGTGGTGGGCACAGTGTGTTGTTATATATTTGAGGAATGGTAAACCTGCTCACATTGGGTTAAGTCATTTTGTAAATCAAAGTTAACTCAATAAATATTAAAAAGAAAAACTATCATCCTATCATCAAAACAAAAAGGTGAATATTCCACTGAATGGGAGAAGATATTTGTATATCACACATATGACAAGGGGTTAATATCCAAAATGTATATAGAATTCATAAAACTTAATGACAAAAAAACAACGAACACTGACTTAAAAATAGGCAGAGACTAAACAGAAATTTCTCCAAAGAAGGTATACATATGGCCAAGTGGCACATGAAAAAAATGTTCATTTCTTATTATTAGGGAAATACAAAGCAAAACAAGACAACATCCTCACATTCATGAGAATAGCTATTAACCAAAAGACTGGAAACAGAAGTATTGGCAAGGATGTGAGAGAAGAAAACCCTTATACACTGTTGGTGGGAGTGTAAATGGTATAGTGTTTATGGAAAACAGTATGGAAATTTCTCAAAAAATTAAATCTAGTAGTTCCATGTGATCTTCTTATCCCACTTCTAGGCATTGATGAAACCACAACAGCAACAACAAAAATAAACAAAATAAACAATCAAAATAAAAAAGTACAGGCACCCCTATGTTTACTGCAGAATTATTTATAATAGCCAAGAGGTGCAAACATGGATATAACTTAAATGTCCAATTACAGGTAAGTGTATAAAGAAGATGATTTATGTGTGTATACATATATATGGATATACTATATATATATGCAATTAAATACTTAGCTATAAAAAGAATGAAATCATGCCATTTACAATTGTGTGGATAGACCTAGAGGGTATCTGCTACATTACCCTAGAGGATATGCAATATTACACTTATATTTAACAATACTACATCATGCTCTTTAAAATTTTTTTTTAATTCAAAATCTAAAATACCTATAACTTGAAGGATTTAATTAATTATCACTCTTTCTGTATGCCTACCGTGGCTCTGCTGGCAGTTTTACTCCAAGTCTCCATACCCTAAAACACAAGCTGATATATAGCCATCATTTCAAATTTGCCTGCCTGTGGCAAAAAGAAAATTCCACCTAGTTGTGATATATGTCATTTCTACTCACATTCCATTATCCAAAGCAAGTTACACCTAACTCTAGGGGACAGAGAAGTATAAACTTACCATGCGCTTACCAAGGAAAATAAGATCATCATAGTTTTCTTTATTTATATGACCATCATAGTATTCTTGACTCTAAAGTATGAATATTAACCAGTTTTATTAATCTCCTTAAGTAGATTCATAACTAGAAGATTCAAATAAATATAAAAACCTTGGAACAGGTAGTTATATTAACTATTGTTACAGAATAACTCATCAGAATTCACATCGACGGAGTTTCAACAACCCTGACAGTTTGCAAATCCTTGAAGCCTCTATAAATCTTGAAGCGCAGAAGAGAAAGGAAGATAAAACTTTTGATTGCCACAGGCTGTCTCCGCAAGGCCATTGGAGATGTGAAATACTGTGAAAGAGCTTTCTGCTTACAGAAGTATGTAGAAACCAGCAGAGCAAACCTGATGCAGCACCAAAATATTACTTTCACTATAATTTCTTCCATTCAGAAGAGCACAATTTTTACTTCATTGATTTATTCCACAAATACAGTAATATTTTTCCCACAAATATATTTCCCACAAATACAGTAATATTGTGTAATTCAGTGTTCTAATTATTTGAGTTGTAGAAACTAAACCAGTACAGGAATATTAAATAGCTAATTGGATAATTTACTATTTAATCTCAATTGTAATTGTAACTATCTTAAGAGGTAGAACATAAGGGCACAAGAATCCAATTTTGAATGATTTTACAATTCCAATTCATTTCCTTTGTAGTCATATGACCTTGAGAATTTTTCCTGAAATATCTCTGTTTTAATGTCCTCATCTCTAAATCGAGACTATAGTACCAACTAATGGAATAAGAATGCTTACATTATAAATATTTGTGAGTATTTAATGAGATAATATATGTAAAATGCTTTGCATATGACTATTAGTTAAACACGTAAAAGATATTTTTCTATTATCAGTGTTATTCCAAGAAAAAATATTAGTAACTATCATTTAAAAAACACTTTCATTAAAACTTTTATGGAAATTGGAACACTTAGAAAAGTAAGATTGTTCAAATAAAAATTAACATTTTTAGAAAAGTGGAAACAATATACTTGATTTGACTGAATGTTTATAAATGAGTGGTAGAGTTAATCTTGATACAAAAAAAAGTTCTCTTCCCTACATCTCATTTCTGGTCAATCAAGAATTTACTGTAGAAGAAATGACATCACCCAAATTTCTTTCATTTTTCTCATGAATCAAATAAACCAGGTAATAATACTCTCACACAGGAATGTCTTAGGATTCACATGCCAAGATCAAGGCTTTTAAGGATACTTAACTTCCATTTAAATTATTTTGACAATCAAAATGTTACTTGTTTGCTAATGCGGTCAATTTCTGTATTTCCTGGGAATGAACAAGTTAGCAGCTGAAATATTACTAATATTTTTTATGGGTTTACCCAGTTACAAAGTCCTCTTTGTGTATACTAATTTATGTTTTCTTTTTAAAATCTGAGAAGTGAGTAGGTCTGATCATTTTATCCCCTACTGTCCCAGTGAGGGAACTGATGGTCTTAAAATTTAAATGGTTTTAACTTTGCCAACTCTGTTTAAATATTTGTTGAGTTTAAGAGGTTTTTAAAATTCAGCAGTGTGGCAACATATTAATATAGTTTACACTTCTTTTGTCTCCACACTAGTCACAGTGGTTGAATTAATGTGCCTATACATGCAGACTATTTATGATTTGTTTGCAGAGCATACACCAAAAAATGATCCAAATTTGATATAACATTGGCAAGATGCTTTTTGAAGCCTACATCACCATTTGCCTCCCAGCTGGTACGGGCTGCCAGAATGCTGCCAGATGGATCTTCATGGGTCTCCTAAATCAACTGTAAACTTGAAAGTAGAATCATCAAATATTCCGTTACTGTTAAAGACAAGAAAATGACTAAACATATCAACTTGATACAATGGAACGGTTTTGAATCATAGAGTGTCCCTTAAGCAAAATGAATTGAAACAAAATAAAAGTAGACTGCAAATCTGTCTCTCAGGATAAAATGTTTTAATAGAGAAGACTTCAAAAGATAACAATCTTTTTTGACTCAATTCATAATCATTTTCATATTTTCTCAATAAAGGTGAGGAGGAGAAATGTGTTTGAGACAGGAGCCTCAAAAAGAGTACGACAGATTCAGGGGCCTGGTAAGTAGAGTTAAGGTTACCCAACATACTCACTTCAGCTAAAATCCTGCCCTCCACTGATAATAATAATGTTGAACGTGAGCACTTATTACCACCTTAAAATATAATTATATGCATCTCACTGTCCTTGTTGGAACAGTATAATTAAAATATGCAGATTTCAGAACCAGATCAACCTGATTTGATCAACTGGTCTGGACGGGATTCTCTGCTTAGGGTCTCACAGGCTGAAATCAAATCATTGACCAGACAAGTCTGGGAAAGAATTTACTTCTAAGCACATTCAGGTTGCAGACAGAATTTTGTTTCTTGCAGTTTTAAAACTGAAAAAGATATTTTTGGATGAGCATGAGTTGGGGACTACTCTCAGCTCCACCCACATTCTTTGCCTCATAGACCCTCTGTAATCTAAGACAGCAGGTGTGTGTTATATTCATCTTATGCTTGGAATCTGAATTCCTCTTGTACCAACTGGAGAAATTTTTGTTTCCAAAGAGGTCATGTGATCAATTAGGCCTACCTGGATAACCTGTTTTTTTTATTAACACAAAGTGAACTTATTAGCAACATTAAGTACATACAAAATCATGAGCATGACTGCTCGTTATAGTCACAATTCCAGAGATGAGGGCAGAAGTGCAGTGAGGTGGGCAGCTAAAATTCTGCCTACCACAAATAGGTTACCCCAAACCAGAGATACTCAACAGAACATTCACAAGTGTTGCTCTTTTAGATTTTTTTTTTTTTTTTTTTTTGCTCTTTAATGAATTAGCTTAAGCCTCACACTTCCCATTTGGAAGCACAACAGGTATCATTCCATTTCATCCCAGTAGCAAAGCCTGCAATCAATTGACTGAAAACCAAACCCATAAACAAAATGTCATGCTAGAGATCAGAGAAAAGATCAAAAGTCTCTCGAACCTGTCCTGGATAAAATATCCTATAGTTATCAGAATCTTCTTGTATAGTAAGGATGCACAGATGCACATATATGGGATAGTGATTCCATTTTCTACAAAGCTGCGTCACTACACTTGTATCATTGTGCTTTGTGAAGACATCAATCTGCTTTTTGTGTGGCACCTTAGGTGATTCAAAATACTTTAGTATATTTTTCACCACAACCTTGTGACGTAGTCAGGTAATAATTATTTCTGTTTCACAAATGAACAAAGTGATGCCTACAGAGATTAAATAATTTATCTTTAGTCTCATGAGAATTTATCAACAGAGTCGTTACTAAAAATTATCTCATAAATCCTGGACCAGAATTTTACCTCATTCTAGATTAGAAGTATTTGTCAAGAGACAAAGAGCTCCTGTGCAAAATTTTCTCCTTAGTGGAACCATGGTCTCTTGAGCCTTTCTGATCTTTCTAATTAGGTGGCATTTAAGAAGATTGCTATGAATTACTTGATTAATACTCTTATACTGCAGTTCCTGGGACTTAAATGCAGCCCCATAATGAAAAATGCTCAGTAAAAGAAGAAATATAAAAGAACTGCAGTAGAGGGCAGTAGAACCAGGTAGAGGTAAGTAATACATGTAGCTGTTTGCTGCCAGGATCAATCCATGTAGCATCCATCCATTCTACAACAAAAAGGACAATGAGCCAAAGTACTAGCCATCGGTGATAGCTGATATACTCTATAAGATTACATATAATAATACCCTGTAAGATAATTTGATTTTAAACGTCCATTTACAATTGACCTATCTTTTAAAACAGTTTCCAGACAACTTAAATACCAAAGAAAGTTTGTCTCTGTACAGCATTGTTGAACAGCAAACCATAGTGTGTGAATGCTGACTTTGAGAGTAAACTGATTTCATAACTGATTCCAGTTTCATATGCATCACTTACTGTGCAACTTTGGGAAATGTATTTAACCTATCTAGATTTTCATCTCCTTGACTTTAAATTTGGAGTACGAGTTCTGTCTACCTTAAGAGTCATTGTGAGAATAAGCCAAATGATGTTAGTAAAGCACTTACTCATACAAAGCACTAGTTAAACGCTTGCTGTTATTACTATCATTCAATGCTAAATAATATATTTTCTATTTTTCCAATATTTAGCAGCATAAAATCATGATGAGTCTCATGTATGACATTAAGGAAACTCATTTAGAATTATTAAAACAAAGTGACATTGATAAAATTTGTATTTAAATGTTTGTTTTTAAAAGCAATATCAAATTAATAAGATTTAACCTTAGAAATGAAAACCCTATTACTAGACAATTATATAAGTTTGCAAAAACTTCCAGAATATATATGAGTATATTTATCTATTTCTTGTCGCTCAAAATCTGTTTCTGCAGACAAAAAAATAGAGTGGGTGGAAGATGTGGGCAGAAAATACTCGTTTTTAAGATTGTGTGAAATATGTGGAAGATCATCATGGATATATTGTAAATAGTCAAAAATCTCCAAATCTACAAAGCTAAAATTGGAATTTTTCTGGATTTTGTAAAGCAGGATATTCTATCACCTCAATGCCTCAGCAGCTAAAAGCGATTTAAAATATTAAATCTATTTTTCTAAAAGCTGAATTTTAAACAAAATAATATATCAATATTATCAAATCAAGTTATTATATTAAAGTTTTAAAGGTAAAACTTAAAGTCTTACCCTTTTGAAGTTTGAATAAAATATGTTACCAAATTAGCTTAGCAGTCAAAAATGTAAAAAGATTTATTTCAAATAAGCTGGTCATCACTATAATTCTACTGTAATCATACTTAAAGGTCATAGGCTATTATGGGTTAAAAAGCATAAATTCTCTAAAGAACTATGCAACTAATTTTTCTCCCAACACAAGAAATACACACACTTAAATAATCCACTAAAAATTCTTCTTTAATGATTATCTTTAACTAATCTTTTACAGTTAAATTTAAGTGACCAATTTAGATAAACAGTTCTGAGATGCCAATCAAGGCTAAAGGACTCAAATCCAGATCAGGATCTTGGTTTTTCTACCTGCATAATCAAAAGTAAATATGAGATTTTATCTAAACAAAGGAGTAATTTTTTTGCCATTCAAAGAAAAACAGAAAAACTATTGGTAGTTTTTATGGAGTACCCTTTTCCCATATATTTCCATCTCCCTCAGGTATAAAGTTGTCAAAAAAGAGACCAAAGAAGTCAAAATATAGATTTTTTCTCTTAACTATAGCTGAATTAATGTAAGTATATCTCAATTTAATCTCTCTCTCTCTCTCTCTCTCTCTCTCTCTCTCTCTCTCTCTCTCTATATATATATATATATATTTGTCTTTAATGAGAAAAAAGGAATAAAGGCAAGCAGGCATCAAGGAAGGGAGAAGAGGAAGAAGCATTTTATCTTAATTATTCGTTGTTCATTTTACTTTTTCCTCTTAGCCTTGGGCCTAGAATACAGGTTTGGGCTTAACACCTGAGCCACCATGGTGTTCCTCAATTTAATCTTAACAACAAATCTATAAAGTATTATTTCTCCATCTTTTACAAAGGTCATACATGTCTGAGAATTTCCAGGTTTACCCACAATCACCCAGGCCCCTTTGACCCTAGTGATTTTGTATACATCTTAGGACCAAAATGCTACCAGGGTAATGACATAATCTTGCTAGAAGAGGAAGAACCCAGATAAGGGTCACAGGACGACACCAAGCTAAAACATTTTTATATTTTAGCATTGACATTCATCTTTAGACTTGAATCTGTGAGCATCAATATAATCCATGAACCCATTATCCCTGACTTCCTGACTTTCATTTTGCTCTACTATGTGAATTAGTTCAAATTGCCTCTAGAATCTTGAATTACTTATTCAGTGCTCCTGACTAATAGAATCATTTTCTGAAATCATTTTTTAAAAATTATTATATTGGTACATGTTGAAGAGGTTGAAATAAAAGCTTTAAAGTCATTTACCCCGATATGTGAAGACAGCCAATAACACCATCATTTTAGAGCTCAGTATAACTCCTCCTGTCAGTGATATTGACATGAACTGATTAGTCTTCAGTGACAAACCAACAGACATGTCATTTAATCACATGCATTCCTTACATTTGTAGTATAGTAGAAATTGGACTTATGTACAACTCTTGAACCTCTTAATGGAGTTAACTAAAACTAATATCTAAAAAAAAAAAACTGGATTTTAAATGTATACCCTAATCTCATGATCGAAAGGGAGACTTTTTTAAAAAAATCATCTTAGTACAGAAAATTGTTCTATTAAAAAAAATTCCCAATTTCTTAGAGGCATAAAATTCCAATCACAGATATACTAAATATACTTCTAAACTAAAACAATACTTTGATATTGCTTATGATTTTATAATACAGCCATTAAAAAAATTTCAAAAGTTCTAGAGAGCTATTGCTGAATATACTTAATACTACTGAACTGTATACTTGAAAATGGATAACCTGCTCAATCTTATCTTAGTTATGAGTTTTTTTCACAATTAAAACATTTTATTGAACAAAACTAGAATATTCCAAAATAAGAAATTTATTTTAATTATTTATGAAATAATATCCCATGCATCAAATGATTAATAATCTTAAAAGCAATGAGAATAATGTTAATTTTTAAAGATTTATTTTAGGATATTACCATTTAGGACACTGCTATGTTCGTTAATATATAAGTATTATCAATATACTAGGTTCTGAGTATATTCTTTAAAAAAGTAAAGGTAATATCATTTGAAAACTATTTCCATTAAAGTTCTTTAAACTTAGTAAAGTATTATCTGAACGTATATACTTCACATACTTAAAGTTAACTTTCCAGAAAAACTTTCTCCAAAGGCATTGAATAATATATTTATTATTGGAAAATAGGTTATAGGATATAAATGCAAAGGATGCAGAGCTACAAGAAAATAATATATATAGGTATATATGCAGTATGTACATTTTTTTAATTCACATTATGAGATATTTTAACCAATGAACATAAGGATCATAGTATATTACAAAACTTGCATAGTCATCTATTTTCTCATTTTCCAAAGTAATGGTTTAAATGATTATTAAAATGGTAGTAATAGCATTTTTACAAGTAATAAACAAATATAAAAATAACTTGGTCTTTTTCAAGGAATATTTTAAATATCAAAACAAAAAGAAAATTGCCCTCCTCCAAAATATCTAATGTGTTAGAGGCTCCTCCTTATCTGAGTTTCCAGGATTACCACATAATAAGACAGTATTTTCATACTCTAATTTATTGTTCTTTGTTATACTTTTAATAACTGAGAAATGATTCTGAAAATTTTTCCCTAGTCTAACTACAGCCCAAACACAAAGAAAGCTAGCAGAAAAGCTGACATGGATTCTTTTCAAAGAAGTTAAATAGAACAACTATAAGATCCACAAATATTTTGAGTATACTAAGTGATTATTAAGATTCAATTCAGTTTTCTGTGACTGAATTAATTTATTTAGTATTTAGCATTAGTAGCTTCAATTTTTTCTGTGTTTTGTCTGAAATACAAATTTATTCTGTCTAAAGTGAAAAGAGGGGAAACAAAAGGGGAAATGGAGAGCTTTTATGTACAAAGAAGATTTTCTTAGAAATGTGAAGTAATGAGAAAAAAGCTTAAATTTTTCATATTTCTTGGACTAATTATCCTGATAAAGAATGTGCTGGTCTAATGTAGAATATAAAGAAAACAAAGTAAAAAAACTAACAAAACACAACAAAAATCTCTTAAAACCTGAAATTAAAACTGTGGTTATTGGAGGGCAGTGGGGAGAGAAGACAAGAAACCTGGGTCGAGGGGCTCAGATTAACAGTTATGAGTAGCATCATATCTCTGGTGGTGGACAATGCAAAAGGCATAGTCATTGAGATGTGACTCTATATAGCTTCATATAGTATTTTGTAAACAAATTGTATATTAATAAAATTTTTAAATGATTGTACATACACATTGGCACTTGGCTAAAGAAAAAATTATTGAAAAACAGACGTCTAAATACCTTAATATGTAACCATATTTTTTTCTAACAGTGTTTAAGGGATTTTATGTGCAAGTGTAAGCTAATAACTGAAAAATTAAATTAATAAGATGACACTCACAAACTTAAGATACCCAAATTAAAGCAAAATTAAAACTGATTAGAAAAAGGCAGAAAAACAACCAAGGGAGAAGTACCAAGACTTAAGGGGGTCCTTGGAAACTCTTTCCATAATGTGTAAATATTTTGTAATCATTTAACTATGCAAATATAACATTCAAAGTTTCTTTTTTTTACAAATTAAATCATGTGTATAAAGCTCAGGTATCTCTAAACACCACTTCAGTTCCCACAGGGCACCTCTGACATGAGCTGGGTACATGATAACATTATATAAATTTAAGACAGTCATCATAGTAAATTCACATCTGTATATAATACATTAAGTTCACAACTATTTCTGGTTTTCCTTCACTATACAATTAACTTTCCTTACCAGTTTTCCCATTCACCCCACTCCCTTCTCTTCCTGCAGCTACTGATTTACTTTTTTTGACTAAAACTCTATTGCTGTTTGCTAAAAGTCTGATTATTTTGATTTAGTTCGTTCATTTGCTTGGGTTATCTATATACCACATTGAGTTATATCGTATGAAGTCTGTCTTTCTCCTTCTAACTTATCTCACTAAGTGTAATTCCTTCTAGTTCCAACCATGTTGCTGCAAAGGATTTCAATTTATTGATAGCTGAGTAGCATTCCATTGTGAATATATAGCATATCTTTTTTTACACATTCATCTGTTGATGGGCAGTTAGTTTGTTTCCAGTTCTTGGATATTGTTAATAATGCTTCAATAAACAGGTGTGTATTTATTCCTGCAAATTAGTGTTATGTTTTTAGAGTAAATGCCCAGCAGAAGAATAATTGGTTCGTATGGGATTTCTATTCTCAAGGTTTTGAGGAATCTCCATATTGTTTTCCATAATAGTTGTACCATTTTACTCTCCCACCAACAGTGCATAAGAATTCCTTTTTCTCCACATCTTATCCATCACTTGTTCCTAGTCTCTTGGATAACAGCCAGTCTCATAGCTGTGAGGTAATATTTCATTGTTTCATTTAGCATTTCCTTAATTACAAGAGAGGTAGAACATGTTTTCATATAACTATTGTTCATCTTTATGTCTTCTTTAGACAAGTGTCTATTAGATCTTCTGCCCAATTTTAATTGGATTATTTGTTTTTTATTGCTGAGTTTTATGAGTTCTTTATATATTTTTAATGCTAACCCCTTGTAAGATATATGATGTGCAAATATCTTCTCCCATTCAATGAAATGTTTTTTGTTTTGTTTGTTTAATGAAAGTTTCTTTTGCTGTGCAGAAAATTTTTAGTTTGATATGATCCCAGTTGATTATTTTGGACCTTGCTTCCCTGGTTACTATAGTAAAGTTCCTAAAGTCACCTCTTAAGGCAATGTCAATTAGTGTTTTGCTTATGTCTTCTTTCATGTATTTTGTAGTTTTAGGACATATGTAAGTTTTTATCCTTTTTTAATTCATTTTATATATGATGTTATGTAGTGATCTAATTTCAGCCTTTTGCGTTGTGACTGTTCAATTTTCCCAACACCATTTATTAAAGACTATCATTGAACCAATGTCAGGTTTTGGATCCTTGGTCATAAATTATTTGTCCATATATATGTGTGGATCTATTTCCAGGCTCTTAATCCTGTACCACTAATCTGTGTGTCTGTTTTTACTCTAATACCATGTTGATATGATTACTATTGCTTTGTAGTACAGTTTGAGAGAGGGACAATGACACCTTCGTTTTTTGCTCTTTTTCCTCAGGATTCTTTTTGCTGTCAAGGGTCTCTTGTAGTTCCAAATAAATTTCACGATATTTTGTTCTATTTCGGTGAAGAATTTCTTTGGAATTTTATGGGGATAACATTAAATTTATATATTGCTTTAGGTAAGATGGTCATTTTCACTGTGTTAATTCTTCCAATCCATGAACATAAATTATCTTTCCATTTCTTTGTATCATCTTTTGTTTCTTCTAACAATGTCTTACAGTTTTCGGATTGTATGTTTTTCACTTTTTGGTTAAGTTTACTATATGAAAAATCCAAGGTTTTTCATTCTTTTTGATGTAACTGTAAATGAGATTACTTTCCTCTGTTCTCTTTCTGCAAGTTCTTTACTTGCACAGAGAAAAGCAACAGATTTTTAATATTAATTTTTAGCCCACCACTTTACTGTATTTGCTTATTTTTACTGGCAGCTTTTTACTGGAGTCTTTGTGATAGCTTCATTTCCTTTCCAATTTGGATGACTTTTATTGTCTTATTGCATTAACCAGGACTTCCAACACTATATTAAATAATAATGATGAAAGTGGACATCCTTCTTAATTAATGCTTCTTAATTTTTTGAAGATTTAATTTCTCTCTCTTTTTCCCCCTGGTTCCTTTCCACAGTTCTGTCCTCCAGATCACTTATCCTTTTCTCCATTTGATCAAATCTGTTTTCATAGCTTTCTTTAGTACTCTTGATCTCGTTTATCACATTGTTCACCTCCTGAATCGCTTTTAGTTTCTTTCGAAAAACTCGAATTAAGACAGAAATTGTATTTCGAGCTCATTTCCTTGATTTGCTGAGTCCTCTTGCAGTACTTTGAACTGTTTTTCTGAATTTGTGTTTATAATTCTGTTTCTTTATGATTGGAACTTTGATTCTTTATCTATTAAAAAGAAACAATCATCCATGTCTTCAAAATTGGTTTCTGATAAATGTTGTCTCCTTGTGGTTCCATAATACATTGAGATTTTGAAATATATTGACATATTTCCCCCTCCATGGGATGGGCTCTTTGTTGCTGAGCTGTTTATTTTTTGTCTTTTTTGGCAGGTGGCACTGTTTTTTCTTTTATATTTTTGACACTTGAAGGCTTCAATAATAATGCTCTCTTGCTGAGTCAGAGAGTGGATGATGACTGCTGGATGGGGAAGGGGCATTTGTGTGTGTTGGGGTCGGGGGATGGGGGAAGGAGATTACTATTGTGTGGACCCTGAGGTGGGGGGCCTGTTCTTCTTGATACCACTGGGGTTATTCCTTTTTTCAGAATTTCCAATATGAGGTCCAGTAGTCTATAGTCCTCTCAGTTGATGGGGGAGAATTGGTGAAGGAGGAATACTGTAGCACTCTCTTTTGTGCTCTTTGTTGGACTTCCAGTCCTTCTATGGACTGAAGTTCTGTGTTAAACCCCTTGTCTTTGGACTTCCCTCAAGCCAAGCATGTACGCCACCAGAAATCTTAGCTCTTCCCTCTCTGGGATTTAACACAGGGACCTGCTACCCTCTCAGTTGGTCCTGCTAGCTTCCTCCACTGCTTTTCCAGCAGAGGTAGCCGTAACTGCTGCTACCACATGTGTCTCTCCAGACCCACCTTCAAAGTCTCAGATGAATGCAATGCCACAGGGGATCCCCTCAATATAGTTATCATTGTTCAGAAATGCAGGGGAGCTATGGAGCTCACTAACAGGTCACATCTGGAAAAGAACTGGTGATATTCTTCAGAAACAAAGCAAGGAATATCTTCAACTGCCATCTTCCCTCCAAATTCTTGTAATTTTTTGTAGAGTTCTATTCACAGTATTGTCTATATCTCATACTTTTTTCTATGTATTTCATCCTTTATCTATGATTAAGATTAATAATTTTTGTACTCTTCATTTAGTTCAATATTTCTCTCTGCAGAGATGTGTAATCTTTTGTTACACTAATCAATTGAATTCTGAATTTCAAATGGTGAATTTTACAATTCTAGAATTTCCTTTTTCCTTTACCTTTACTATTTAGGCCTCTGCAAGTTCTCCCCACCTTTTTTTATTTTAACAAATATACTTGGAATGGTTGTCTATGAATCTTTTGTTATTGTTTATTGTTGTTCTTTGCTGTTAGCCACATTATAGTATCTCTTCATGTGCCTGGATGTTTTCTTTAAGTGCCAGAAATGTTATATGACATTGCATAAATAACCAAAAATCACAGTAAGAAAGTATATTCCTACATAAAGAAATTTTATGAGTGGCAATCCCAAAACATTTTAATAAAATTATAGAGGCTTCAACTGTAGTGATTTGAGGCTAGATTTATGTTCCTACATGAATTTTCTTGTTATCCTTCTTAATTGTGTGCAGTTTTTCATAGCGCTACTTAAAAAGGAGATTGGGAAGGACATAGTTAATGGAGCTTCCACTCATTTACCCATTGTTTCTTGAAGTTATCGATCAGCTTAGTCATAATTTTATCCCTTTGGCATGTCTTCTGGAATTAGCAGATACATTGAAACATTTTGCCACCAAATTCCAAAGTTTACCTGGTACATATCTCTTCTAGATTCTAAACACTGATGTATTACTACCTGTATACTTTTAAAATATAAATGTAAATTACTGAAATGGAAGACTGATAATTCTTGCATTACAAACAACAGAAAAGATATTTTAAATATATTTTTAGGTATCTAAGAACAAGCAATTTGCTTCAATGAACACATCCACTATCTTATCTGCATCCATGCTATATATTTCACATTTCCTCTTATTTCAAGGAATACACTCTCCTAACTCCTAATACAAATCTGTCTACTTGGATCCCTGAATTCTGTCCCATTTCTCCTACTTAAGAACTTAACTTCATAAATTACAGCTTCTTTCCCTTGGTATAGCAATACATCCCTGTATTCTCATTTACCTCATCATACAAATGTGTTGTAAAATAATCCTATCTTCAAAGTAAACACCTCAAACTAAATAATTAAACTCTTCCTCTACTCTATCAACATTTTCTGCTTTCCTCAATAGCAAAATTCTTCCAAAGCACTGCTTATTCATTTTCTCTACTCATTTTCATTCCAGGCTCTCTAGAATCCACGCTAATCAATCTTTTCCCTCATTATTCACCAAACTATTTTAATAAAGGTCACTAATAAGCTCACATTTGCAAATTCAAAAGTCTCTAATCTCATTTTACCTGAAATATCAGGATAAATCTCAAATCTTTTTGTGTCTTACATGATTATACCAGATCCCTTAACACTTCCCTTCTCCCTTTATCTCATTCATCATGTTTACCCTCAGTATCTCCATTTCAGCCACACTAGTCTCTTTGCTGTAACTTCAAAAAAAACTTTTCACTCATTATCGTGCTATTGGCTATTTCCCCCAATGTATCTACATGGCTTTATTCTTAATTCATAAATTTTGTCTCAAATAACTTGTTATCAAAGAGTTCCCAGTGGCCTTATTCAAAGCAGCATACATGGAGACATTATTTGACCCACTGCCCTTCTATTTTTCTTCTTAGCATTTATCAGCTCCTGATATATTACACATTTTTGTTTATTGTCTCTCCTACTTAAAATGCACCTTCAGTTCAGAGTTGTATCCCCACTTCATAAATATAGTTCAGAGCTATATCCCCAGCACTGATAAATATTTATTGACAACTTTCAATAAATATTTGAGGAAAGACACAAACCAGAAGTAATTTGAACTAGTTATAAGAGTATAGGCATAAAATTATTTTCATCTCAACTATTAGTCATTTTGTTACACTAAAGTCACAGAGCTCATGTTAATTAAATTTTCCCTCCCCAAACTAAATTTAACAATAAATAAACTGATACCAAAAACAAATACTAATTCTCACTATTCTGTTGGGAAAACAGAATAGTGAAGGTGAGATCTGTATCTGGAGGACATGAGTTAGTGGGGAAATACCCTGTAATGTGTCTAAGTTTCTGAAAAGGGTGGGCTGCTATGGGACCCATCTGCTTCATCATCAAATCATTTTAATTACAATCTTATAATTTACCCAGGAAATAAATTATAGAAAACATGTGGTGAGTGGGAGTAGTGCTTGTTTTCTTCTAAGTGTTTTATGGTTTCTGGTCTCACATTCAAGTCTCTAATCCATTTTAAGTTAATTTTTGTGTGTAGTGTTAGAAAAAAGGACTAGATTCATTATTTTGCATGTGGCTGTCCAGGTTTCCCAACATTAGTTGAAATGACTCCTTTCTTCATCGTATGCTCTTGTTTCTTATGTCTATTTGAAGTGAATTGGTTCAATTCCACTGGTCTGTGTCTCTATTTTTATTCCAGTATCAAATATTTTTTATCATTATTGCTTTTCAGTATAGCTCAACATCTGGAAACATAATACTTCCCCTTACGTTCTTTTTTTTCTGAAGATTCATTTAGCTATTCGGGGTCATTAGTGATTCCACACAAATTTAATTTTTTAATTGTATTTTCTTGAAAAATGCCAGTGGGATTTTGGTGGGGGTTGCATTAAACCTATATAGTGCTTTAGGTAAAATTACCACTTTAGCAATGCAAATTCTTACCAATCGTGAGTATGGGCTACCTTACCGTTTCTTTGTACCTTCTTCTATTTCTTTTAACAGTGTCTTACAGTTTTCATTGTATAGTTCTTTCACCTCATTTTTAAGTATAATCCAAGGTATTTCATTCTTGTTATTTCTATTATAAATAGGATAGTTCTGTTGACTTCATTCTCTTATATTTGCTTGCATATGAAAGTGTAACAGATTTTTATATGCTAATTTTGTATCCTACCATTTTACTATAATCATCAATTCCACTAGTTTTTTCATAGAGTCTTAAGGGTTTTCTAGATGTATTATGACATCTGCAAATAGTGACAGAATTACATACACCTTTTTTTTCAATTTAGTTTCTTTTTATTTCTTGTCAGTTAATTGTTCTGGATAAAACTTCCACAATGATATCAGCAGTGGTGCTAGGATTAGTAGTCTAATGACAAAAGAAACTCTTCTTTCCTAAATGTTTTCATTTTAATTTTAAGACTAGTGTGTCAGTAAAAACCAGTGTTTTCAGTAAAAGTATTCACAACTGCAGTTGTGCATATAATTTGATGCAGACTGTTACAAATTTTATTAAGCTAGAAGTACTCCAGTACAATAAATATTTACATGTGAAGTGCCACAATTCTACCATTAAGCACAATACTCCTAACATAAACAAAAAATAAATACATACTATGTCAACATCAAAAAAATTCTAAGTAAAAATATTTATCTAGCTCTTAAAATTTTACCTGAGAATTGGAAAAAATCAATCAAAGATGTTTCTCTTTGAATCACAATCATTAAAGCATACCATTTCTCATAATTATCATCTGTGGAATATTCACAGACAGCTATAAAAATAATTTCTGTATATACAATAGAGTATAAACACTTCTGAAAGCACTGTCCTTTCTTCTGTCATTCTCATTCACTCTTGAAAGATTCTTAAGTGGTTCCTAACACTTATTAAAAAAATATGAAATCCTCAGAAGGATTTTCAAAGCAAAATTGAGGAAACAGGGGATAAAAGTTGGAAACATTTCTGAAACCTAGAAAAAAATAAGTCAGTGTCATAAAATCAATAACCTGACAAGACTAAAAAGATAAATTTCTCTCTGTTGAGTCCCAGTGCTAGTTAGCCTTTGTATTGCAATTCTTAAGATAGTTGGAAAAGCTTCTGGAAACAATATAATATAAATAAGTATAATTTGAGAAAACATCATAGATTTTCCAAAACACATTTTTTACTTGTAAATTCAATATTGACTTTTCTGATGCAACAAGAAAATGTAGCAGTTCTGGGGGTAATTTTTTGTAATATTCACTTTCAAAAAATTTCATCCCACAGAACAAAGCATTCTCCATAGCATCCCCATGTTAACTGCTACACAGTTTAGGACCTAGTGTCTTAAAGAGTCCCATATTTGTTGAAACTCTTTTAATTTCAATTTAGAGAAACCCTATTAAAAACTTAGAAGAAATCAGGGAATGGAGGATGTAAACATATGTTACATATTTCTTTTTCTTTCTAATACTTGATAAAAAGAATCAAAAGCATATATTTGAATACAAGATAAGCACTTAAAGGTATTATAAGTGAGAAAGAAAACAACAAATATCTCACACTTTTTACCAGAAATATCCATACTAAAAAGGGTCCTTGTCTATGCAAGAGTATATATGTCAATATGTTTTGGACATCATGAAGGCAGTTAGTGGATAAGTTATTTATATTGCAAAGGGTAGAAGCACTTGAAAGAATTTAAAGTAACCATCTTTTGGAATCTGAACTGGGAGTTATAAGAGGACTCCTGCTGTTCTTCAAAGCCTCTTAGCATTATTTAATAGGCTCTTACTAACTCATTAAATTAAAAATCGATGCAATAAATTAAAATAAAAAGGGGAATTTATAGGAAGAATAAAAGCATATCACATGAGTAGTTATAGACTGAAAAAATAATTTCTGAGAAGTTTAGTATGATAGACACTAATGTTTTTTAGATCAACTATTTTCTAGTTCTTCCCCAATTTAATCATATGATTTGTAATTCATGGCCCCTGGTGGTTAGGGAAGAAAATATAACTACTTTCTGTCAAAGATTTATGAACACAAATGATGTTCAGCACTTTTGGATTTTGAGCATTTAAATCATGAGATACCCCTTGGAGTTAGTTTATTCCCCTCCAATATTGTGAGCAGCAACATTTAAGATAGACCTGTCCCATAAATCTGGATCTCTATATATCTATGGTGAGCAAAGGCCTCCACTGATCCATGATAGATATGAGAATGGTCAAGACACAAGTCTGCGTTATTGAAAACACTGAGATTTTGGAGTTGCTAATTACAACAAAAAATATGGAGTATCATGATTATTACAGTTAGGAATGCATATGAATCTAAATGACATTCATAATCAGGGACTCTGTCTCAGCTCCCATCTCTGTTTTTCCAGAGTGCTTTTTTTTCTTCCCTGCCATTTAACAGCAACATGGTTTCCTGCAACTCTTGTGATTCACATCCCACAGCATCTATTGTTTGAAGAGGGCTAATTTACTTCTTTACTTCTAGGTTAGCAAACCTTGGGACAGGATTTTGTCATAGATACACTCCTGAGCCAATAAAGAAGGGTGAATGAATCATAGATGAAAAAGTCAAAATAAGAGTCAAGTAAGAGTCATGTAATGACATAGTTGGGGAAGAAAAATGTTCCCACTACAAAAAAAGTTTCTTGGCAGTTAAGAATAGGCATACACTCCAAGTTACCATAAATATACTTCATAACTCCTTTACATTTTGATGTTGAAATAAAACAATTTGACAAAATTTATTGAATTTTATGGATTATATATAAGTATATATAGCTCTCATAATGCACTACATATTAGCTTGAAAATGCATATATCTAATGACATTGTAGTGTAATCTTCTACAAATATATTTACCTTCCATACTAGTTTATGATTTTGAAAACAAGGAATGTGTTTTATTCTCATCAGTTATTAGATGTTTCTAGAATATTAGAATTACCTGAGGAATTAAAAACAATACTAACTGATGAGCTTTACTTTAGAGGTAGTAATTTAACTGATCTGGGAAGCCACTAAGGCATTAGTGGTGTTTAAAATCTTCCCTGGTGTCATTAATGTGCAGTCAAGATTGACAATCACTGTAGTCAGTACTCAAATATTTGTTGAATAAGAGTTTATTTTACAAGGCATTTCTCGGATTCCACTAAATGTTAACTTTCAACCTGTTTAGCCTTAGTGAAAACCTATAACTTTATAGAAGGTGGACATTTAATGATATATGCTATTCTGTGGTCCTTGGAAGAAGCAAATGGTTATATAGAAGTTCCATGTGAACAAGACTGAATACAGTGATTGCTCTTTTTTCTTCATCAGTAAGTAACATCATATTAAAAATGAGAAAAGTTATCTGTCTTAAAAAGTTAGGAGAAAAAGGACATGAATGACTTTTTAGTCTTTTTGACTTTCCAAATTCCATTTATATGTTTTAAATTTCTAGCTAATTTGTTAGGTATGCATTACTTCAATCAAGAAAATATTCTGAAAAATGAATGATCTTTTTATTTAACAAAGTAGGAAATATTTGATGCTTCCTCTGTCCATATACACACTTGGGGGAAGAATAGATGATAGGTAAATGATAGCTGATGGATAGATGATACATAGATGATAGATATATAGGTATATAGGGTATAGATAATCATAGATAGATAGATGATGGACAAATGGATGAATATTAACAGATTCAGCACACAGATATATATTAACTGTTTCTAATATTTGATCATAACATTCACATTGAATTGGCATTTCTTGTAAAGACACAGTTGGGATTTATGTGGTTTCTTAGTTTTCTTTGCAATTAAGTGTGCAGTGGATAGAGAATTGAAATATCTCAAGTGTTGTCCATTAAATAAAATTTGTTGTCAAAGGATTATTTATTGTCAATAAAAAAGAAAATGTTTGGAAAACTAAATTCTATAATGGCTTTCTATTCTATTCTTTTCAATTTTTTTCTTTTTTGCCTTCAATGTTCTTGAAACAAGTGAATAGTACACTACAATGTTTCAACGACTTAAGTAATTTGAAATTACAATGAAAGCCCAAGAGCAATTTCTTAATCCTTTCCAGAATGTATGCTTCATCTCTAAGCAGTTGTCTCTAGATAATTATGCATATGCATGAGCTATAGCATTCAACAAAAATTTAGAATTGTTTCAGAATGAATAGTTGATCATAGCTAAATGGTAAATTTTAATATTTGGAGTACTCAATTTCCATAGTAATTGCAGCTATTGTTTTAACAACTCAAATTAGTGAATTTGCATTTTCATATTAAAAACAGTTATCATCTCTTACCATTATTAGACCAGAGATTGTTACTTCTTGAACCTTAGCTTCTAGGGCTGTACAATGAAAAATTTTAGAAGTTAAATTCCATATTCTCTTCATTTTTGGCATGTCTACATTTTAGAAGACACATTAGTTAAAGGAAAAGCAAAATAAAATCCTAAAAAGAGACAAATTATCAATCAAAGCTCTTTTACTCTAATTAAAGGGTTGGTAAATTTTATTTTTCTATGAAATGTCAAATGCTATTGACCAATTTTGTTTTAGTTATTAATTAGCTATTACTGGGAGTAGTGATTATCAGCTTGCATTCTGAGATCTTGGATCCCCCATTATATTTTGAAGGTGTACTCAAGGTCAAAATTATTTGTATAATAATATTAAGCCGCTAATTGACTTATCTCTCATTCTAAGTGTACAGTGGGCCTTCAAGAGGTTATGTGACATATGCTGTCACGACAGATTAAATGCAGAAGCAGATATGAGAAGTTATCTGCATCCACTAAGTAAGGAGAATGATTTTAAAAAGTCAAACAATGCCACTTACACACTGAGCATTTTTGTTTTGGAACTACAATCATTTTTCATATCAAGAATGCTGTTTGTGAACAAAATGGGGTGGGGTTTTTTGTTTTTATTTATTTTATTTTTACTTTATTTTAGTAATATTTATTATTTCTTTTGTTCACTGCTATTTTCATTTTAGGATATTAAAATTGCATCTCAGTCTACATTTCACACCACACCTGCCACCAGAGTTTCTGTGTTCTTTACCACCACTTTTCGCCTTCTTTCCTTCCCTCTCACTTTCTATCCCCCTGGCAGTTACCATCTTGTGTCCTGAGAGTTTTTTCTGGACGTATCTGTTTATTTATTTATATTCCCATATAAGTGAAACCATCCTGTATTTCTCTTATTCTTTCTGCCTTATTTAACTTAACATGATCCCTTCTAATTCCATCCAGGTTGTTGCAAAGGGCACAATTTTATTTTTTCAGTAGCTGCATAGAATGCCATTGAGTATATATACCACAGCTTCCTTATGCAGTTATCTGTCGTCAAGCATATAGGTTGTTTCAATGTCTTGGCTATTGTGACCTGTGCTGCTATGAGCATAGGGGTGTGGATTTTTTTCTGATTGGAGATTTTATATCCTTTGGGTATATGCCCAAGAGTGGGATTGCTGAATTAAATGGTGGATCCTTATTTATTTTTGTTGTTTTTTATTTATTGTTTTTGAGAGGAAGGAAGGCTGGCAGAAATGAAAGCTGAGAGGCAGGCAACTAGAAAGGAAAGGAGAAGAAGAAACATTTTTAGCTATTTATTTTTTCATTTTGGTTGTTGCCCTTCAGCCCATGTCTCAAATGCAGGTCCTTGAACTTTTATAAGGATTATCCCCAGCTGTCGACATAGCACCTAAACTACCAGGGCACAAGTGAATGCGTTATTATATCTAAATTAATTAAATAAATATTTAGGATTCCTTAGTTTTAATTTCTTACATGTAAATATTAACAGATATAACCAAAATAAACAAAAGCTCTGTGGTGTACTCAAAATAATTAAGAGTATAAGAGTGTCATAATGACAAAGTTTGAGAAATTCTGGCATCAAATATTGGAAATAACAGTTTCATATAATGTATACCTGTGCATGATGTTTTCAAAAGTTACTCATTTTTCAATCTAAATAGATTGTCCCAACCTTCCACCAGTCAAATATATCATCTAGGCCTGTAAATTTTCCTTTCACAAGCATCTCTTTAGCATATGATATGTGCAAGCTCCCTGAGAACAGAAATCTTGTCTGTTTTACTAACCATGGAAGCTGACACTAGTGAACGAATGAGTAAGCTGATACCATGCAAAGCATGATGTCCAATGTTCACATCACTTCTGAACTGTTTTTACATAAACCTAAATGTAAAATAATAAATGCACAGAGACCAAACATTGTTTAAAACAAACTTTTCTGTAGTATAACTTTTACCCAGAAAAATGACATGGCTAGAGAAAGACATACAAGGATACTGACTAGTCTCACTTGAAATGTGTCAGTATTTATTTGAACTGAGCTATTAACAAAACATGACAATCAATATATATTTCCTAGATTACATGTATATGTCTTCTTTTGTCTCCTCAAACATGCAACAGGTCCCCTCTTCATTCTCAGATAATGAATTAATTTTTTATTTCATCATAACTCTTTCTCTGTCCTTCTTCTCTGTAACCATACTTGAACTGACTGCACACCACTAGGAACAATGCCTCCACTAGACCTCATTTTCTCTCACTTACTCAAAGACAGTCTCCACAAAATCCTGTCTATCAACCATCTCTCTCTTCCAGAACATTCCCATAAGCATAAAGTTATACTTTAATTTTATCTTAATTTTTTTTCTTGGCCCCAGTTTCCTCTCCAGCTGTAAGTCCATTGGTGATATAACATCCTCCCATATTGTTGATATTTACCACCTTCAACTCTTCTCTCCCATTTTGTCTTATTCTCACTCTAGTCAGGCTTTACCCTCACCATTCTACCAAAACTGTTTTTCCAATGTCATCAATGATCTTGAAGATACCTGCTTTGCTGAATTTAAGTCTCATTGCTCCTACCTGACCATTCAGATATATTTGATGCCATTGACATCTTTTCAGCTTTTGCTGATTTGTCCTCATTTTTACAACCTCCTACAAGTAGAATGCTTCAGAGTTTAACCCCTGGATCATGTCCCTTCTCTGTCTTTTACACAATTATTTGGCCTATGGATTTAAAAACCATTTATACTTTTGAACTCCTAAATTTATAACTCCTAACCTGTACCAACTTAAATTTCAGATTTTCATTCCCAACTTCCTTCTCAAATTTTCCACTTGGATATTGCAGAACCATATAAATTTAATTATTCGTTACTTATTCCCAGCCTCCTTCCTCCCTACTCCCGTCTCCATCTTCAATAATGACATCTCCATCTTTATTGTTCAAGTTAAAAATTTTGAGTCATCTTCAATTCTTTTCTCTCATAACCCATGTCTAACATGCCAGGAAATTCCAGTTTTTTTGATTTGGAGAAGGAATAAAACCTTCCTAAAGGCTATAATTATGGTTCACACCAAAATGCAGAAACACATTTAAATAAGGTAGAGATTTTTCATACCTGCATGTCATTTTAGTACAACTGACAGAAGCTTAGATATTATTTTCCTTGGTTTCTTTGTTTGTTTGTTTTTTTAAGGAAGGATACAGGCAAGAATGAAGGTAAGCAAGCAGGCAGGTAGGAAGAAGGAGGAAGAAGAAGCAATTTTCTAGTTGTTCATTTTGGTTGTTTTCCCCAGCACCAGGACATGAACGCAGATTCTTGGTGTGTTGCTAATTATGCTAGCTGAAGACAGCTGATCAAGACCACTACTCCACCAAAGTGAACCAGTTCTTAAACTATATCAGTAAATATGGGATACAAAAATACTATAAGATTCTTTATTATACTGATAGAATGAAAATAATTTGTTCTGAACCAAATCTCCCACATGTGGGTATTTGAGCCTTTTTTGATCTTTATATCATGGCCATTTAATTTAACCATAGATATATAAATAATAATCAACAAGCAGAATTTTAAGAATAACTTGAAGCATCATTATCAATATTAACAACTATTTTATAAACCAACACCCCCAAAACTCTTAATATCGGAAGTAAAGAAAACATATTTATCTATGAACATAAAAATCAAGAATGTACTTTATTCATTAGATTGCACCATAGCCACATTTTAATATGAAGATATATTTTATTCCTTAGCAAGCAAAACTTGTGCATTCAAGCCAGGCATTTTGTAAAACACACATGAAAAATTCAATTTTTTTATTAATCCAACAAATAACATCTCATTGACTTGTGCATATAGTTTCCACTTAAAACAATCAATAAATCACTACTATGTGTCTTGTCTTATTTCCTTCCTTCATCTTATTCAATTGAAACCCGTGCACTCAATCAGGTGGTTTACAGAAATCTATAAATACTGAAATTTTTTAACCTTTATCTCATGAACATTCATGCAGTTGCCTTTCAGCTGGTAAATTACATGATTACAGCTGTCATAAATGCCTCTGAAGTCTTCAGGCTAACATTAGTTCTGCCTATGAGTCTCCAAATGTAAAACTTAATTTTTCATTTAAAACACCTTGTTCCCTGCATTATAGCCATACTTCTTCCTCACGTATTCCTCCAAAATCTGCACCCAAGTAAGTCATCCACAAATATTCACTTTAAAAAGAATCCAAGAAGTGACTGATTGGACTTATTGTCAAAGTTAATTGTGCATTTCCTGAAGAATTAGCTTGATTTTATCTTATGATCGCTATGAATTGTGTAACTTAACTGTTTTTGTTGTTTTGGGTTTTTTTTTTTTTTAATGTTTGCTCCTTAGGGTCAAAAAGAGCTAACTCATTAACAAGTATTTAAGTCATTAGATTATTTATGATATGGCTCCTTTGTAATCTCCAAACTGTGTCCAATAATTTATTTTATTTATTAATACACTGCAATTAGCTTTTATAACTTTGGTATATTTTATTATTAACCACTAACCAATTTTTGTCCGTTTTAGAATAAGATTGGATCATAAAATAAATAACCAAGCCACTGAATGACACATAAAAAAAACACATAAACAAACAGAAAAAGGTTGGCTGGATGTTTAAAAGGAAAATATCTAAAGGTCAAAGGTTACCTGTGATCCCGTGTCAGAGTAAATTCTAAGAAAAGGGTGTGAAATTTGGTGTCAGTAAGCAAATGAGAGCAGACATTTTTTTTACTTATTCTTGGATTACTTCAGAAAGGAAGGAGTTTCTGAACAAAAACATGTTGAATTTCCTGCCAGAGTTTCTTGAAATCAAAGAACCAATCTATTATTCAATCAACTAAATTAGAAATATAAATGATCTTTCTGGTCAGGCTGATTTGTTTTCTACCAAAACCTGACTTACATTTATTAAACACAGTTTACAGCAACTGAATTGGACCAAAGAGCAAGACAGAATTTTAGTGTGGATCTAATTTATCATATTCTGTTTCACACAGTGACCTAGTCTTTTTGTCTTTTTTATAGGAAAAGATCCACTCAATCATTAGATAAACTAGAGGAACCAGAAAAGGATTAGACATCTGAAAGACAAACACAGGAACCTGTCTCCTATGTGAAGTTATTTGGAAGTTCCAGTTGTTTGCAGATTAATTTTGCTCCTTTTTAGTTCAATCCAGACTGATGCCCAGTCTACTTGTGCATTTCCTGAGGCTCTGAGGCAAGTAAGACATCTTAGACCACGTCAAGAAAAAAAATGAGGAGTGGCATCTGCCAGCATGTGTGACAGTTGGAAAAAATCATTTACATCAGGAATTGGGAGCAGAGCTGGTTTCTCTGTATTTACCTATTCTTCAAATCAAATGTTGAAAAGTAAAGGGTTATTAGGATTTTAGACCAAGATCCTGGGTTAGATAATAATGATTACTGAGCATTATGGGGAAATAAATGCAATAATTATACTTCTTCTTTTAAAAATCCAATTCTTTTAGTCTCACTTTCTAATGTGTCATAAGAAACAAAAGACTACACAACTTTTAAAATGTGCATAAAATAGTATCAACTTCAAAAATATCTTCCTATATGTTATTTCAAAATTCTTGAGTGAATTTTCTCTCTCTAAATGTCGTCTTGGAGTCATATTTAATGTTTTCCAATCCTCATCACACATCTTCATCACGTAAAAGAAAAGTCCATGAAAACAATTGACTAAAATGGATTTTACTTTTCTTCCTAAGAGTAACCAAAAGAAAAACACATCATTAACACAGAGCTCACAATCAGTTGATGGCCAGGGTAAGAAGTGAAACCATTTTCAAAAAGCAACTGATAATGGGCTAGACTCATTAAAGTGAATTCAAAGGTTCATGACTAAGTGGTAAAATATTTCAGAGAAGTAAATCTAATAAACTACCAGGAGAACTAAATGAAAGTCATATCTGCAATGCACAAATTTAATTCAATATTACACACATAGCAAACCTCTTAGCCTACCACTTGACAAAATAATTAGTTCATTAAAGGAAGAGTGCAAGTATAGTTTAGAAATCTTCATGACTCAGTCTGTCCAAGGAAAAATTAAATCTTTATATTCTATTTTCTACTTGAGAAAATAAAATGTAAGCTTAAAAATATCATCAGATTTTGATGGAAGTTTAAATGGAGTTCTAAGTGACTGATAATTGAATTTGTTTTATTATCTAGTATGTAATAGGAGAGTTGTAAATTATGTTTTCTTTGTAGAGTAAAAAATACATATTTTCAGAAAATGGTATTACAGGATTCATTTAAGATTGGAATGGAAGGAAATTCCCTCCAGTCAAGGGATTTTCGATCCTGTTGCCCATTGGAATCACCTTAGAGAATTTTTAAACTATGGATGCCTATACTTCACGCTGAAGATTCTGATTTTAGTAGGTGTGAGGGAAGAATCTAGACATCAGTATTTTTTAAAAGATTTTCAGGTTACTCTATTTACTCAGTGTTAAGAAATCAGTGTTCAATTAAGTGACCATATAATATACTGGAGCACTTCTGAGATTAAAAAGGGGCTCATTATTAATTACACTTTAATTAAAAAGTGAACAGCAATTTCATAAGCAAACTGGAAGATATAGTCACTCTAGCACCTATGCAATGCTGAGATAGAAATAAGAATTTACACCTCATTACCTTCACAATAGGAAAATTCTGGTCTCCCTGAGACACCTTAGATCTTTTGACAATTGGAATATACTCCCTGTTAGTTCTACCCATTATTTCCTGAATTCACACATTAACCTCTCTTCCATAGACAGGCCTTTAAGATAATTGGAGATTATATATAGCAACCACATTATCACTTCTGAAGTCAACTTTTCACTCCAAATTAAATTCTCTTCATTTTTTCAAGTCTTATACATCTTGGTTTTGTGTTTTCTCATTAAGACTGTTGATATCTGAAGATTTCCAAATTTGCTAACACCTTCTAATTATTGGGTCAATGTAGAGATCATCAAATGATTATTATTTCATATTTGTATATACATGCAAATTTAAGTAAAGATTCAATTTAAGCATAAAATTTGTGTAATTCTCTTATCTATTCAAATCTCTCTTTTTACAAGCAGAAGAGTTGTAAGCAATGTAATAAGTAAAACTTAAGCTATAAGAAAAAAAAGTTAACACGATTCCATAACTAGGTTATCATCAATCATGTCTAAAGCAAATTTTATCCTAATTAGACTCCCTGCAAATATTGGCTAATGGAATTTACTAGCTAAAGGATGATTAGGGACCTGAGGGATTACTTTGTGAAGATATCTCATTTGAACTGCTTTTAGCTGGATATGCCTGGTCCGCGTACATTATTTATTTTAAATTATCAGCTAGGTTAAATAACGGACATGGGTCATTTGACCAAACAGGGCAATTGCCTAATAAGACATAAGAAGTAAGAGATGCCCAAATTCAATGACTTCCTTCTGCTAAATAGCCTTGTATGCAGTTAGCATAACTCACCCCCAAACTAAATCACATTTCAATATAAGAAAAGTAGCTCAAACAGCTGTGTCTAATAGTCTCCATGCACATATGCCATTATTCGTAACATCTTCAGTGTCAATCATTAGGAAAACTCAGTACTCAGAAAGTCCACTATTTCCTTCTAACAATTCTAGGTTTATGGATTTCAGTTTTGCTCCATTCCTAGGAGACTGTTTTGAGATCCCCTAGAATTTATTCTGAACCAATGATATGCCATCTTCATTGTCTTTGGTTAAAATATCTCTGGTTAATCCTGTTAGGTTAATATTTCTTTTGGAATAAGGACTTGGCTTTCAATTTCACCTTTCCCTACATACATGATCATTTTTCCTAAAATCAAGTTTGAGCTATGATTTGTATACCATAAAATTCATTCAAGAACACAATTTAGTCTTTCAGTAAATTCACAGAATTATGCAGCAATAGAATCTACTTTTGAACATTTATCAACCTCCAAAAAAACCTGTTCTCATTAACACACACTTCACCACCCACCTACCTACCCTCCAGATCTAAGTACACACTAATCTACTTTGTTATATAGATTTACCTATTTAGCATTGTCATTTAATGTTACAATATGTGTTTTGTTTGTGTGTGTGTGTGTGTGTGACTGGCTTTTTTTACTTAATTTTGTTCAAAGTTTATTCATATTATAGCATATGTAAGGATTTCATTTCTTTTATTGCTTATTAATATTCAGCATTATAGATGTAGCATTCTATTTATTCTTTTAATGGTTAATTGACATTTGGTTTTTTCCACTTTGGGGTTATTATGAGCAATGCTACTATAAATATTCTTGTATAAATTTTTGTATAGACAGGTTAACATTTCTCCTGTGTATATGCCTAGCAATGAAATTGCTGGGCCACATGGTAATTGTGTATTTAACATTTTGAGACCTATGGAACTGTTTTCCAGCATATGCCCATCAGCAATTTATGAGGGCTATAATTTCTCCTCCTACTCACCAACATTTGCTATTCACTGCCTTTTTTATATTATTGTGATTTTTTTTACTTACATTTTCCTAATGGCTAATAAGGTTAGCATCATTTCAAATGCTTATTGGCCATTGGAATACTTTTCAGGAGAAATGTCTTTTCAATCTCTTGTTTATTTGTGTCTCTCTAAGAGTTTGTCTATTTCATTTAAATTATCCTATTATTGGCATAAAGTTGTTCTTAGTATTCCTTTATAAACTTTTATTATTTCTCTAAGGTTGATACTAATGTCTCCTCACCATTTCTGATTTAATAATATTTAATAATGTGAGTTCTTTTATTTTCTTGGTGAATTTAGTTAAAGATTTGTCAATTTTATTGACCTTTTCAAAGAATCAATTTTGGTTTCTTTGATTTTTTCTATTGTTTTTCTATTTTTATTTTATTAATTTCAATTCTAGCATTTAGTTTCTTTTTTTCTACTTACATAGGTTAGTTTGATCTTCTTTCACAAGTATTAAATTATAAGGGTGTTAGTAACCTTTTTATCAATTTTATTGTGGTATAATTGACTAATAAAATTATATATAAAGTATACAATATGATGACTTTACTTACATATACTTGGTGAAATGAACACCACAACCAGATTAACTAACAAAACTGTCACATCACAGTTATCTTTGAGTGTGTGTGTGTGTTGAAGATATGAATTTCTTCCTTAGAAAATTTTAAATATACAATACGGTATTACTAATACAGTTACCACACTGTCATTAGATCCCCAAATCTTACTCATCTTATCATTTTAGGTTTGTCTTCCCATTTTCCTATCTCCCCCACAGTTCCATTCCTGGATGAACAGTTTCTACTCCAGTGTTTGAGTTCAATTTTTGGTTTTTTTAGATTTCATATATATATATATATATATATATATATATGAGTTTATACATTATTTTCTTTGTTTGGTTACTTAGCATAATGTCCTCTAGATAGATTGCTCTATGTTGTTTCAAATGGAAGGAAAATTTTCTTTGCCATGATTAAATAATATTCTCATGTATATGTATATATATTTCACATCTTCTTATCCACTTATCCACTGACAGGCACTAAGGATGTTTCTACATCTTGACTATTGTGAATAGTACTGCAGTGAATATGGAAACAGATATCTCTTCAATCTACTGATTGTGTTTCCATCAGCTATATAACCAAAAGTAAGATTGCTAGGTCACTGAGAAACATCCATAATGTCGTATTAACATTAGTACCACCAGTGTAGAGAGTTCGATTTTTACCACATCCCTAACAGCGTTTGTCATATGTTGTCTTTTAGGTAAATACCCTCCTGACCAGTGTGAGGTAACATATCTTAGCGGTTTTTATTTGCAATAGCCTGATGACTAGTGAGGTTAAGCACTTTTTCATGTACACATTGGTCATTTGTATGTCTTTGGAAAAGATCTATTCATTTCTTCTGCCCTTTTTTATAGTCAGATTACTTGCTATTTTGCTGGTTGAATTATATTAGGTATTTATATATTTTAGATACTAACCATTTATTAAATATATAGTTTGAAATATTTTTCTTTTTTCAATAGGTTGTCCTTTCATTTTGATTCTGTCTTTACCATGCAGGAGATTCTAAGCATGATGTTATTTTACCTTTTGCTGTTTAGTTTCCTGTTTATTTTCCCTTTTGTTGCTTGAATTTTTGATATCAAATCGTTGCCAAGACCTATGTCAAGGAGTTTTTTTCATGTTTTCTACAGGTAATTTTATGGTTTCCAGTCTTACACTCAATTCTGTAAACCATTTAACATTTATTTTTATAAATGGTGTAAGATAGGTGTCCAGTTACATTTTTCACATGTGAATATCCAGTTTGTTCAGTGCCATATATTGAAGAGACTATACTTTCCCAAATGTGCTATTAGTACCTTTGTAGAAAATTAGCTGATCATATATTTATGGGTCTAGATGCTTTGAATTCCATTGCATTGCTCTGTTTATCTGTTCTTACGCCAGTACCACCTTGCTTTGGTTACTTTAGCTTTGTAATAAAGTTTGGTATCAGTAAATCTGATCCTTCAGTTTTGTTCTCCTTTCTCAAGATTATTTTGGCTTTTCAGAATCTGTTATAGCTCCTTACAAATATAAAATTGTTTCTCAATTTCTGTGAAAAATGCCAATGTTTGATATAGAATGCATTAAATCTGTAGATCACTTTGTGTGTATAGACGTTTTAACAATATCATTTTTTTCCAATCTATGAAGACTGTATATCTGTTCAATTATTTGTGTCCCTTCAATTTCCTTCATCAATGTCTTTCAGTTTTCAGTGTACACATCATTTAATTCCTTGGCTAAATTTATTTATTTATTTATTTATTTATTATAAATTATTTCATTGTTTTTGATATATTATAAATGATAATATCCTCTTAATTTCTATTTTTGATTTGCTATGAATTTTAAAAATTCAACTGACTTTATAATGTTGGTTTTGTATCTTGCAACTTTTCTAAATTTGTTTATTAATTCTAACAGATTTGCAGGAAATTGGGGGTTTTCTCTATAGAAAACTGACATCTTTGAACAATGGCAACTTTACTTCTTTCCAATTTGAATGACTTTACTACTTTTTTCATCTAACTGTTCTGGTTACGGCTGCCAGTAATATGGAAAATCGAGATGCTAAAAGTAGGCATTCTTGTCCTCAATCTTGGAACAGCTTTCAGCTGTCCTTGGAGCATAATATTAGCTGTGGGCTTGTCTTAGATGGCCTTTATTATGATAAAGCACATATCTTCTATATCTAATTTATTGAGAGATTTATCATCAAATGATGTTGAATTTTGTCAAATGTTTTTTTCTACTTCTTTGGGGATGAGAGTATGACTTTTACTTCATTTTGTTAATGTATCACAATGACTGATTCTGTATAATTAGTCATCCTTGCATTCCAGGAGTAAATCCACTTGATCATGATGTAATATCCCTTTGTTGAATTCTGTGTACTAGCATTTGGTGAAGAAATATGTTTCTATATTCATTAGAAATATTGGTCTGCAATTTTCTTTTATTGTAGTGTCCTTTTCTGGATTTGTTAGGAATGTAATTCTAACTCTTAAAATGAGTTTGGTAATGTTCTCTCCTCTTCATTCTTTGGGAAGAATTTGAGAAGGATTGCTATTAATTCTTCATCAATTATTTGGCAGAATTTAAGAGTAAAATCAACAGGTTCTGAAATTTCTTTATTGGGAGATTTTTGAATACTGATGATTCAATCTTATTTACTGGTCTGTTCAAATTTTCTATTTTCTATTTCTTCTTGGTTTAGTTTTGCCAGATTGTATGTCTCTAGTAACTTGTTTCTTCTTTTCCAAATTTCTGAAGTAGAATTGTTCAGAGTAGTATAATCCTTTGCATTTATGTGGGATTATTTGTAATGTCCCATTTTTTTCATTTCTGATTTTATTTATCTGTATTTTTCCTTACTATAGCAAAAGCTTATCAATTTTTTTTCTTTTCAAGACACCAGCTTTTTGGTTCATTGATATTTTCTATTGCTTTTTGTTCTCTACTTCATTTACTTATAATCTGATCTTCATTATTTCATTTTTTTCTGTTAACTTTGAGCTTTGTTTTTATTTTACTAGTTCCTTGAGGTGTGAAGTTCATTGTTTGAAACTGATGTTTTTCTTAATGAGGTGTTTTTGTTATAAACTTCCCTCATAGAATTGCTCTTGATATATCCCATAAGTTTAAGTATGTTGTGTTTCCAGTTATAATTTTTTTCTTTCTTTAAATTCCTTTCAATTTCTTTTTGACTCACTGTTTTGAAGTATATTGCTTAGTTTTGTCATGTTTGTAAATTTTCTAGATTTCTTTAAATTAATTTTATTTTCATACCATTGTGATCAAAAAAGATATTTTGTATGATTTCAGTTTTCTCAGATTTTCTAAAACTAACTTTTGAAGATATGATATATTCTTAGAAAATAAGTTCTTAAGAAGAATGTGCATTGTGCTGTTATTGAATAGAATGTTCTGTATATGTCTATAGTTCCATTTGCTCTGAGGTATAGTTTAGGTCCAATATATCTATATTAATTTTCTATCTGGATGACCTGTTTTGGAAAGTAGATTGTTGAAGTCCTCTATTATTGCTGTATTATTTATTTCTACCCTCCTATCTGTCAACATTTGCTTACTATGCTTAAATATGCTGATGCTGATTATATATACATTTACAACTTTATATTGATATTTTTATATTTATAATTTATAATTCTCTTGATAAGTTTTATCTCTTTATCATTATAAAATGACCTTATTTGGCTCTTCATACAGTTTTTACTAAAGGTTTATTTATGTAACTATATATAACCTTTCTCTATTTTGTTACCATTTGTATACAGTATCTTTTCCACGGCTTCTTTCAGTCTATATGTGTACTTAAAGCTTATGTGACTCTTTTGTAGGCAGAATACAGTTGGGCTTTTTTTTTTAATCTTTGAGTCACTTGATGTCTTCAATTGGAAAACTTAATCCATTTTACATTTAGAGTAATCATAGATAAAGATTTACAAGTACTATCTATCCATTTTTCTTAGGTTATGTTATAGTTCCTTTTTTCTTTCTTGATTTTTTTGTGAATTGTTGATTTTCCATATTGGTAAGATTTGATTCCCATTTATTTAATTTTATAGTTTCTGTTTTGTTGTTACCATGAGGTTGACATAAATCATCTTATAATAGTCTATTTTAAATTGATAGCAATTTAATTTCAACTGCATACCAAAACTACCTTTTACACCTCTCCCACATTTATGTTTTAGATATCAGAATTTACTTAATTATTTATTATGCATTCATCAATAAATTTTCACACCACAATAGTTATTTTCAATATTTTATCCATTAACCTTTGTGCTAGAGCTAAATGATTAACATATCACCAGATTCCAATATTAGAGTATTTTGAATTCGACTTTGTTATTTACCTTTACAAGTGTTTTATACATTTTCATTCATTGATAGGCTACTAATTGGCAAACATTCTTTCATTTTGACTTGAGGATCTTTTTCAGTATTTCTTTGTAAGGCAATTCTAGTAGCAAAAAACTTCTCCAGCTTTTATATGAATGAGAGAGACTCTCGCATTCTAAAGGAGAGTTTTGCTGGGTTAAATATATATATATAATGTGTGTATGTATGTATCCATGGCAACTTTTTTTTCCCAGTATTTTGAATATATAATCTACTATTTCTTATCCTGTGAGATTTCTGTTGAGAAATCTATTTATAGCTTTGTGGGTTTCCCCTTGTATGTGAAATTTTTTTTCTCTTGCTCCTTTCAAAAAATTGTCTCTGACTTTAGAGTGTTTTATTATAATGAATCTTTAAAATATTTTGGATTAAAATTGAGGGAAGGTGATTGATCTTCAGACACTTAGATATCTAAATCTTTGCACAGGTTTGTGAGACTCTCAACCATTATTTTTCTAAATAATGTATTTGTCCTTATCCCTTCCTCTTCTTCTAAGACTCCAATAATGCATATCATTTTGCTTCATGGTATACTATAGATAACATAGGCTTTCATCATTTTTTCATTTTTTTATTTGTCCTTCTTTGAATTATATCAAATGACCTATCTTCTATCTTCTTCTGCTATATTGAGTTTAATATTATGCTCTATATTATATATTTTCATTTTATTCATGATATTTTCAGCTCAGTTTTCTGTCTGCTTCTTTTTTAATTATCTCTTTCATTTTGTTTAACATCCTGTCTTGTTAATGTATTGCTTTTCTGATTTAATTTTTCTCAATAGATTATTGAGTTTCCTTAAAGCAAATATTCTTGAGTTTTTATTGGGCAAATTAGTGATCTCCATTTCTTTGGATCAATAACTGGAAAATAGCTGCAATCTTATGCAGGGGTTAATTTCCCTTTGTTTTTAATGTTCCTTGATTTCTTGCTTTATTGTCTTACCATTTGAATAACAGTCAGCTCCTCCAGTCTTTACTAACTGGCTTCAGTAAACATTTTGTATCAACCCTGCTAGGGACCCTGTGGCTTCTCATATCTTATCTATGAAAAAAAATATTGCACATTTTTATTGCCTCTTCTGGGGTTGGGGGAAGGTGGTACAGAGAGGGATTTTTAAAATCACTTGCCTTTTCTCAATCCTAATAAACAAGTCTAGTTACGGATAGCCTCCTACTTGATTTCCCTTTGGTGGTGCAGAGTGCTCAAGCTTCTGTGCTTTCTCTTAATCTCATAGTGTTGGTTCAATTTTCTCCATATGCTCACCAGCCATATGCACAGGCTTGTACTCATTTCCTTCAGAGAGACACACAGGGAACTGAGCTCAGGCTGTTATGCAAAGTATAGAAGAAATGTGCAAAATATTGAATGTGACTGTTGTCCATTTGGAAGTATCTACAAGTAAGCCACCCCAGCTGCTCATGAGTGGACTTCCTGAGGGAATCCAATAAGAGGATTCTCATTCTTAAAACAGCAAGTGAGCAGGTACTGTCTTCATTAATCTGAAAAAAAAAGTCATTATAGATTCCAAGAAACAGCTACATAATCTCCAATAAATTGGTATCTTCCCATTACCAAGTGTCTGTTTGAGTGTGTCTAAAACTAATAAGGAACTTATTTAGATCCTACTGTGACTGTCCATTATTGTATAAGATAGTGTGGAGGTCATGAAAAAGGCATGATATGAGATCTCTAACTTTAAAGAATCTATGCTCTATTTGGGAAGATAACTTTAATAAACAAGAGCTAAATCACATAGAATAGATTATAAATATATTAGAAATCCAATGATGAAGACCATTGTATGATGAGGTAGCTACAAAATCAAATATTTAACAATCCTATAATCTGATTTTATTTGTAATCTAGCCTCTGATACTTCCCTATTATGTGAGTTTTAGGGAAATCCTTTTACTTTTTGATCCTGAGTTTTCTCATCTATAAAAGGAAGTGATAGTACTTATGCCAGACAGGTCTTTGGAAGATAAAATGAGATGAGATACCTGAGAGCAGAAGTGTAACATCTGACACAATAGAGGGATGATTAGTTGAAAGGATCTATCTGGACTACCAAAAATAAAGCAGAGGAAATTTGGTGGTGGGGGGAATTAATGTAAAGTAACAAACTTTAACTAGGCTATAAATAATTGTTTTATCTTCTGTTTTTAGGTCAAAGCATTTCTAAAACTTATTTTTTGAGTTCAAATCACTAATATACTAATTCTTCCACTGTATCAGATATATTTCCTCTGAACATATTTGCTAAATTTATGCCTGTTCAGAATATTTTTTTGGCAAGAGAGTGTGGTACTTGGGCCATTATATCATTTAAGATCCTTATTAGAATCTTGTGAAATGTTACATATTAAAATGAAATTTGAAGTATATTATATATCAGCTCATAAGTAATTTTCCAAATTGTCATCTTTTCCTAATTTTAGATTGTGTTTTCTATTTCAAAGTGAAATGTTGGCATGCTTACCATTTTTTTCTTCTTCAAATCTGGATGCCCAACTGTAAAACTTCTAAATTTTACATCCTAACAGCAGGATGAACATGTTTTTAGATACGCTTTTAAATTTTTGCTCTAACATACATTGTCAAAGCAATTGAGACTGTATGACAGAAGAGAGATATTTGTAACAAACAGAGAAGAACGAAATATTTCCCAAAGCAAGCATTTTATAAATTACTTAGCACATGAAAGGAATTGTCAAAGCTATTTTTCCAAGACTTCACAAATTCTCTTTGGCATTTTTTATGTTTCAATTTTAAATTTGGCTGCCGTAAGCTATGTGTAGAGTTACACTATTAAAATTCATTCATGAATAAGCATAGTTTGTGAGAAATTCAAATCTGCAATATTTTAGCTAACAAACATTCTCTATAGTAATATATAATTGAAGCGCTACAATTTCTGACATTTAAATCTATGTCTGCCATTCACCAGCAGTTTTGAACAAGTGACTTCTTCCCCAATTATGTTTCCCAGTCTGTGAAATTGGAATAAGAATAAATGATAACCACACAGATTTCATTAGGCTCACATTGGATAGTGAATGTAAAATGAGTGGAAATTACAAGTTCAGTAGTTATGTTTATTGTTATTTATTCAAATCATGTTATTTTTCTTTGTTTTCATTGCTGTATTCATTTTAGGATATTGAAACTGCACCTCAGTATCTGTGTATTTCCCACCACACCCACCACCAGAATTCTCATGCCTTGTACCACCACTTTGTTTTGTTACCTTCCTTCCCTCCCCAACCCCACCACCCTGGTAGCTATAGATATACATTCTGTAAATTTGGTTGCGATTTTGTTCTGTATCTTTAATTTTCACATATGACTGAAACAATCTTGTACTCTTTTTTTCTGACTTATTTAAATTAGCATAATCACCTCTGATTCCAAAGGGCATGATTTTATCTTTTTAACAGCTGCATAGAATTCCAATAAGTATACAGAATATTCTCCACACTTACAATCTAAGAAAGAAGCAGAAAAAAAGAAACTGACTTTATATTATCATATATTCAGTGTATATTAATTTGATAGAATACATGACAACATATAAAACAGACATTTTGCCCTGTCCTAGAATATTCCCTCTACTTGAGTTGCATCCTCCACCCCTTATTTTGTACACATATTCCTCTGTCATCCTGGTAACTATTTACTCTAAATGACTTATTTCAATTATCAATTTTTCTAGCACTACCTTTGTTACATACTGCAGGCAAATTTAGTTGCTCTGTGTCCTGTAAGTCTATCCCAATGTTTAACATAGAATATATGTAGCTATAATTTTAAGGAATGCAGTGAGATACTTTACTGATGTTATACTGATATTTTAATGTATCATTTTGTTTTTCTAATACTTATGCCTTTTTACCTTAAAAAAACAATAAATGATGGGTTACTAATCATCTGTAGAAAATGACACTTAGTAGTTAGTAAATCCAATTACTCAAGATGTCCGAATACAAGTACTGCTTTTTACCAATTTACTAGAGGCCAACTCATAGCAAGTATGTTAATATATCCAGTTCAATAACTGGAACATCTTGCCTTGTGAGCCCCCTAAATGAACATCAATTACTTGTGACCTTATACCACACATCAGTAAGGTTTACTGACACACAAAAATCTCCCATTCTTCCTATAAAATAGATTATTAACTGCCCTAAAACATCTGCTGACTGAGAGGTTACATTAAGTTGTATAAAGTAATGTCAGTACTAGGCCAATATCTCACCAGCTCTTTTCTTGTTAAATATTTTTTTATGGAGCCTATTTTTAGTTTTCTTTTCTTTGCTCCTCTCTTTCTCGTTGAAAGTCTGACTTTATTACCTTTAGATGTTTCAGTGCATGTGATCTCAAAATTATATTAAATAACCAAGTTTGTAGAAGAGTTGTTCAAATCAAAGCTTATATTTAATATTCAGAAGCATTTTATCTTTATTAGAGAGTCAATTTAGTTGCTCTTCAAGGCATATTTTTATATTAGAGTGAAATAAATACAGAGACACACACACCTTCATTAACATATTCTAAGAAATTTGTATATACAAAGCTAAGAGGCAGGAATATGAATAAAATCACAAAAATTTAAAGGCAAAATTTATTTTAAAGCATATGAATGTTACAATTAAAAGTGAAAGGAATTCAGCCCATATTTATGTTTTTGTTAACCTATTGCTATAATAAAACACCCCAAAACTCAATGACTTAAACCAATACTTTATTATTATCTTTCATAGGTCTTTGTATTGATTGGATTCAACAGAGTAGTTTTCACTTGGGGGGTCTCTCATTTGATTCAATTAAATATCAGCTGGACTGAAACTATCTGAATGCTTTTGTGGCCTAGCTATCCAAGGTTACATCTTCACATCTGATGTACTCTCTGCTCCACTTGGTTGATTGAATTAGGTAAGGAATGCCCATTAATCACTTTCTCCATGTAACTTCACTACTTGGTTAACTTGATCATTTGCTCACAACATAGCAGTTGACAATAGCCAAAGAGCTTGAGGTCTCCAAGAGACCTAAAGGAAAGTCTGCAAGGCATCTTAAGACCTTGCCTCAGAAGTCAGTAAGTGTTGCTTCTACCACTTTCTCTAGTACCATCCCAGATTCAATCAGAGGAGCTGCACAAGAGTATGAGTACCAAGAGACATGGTTCAAGTGTGAAGCATCCCTGGAGACCAGTTAGCCCAAACCCTAATAGCATTTGCCAAACAATAGTGATGTTTAAAATGAATTCTTAATTATATGTCAAATGGGTGGTGCTCTGATAGTTATCAGAGCATATAGACAGATCAGATCATTCAGTAGACTTCAGAAGATAATGTCTTTCAATGATAATTTAGATAGCAAATGAAAATAATTTTTTCTATATTTGTAAATAGTTCACATATAATGTCTTATAATTCTTAAGTCCTCATTTCTTTCATCATTATCACTTTTCCTTTAAAAAATAACTTCATAACAAGGTACTAGAAAGCACTTGATGCATACTTCAACAAAAATAGGTTTTAAAAAAAACAGTAATTTGATGCGTTTTTTAAATCTCCTTTGGTGTAGGAGTACTAACAAGCAGTAGAAAGGGGAAAAGAGCAGTAAAAAATTACATGCCTAAAAGAGGGTATAGAAAATAGCCATTTCTTCCTGTGACTACAAGAAATATAGCAAAACAGACAAAGACTTGAGGGAACTATGGATTCCAAAGGAAAAATAATCTATTAACCACAGCATGGAAAGACATTCTTCAGCTATAAACTTATATATCCCTACTGAAAAGTCTTACATTGCTTACAGTTGAGATCAGTATGACTATGCATACTAATAATATGACTTATTCCATTACTCGCTATTTGGTCAGAATTTATAACTTGATTTGGCCTTGACTAGAGATACAATTCTGTTGACTAATCCACTTCTGTCTTAAAACAAGCAGATTATGTTTGTCAGTTTTTGAATGCTATTAGGTTAATTCAATTTAGTAAAGTTAATTGGTTTAATGTGTTATTTTTAAGAGGAAATTTATTCCAAGCCTAAGATAGATGGTGGAGATGTGTGCCATACCACACTGCTAGCAATGTCCTGGGACTTATAGTCAATTGACTATAAGTCTTGGATTGAACACACAAACATACACACCGCACCATGTACACAGTTTTGAAAATCTTCTGGGAGAGCAGTTTATGTGCTGTGTAAGAATACAGATCTTAATTTTCTTTTTAATATGTAAAAAAAAGAAAGAATAATTTCTTACATAACTAGGTAAAACAACACTGGTTTAGTTCTTATGCTTCATTAAATCTAAAGATTATTCATCAAACTGCAAGTTTAAATTGATCACTATAAAACATTTCAAGATGTCAATGCAAGTGTACAGCATTACAAGGAAGGAAAGCCTAAGAAGCTATATTTATTCTGCAATTTTCAGGAACTCATATACTGCTTATAGTCACTGATGCTCTATAACTGGTTTATAGTTAAGATATGCAGATATCATTAAATATTCCCAATAAGCATACATTGTGTTTCATATTTTAACATGGACAATACTATTCTGACTAAGAAAACAATTCACAAACCAGAGTTTGTTGTACTTTCATGAATTTCATTTTGTTTACTTTTCAGGGACAATAATTGTGCATTTTCCTTTTTTGACATATGAACTTTCAAATTAAGTAACGGGATTTAAATACTTCACTAGCGATAGCAATAATATCACTTCAGCTAATGATGCTTTTCACTAATGGTTATCTGGGGGGATAGCAAAATGTTTAATATTAATCATAAAATAAACATTGAAGGAGACAAATGCATTAGTTAGTAGAAATAGAGGATATTGAAGAGAAGAGTCAAAATGGCAACCTGGTAGCAGCAATATTCAGTGCCTTTCCACAGAACAAAGAATTCATCTATTGTCCAGAAAGAAACACTGAGAAAAAGCAGGCACAGAGACTACAGAAACAGAACAGTAAAAATGTCAGGGCTCAGAGCTACATCTCAGATTCAGGATTTGGGCCACAATAGGAGGGTGGAAGCGGAGGAAGAAACAGGCCTGGAGAGTCATTCCAAAATTAGCAGAGTGTCCCCACTGGGAACAGGACATGGAATGGTGAGGGGGGGCAATGGCTTTAGTGCAAGGCGGAGCCCACATGTTATAATTACACTGGGTGCTGCCATAACCTGAAGGGAGCTAGAAGGCAGAAACTGAAATAGCTGAAAATTTCCTTAAACTAAAGAATGAAGTAAATTTGCAGACTGAGAAAGCTCAAGTGTTCCACAGAAAAGAAATCCAAAGAGGCCAACACCAAGACACATTGTCATCACAATGTCAAAAATACAGAAGAAAGAATCTCAGAAGCAGCTAGAGAAAAATTAGTCAAATACAAAAGAGTTACGATAAGATTGTCAGTGGATTTACCTTGGGTAAAAGAGGAAATCAAAGGAGAACTTAAAAAATACTTAGAGATGGATGGAAATGAAGACATGAGCTACTGGAATCTATGCCACGCAGCAAAAGCAGTACCAAGAGGGAGTTCATTACAATCCAGGACTACGTCAAGAAACAAGAAATATCACAAATAAACAATCTAACCCTACACTTAATACAACTAGAGAAAAAATGATTAAAGCAAAAATTAGATAGAAGAAAGTAAATAATAAAAATTCAAGCAGAAATAAATAAAATAGAAAACCAAAAGACAATCCAGAATGATTAAACCAAAAGTTGGTACTTTGAAAAAAAATAAACAAAATTGATAAACCATTGGCTAGATTCACAAAGAAAACAAGAGAAAACTCTCATAAACAGCACCAAAAATGAAAAGGGAGAAGTTACAACAGATACCAGAGAAATATAGAACATAAGATACTACTATGAACAGCTCTGCCAAAAAAGTGGATGACCTTGAGGACATGGACAGATTTATTTTTAAATACAGTCTACCAAGACTGACCCTGGAAAAATTAGAAAATCTGAGCAAAACTATTACAAGCAAACAAATTGAAGACGCAATCAAAAATTTTCCAAAAATAAAAGTCCAGGACCAGCTGGTTTTTCTAATGATTTTTATGAAACCTTCAGAGGAGAATTAATACCTATTCTTCTCAACTCTTCAAAATATTGAAGAACGGGGATGCTCCCAAATACTTTCTATGATGCTAACATCACACTGATACCAAAAGCTGACAGTGACGTCATCAGGAAAGAAAATTGCAGACTAATATCTCTAATAAAAATAGATATAAAAATTCTCAACAAAATATTAGAAAACTGAATCCAACAATGCATCAAAAAGATCATCAATAATGACCAGGTGGGATTAATCCCAGGAATGCAATGATGTCTCAGCATTCATAAACCTATTGATGGAATACACCATATCAGCAAGAGCAAGGAAAAAATCCCACATAGTCATATAATAGAAGCAGAGAAAGATTTAGACAAGATCTTACACCCATTTATGATTAAAAAAAACCTTGCATGAAATGGGGTTAGTAGGTACACACCTCAACATAATAAAGGCCATATATGATGAACCCGCAGCCAACATCATAGCAAATGGAGGAAATTAAAAGCATTTATCTAAGGGCAGGAACAAGGCAAGGCTGTCTCATCACTGCTATTTAACCTTGTACTGGAGGTCTTAGCCAGACAAATTAGGTGAAAAAAAGAAATAAAAGAAACCAAAACTGGAAAGGAAGAACTAAAACTATCATTATTTACAGATGACATGATTACATATATTGAAAACTCTAAAATCTCTGTCAAAAAACTACTAGAACCAATCAGTTAATACAGTAAAGTGACAGGCTACAAAATCAATGTAGAAAATCTGATGCATTTTTATACTCAAACAACATCCTAGAAAAAAATGAAATTAAAAAGCACACCACTTAAAACAGAACTAAAAAGAATCAAACACCTTAGAATATACTTAATGAAGGAGGTGAAAGACCTCTACAATTAAAACCACAACAAATCCTTCTTAAAAGAAATAGAGGGGGATACAAAGAGATGGAAAGACATCCAATGCTCAGAGCTGGGAAAAAATAACATTGTTAAAATGGTTATCTTACCTAAAGCAATATACAGATTTAATGCAATCCCCATTTAATCCCCATTATTTTCAGTAAGTAGAACAAAACCTTAAAATTGTTATGAACAACAGAACCACAAATCACCAAAGGAATTACGAGAAAAAAAGAATCTAGAGGGATTACACTCCCAAACATTGAGCTATACTATAAAGCGATAGTGATCAAAACAGTATGGTACTGAAATAATGACAGAGGCACAGGACAGTGGAACAGAATTGAATCACCAGAAATTGACCCATTCACCTACAGTCAGTTAATCTACAACAAAAAAGTCAAAAGCATATAATGGAGAAAAGAAAGTCTCTTCAATAAATAGTGTTGGGAAAACCGGACAGTCACATGCAAAAGAATGAAGCTAGATGACTCTAACACTATTCACAAAAATTAACTCAAAATGGCCTACAGAATTGTACAGAAAATCAGAAACCATAAAATTCTTGGAAGACAATATAGGGAAGACATTCCATGACATCAGCCTTAAAGAGGTCTTTGGGGACACGACTCCAACATCAAGGGAAACAAAAAGAAAAATAAACAATTAAGACTACATGAAACTAGAAAACTTTACAGTCAAAGAAAAATCACCAAAAATAAAGGACAAACTACTAACTGGGAGACGATATTTGTGTTCCATACATATGACAATGATTTAATATCCAAAATATGCAATTGACTCACAAAACTCAATAACAGATAACAATGAAAAATGGGAAGAGGAATTGGAGAGAAATTTTTCTGAAAAGGATATATGGATGACCAACAGGCACAGGAAAAGATGCTCCTACTCACTGGCTATCAGGGAAATGCAATTCAAAACGACCAGCTTATACCTGAAAGACTGACTATATTCCAAAAGTCTGGAAATAACAAATGTTGGTGAGGATGTGGAGAAAAGGAAGAGTTTTACAATTTTGGTGGGAGTACAAATTGGTGCAACCCCTTGGAAAGCAGTATAGAGTTTCCTCAAAAAGTTGAATATGGAAATCTCAGATGATCTTTTTGGCAAACACCCAAAAGTTACAAAAACTCTAATGTGCAGATATGTAAGCACCCCCATGTTTAGTGCAGCTCTGTCTATAATAGCTAACAACTGAAAAATACCTAAGTGTCCAACATCAGATGAATGAATAAAGAAGATGTAGTATATATACACAATGGAATACTATACAGCCTTTAGAAGAGATGAAATCTTGTCATTTGAATCAACATGGATTGATCTAGAGGGAATTATGCTGAGTGAAATAAGTCAAAAGAAGAAAGATAGGTACAAGATGATCTCACTCTTAGGTGGAATGTGAATAAAAAAAACAAAGAAACGGGAGTTTGGGGGAAGTGGTGGCTGGTGATTTGTTGGAGGGCAGGTTGTATTGACAATTATCTAGGGAATTGGGAAACTGCACATGTGGGGAACCTACCCATATGAGTTTATTTTAATTTGTAAAACAATCTTACTCCAATAAATAAATAAATAAATATGTTAATAATAACTTACTTTAAACAAATCATAGGAAGATACTTCTAAAGTAAGAGGACAAAATATTGAGATCTGCATTATGCTATATGGCCATATGGAACAGCAATTATTAGCCCCAGCGACCAGTATCAGAGGAAATCTCATCCTGATCTTTTAAGATATGGATGTGAAAAATACAAACTCAATAAAATGAACACAACCTTCCACACCATGATTGTGCATTGGATTTCATTTTACCGATAAAGGGGTTAATCCTATTTCCCCAAAACCAGATTGACACTCCTATGCCACAATTCATTTTCATACATCTGTTATTAATTCAATAATCCATCTATTTATTTAATCAATTCATATTAAGCATCTCCCTTATACTAAGATAATGAGATACATACAGTGGAAAACGGAAACACACGGTATCCCTGCTCTAATGCCTGGCTAGTAGATTCACACATTGCTGATAAAAATATAGGAACCAACCCAACCCCAGGCCCCAAAACTAACCTTTGCCAGTGACTAAACTTCTCCATCTTTAAAGGAATCTCTGTACAACTAAGTCTATGAAACTTTCTTGAAAATGCAATCAATGGCTAATGTTGTTTGGTAGATCACTTTAATATAATAGAATTTTCCTTTATATTGAAATTTCTATTGCCTTTAGAAAAACAAAATATGTCAAGTCATAGCTCTTACAAACTCTGAAAGAACCATATAAAAGAGTCTGGATGCCAACTTGCTGGTGAATAAATGGCCACATCATCATCATCATCACCAGAAGACATGAAACCAACTACCAGATATGTGAGAATATTCTAGAGCATCCAGCCTCAGCTACATTTACTCACTGACCGGAATTCAACTGAGCTGATGCAAGCTATAAGAAATGCTTAGCTTAGCCACAAAATTATGAGAGGGGAAAAAAAGAGTTTGTTATTTGAGAAAAATAATATACACCAGTTATAAAGTTTAGCAGCTACCTCATTACTACATGGAATTTTAGTAGGAGTGTCATTTTCCTATTTTCCTCATTAGCACATCTAATCACCATGACTCAGAAACTATGATTCCTAAAAGCAAAAAGAAATTGGCAAGAAAATTGTATTATTCAATTAAGAGCACATATTATCTTGGTCACTATATCCCAAAAGTAAAATGTTGTGGGGTGGATATTTCTACATCCCCAGGTGATTAAGTCAGAGCACACTAATGTTTATGCAAAGTCAACTTGAAAAATCTAATAAACAAATTCCAGAGAAAAGAGAATATTTCTTAGATGAGCTTAAAACCACCTATGGGCATTTACCAATTTTGAGAGTGGGCTGAAAATCAGGTTTAGTCCAAGCAAAAAGAGTCTGGTGAAGGTAAAAGAAAAGCAAAAAGACTTTAGAAAGAAGCATAAAGAAAAGCATAAGGACTCCATATGTGAGCTGGAATAAGAAATTCCCCATTTGAGGGACCTCTAATGAACTGTATGATTCTACATTTAGTAAGTGTGGAGCTGAGTTGGAGGCCAGGGAGTTAGAAAGAAAGATTCTAAAGCTCATAGGACATATATGGTCTCACAATACAGAGGACAAAGAGGTGTTGGAAGGATGGCCTCCTTCCTTCGCATAACAGTCTCCCCCTCAAGACATATGTCAAACTGTAAAACTATATGGGGCTAGTTTCTGTAGCCCTGGACTGGGAAAATCAGAAAGACATAGCTGAATTCCTGAGCAATTCCAAAAATGTAGATATAACTTTAAGACACTTAGTCAAAAACTGAAAAAGTCCTTTCAAGAATATGAGAGACATAGAAGTAAATTGAACCTTACTAAAACCATGATCCCCCTTCAATCCAGTTCAGTCTTTGAAGAGCTTGTAGTGAACAACTGCTAAATCTTAAATGTCTAGTAGAGGAAAGTGAGATCTCTCTCAGTGGATAGTAAGGTCATCTTGAAACTTTTATAATTCTTTCATTTGTCTGGACTACAATAAAATATAATTAGACAAGAAAATATGACGAACCAGAAGAGAAAAATAGGTAAAAATACTAATCCACTAATAATCCTAAGAATGCAAAAGTAACTCATTAACATGTCTTTTTAAAACAGAGGAATTTATCCTGTAATATCTGATCCTGTATGTAAGAAGTTTGGAAAGCATCACTCGCATTCACAAAACAAGAGGGAAAGAACAGAAGAGCTAAAAATCAACTCTTCTTAGATCCATCAGAGGCTTGAGATTATAGAGCAAGTCACTACCCAATATTTAAAGAGACAGCCAAGCTGAAACAGGGACTCGCAGCCTACTGAAGCAGAAGTTTAGATCTTAAAACACCATGGAAAATACTATAGAATTTTTTTTAAATTCAAATTATAGTTAATAATTAAAATGAATATGTATTAAATATAATATATAAATATATAATATTTGATAAATATATAATAATGCTATGTATATAGATAAATATGTATTAAATAAAATATAGTTACTAATTGCAGAGGACTAGTATGAACAAATACAGGAGTTATGAACTCCAGGAAAGCCCAGCCTTGGAGAGGTGCCATATTTTTGTGATCTGAGTCTTTAAAACATCAACAAATTCTTATAGTGATGACTGGAGAAGAATCCCCACTAGCTCCTGGTAGATGAAGGGGAAGTGTAACCACTCTGAAGTAAGTCTAGAGCATTAATATTAATAAAGCTTTCTCTCAAATAAAACCATTTCACCAAAGCCAAATTGGTTTGGTTTTTACCAGAGCCTAGCCAATCTGGAGGAAGGTAAATATCCAGCTATAGCATGCTCTAGTCTTCTACTACTGAAATGGATATGCCTAGATGGAGCCAAGTACTCTGTCTGTTTCACCTAAGGAGGGTAACTGGGAACTTGGAAGCATTTATAAAGGTCATAGCCCAGAGGTTAAGACTCTAATCAAGAGAGCTAATCAAGAGATTATGGTGTGTTTTCCCAGCCCTTCACCTTACCACTACATCAGAAGGGATCCTATAAAATAAAAGGGGAACATAGAAATATTACACATCTCAAACCTTTTTAAGGAATTTCTAGGGAACCTGTAAAACAGCAAGGGAGATACAAACGAAGACACCAGAGGAAATTTTAGACTCAGAAACCTACAGCTACAACAAAGGGTAAGCACAACCTAAGCCTTAGCCAGATAAACATAAAACCTCATATTAAAGGCCTATTTACCACTGTTCCTTTGACCCAATATAGCAATCCAGTTTCACAGAAAAAATTAAAAGCACATTAAAAGATAACAAAACCATATAAAAGACAAAAACAGCACCAGGATCACAATCATAAACAGCAAAGATGTTGGGATTATCAAATGAGGAATTTTAAACAACTTTAATTAACATGCTAAGTACTTTAAAGAAAAAAGAGGACAATATTTAAGAACAGACTGGTAATGTCATCAGCAGACACTTTGAAATATAACCTAAAGGAAATGATAGAAATAAACACTACCACAGAATTAAAGAATGCTTTGATGACCTCACAGTTTGCACAGGGCAGAAGAAATAATGAACCCGGAAAAGTATCAACAGAAACTACCTAAATGGAAAGGTAAAGAGGAAAAAGGAATGAAAGAAATAGAATGACTGTCCAAGAACTATGGGACAATTACAAAATTTATAATATGTGTGATGGAAACACCAAAAGTAAAGAAAGAGAAAGGAACAGAACAAACAGTTGAGTAAGACTGAAATTTTCACAAAATTAATGACAGACACCAAGCTATAGACCAGGAAGTTCACAAAATTCCAAGCAAAATAATACCAAAACATCTATCATATTCAAATTGAACAACAAATTAAAAAATATACACACACACTGAATATCTTGGCATGCCCCCATGGAGTGGTGGTTAGGTCTGCCACATACAGCTGAGCACAGTTTACATACATCCCAAAGTCCCAGGTTTGTGTCCTGGAGTCGGGGGAAACAACCAAGATGAACAAACAAATAAAACAAATAAAAATACTTCTTTCTCCTCTGTCTGCCTATTTGCCTTCATTCCTGCCAATATCTTTCTTTTAAAAAAAAGAGAAAGGCAGAATATCTTGTAAGATGTCAGGGGGTTGGGGTGGGTGGATTTAGCCCTTAATTACATTGAAAAATCAATAAAATTTAAAACAGGAAATCAATGGAGAAAATCAACAAAAACTAAAAGCTGATTCTTTGGAAAGATCAATAAATTTGCTAAAAATCTATGAAGACTAACAGAAAAAAAGGACACTAATTACTAATATCAGAACTGAAAAAGCAATATCAATAAAGTTTATGGATATTAAAAAATAATAAAAATATTATGAATAACTCTATGCCCCAAAATGTGATGAAATGAACCAATTAAAACTCCACACAATAAAGTATATACCATCTGAACAGCCATGCCTCTAATAATTGAAGAAATAATTCATAACCTTTCAAAACAGAAGTACCAAATACAGATTGCTTTATTGGTAAATTATATCAAGAATTTAAGGAAGAAAATAAGCCAGTTTTCTTTCAAATTTTAGAAACAGAATACTTCCAAAATTATTCTATAAGATCAACATTATTCTACTACCAAAACCCAAAGATATTATAAGAAAAGTATTGATGAGTATTTCTCATGAATATAGATGTAAAATCCTCAATAACATATTAGCAAATCAAATTCAATAATGAGTAAAATGAATTGTGTATATAAACCAATGGGAGTTATCCCAGACATAAAACTGTTACTCAGCATTCAAAAATCAACTAAAGTAATCCATCACATTAACAAGTTAAAGAAGAAAAATCACATGATCATATACATAAATGCAAACAAAGCATTTGACAGAATCTAACACCCATTCATGATTTTAAAAAAATCAGTAAATGTGGACAAGAGAAGTGCTTCCTCAACTTGATAAAGAAGTTCTATAAAAAACATACAGCTACGATCATACTCTGAGAAACTCAAATCAATCCCGTAATATCAGGAACAAGTAAAAAATGTCCCTTTTCACAACCCCTTTTTAATGTTATATCCAAATACCAGCTAATGCAATACTTAGGTATAAATCTAATAAAATATAAATAAGATATAAATGAGAAAAACTATAAAATTTTAATAAAAGAATTCAAAAAACAATGTAAACAGAGATATTTTATGTTCACAGATAAGAAGCCTTGATATTCTCAAGTAGTCAGCTCTTCCGATGAAATCTACAGATCAATGTAATCATAATCAATATCCTATCAGGTTATTTTGTGGCCATTTGTAAACTAATTATAAAGTTTTAGGAAAAGCAAAACTCAAAACACGACAGAGCAAAATACTGAAGGAGAACTAAGTGAGGAAACTGACACCACTCAACTTCAAGATTTAATACAGCTATGGCTACCAAAACTTCATAGTATTAGTGAAAGAAAAGACAAATGAGTAAACGGAACAGAGGAGAGAAACCAGAAATAGAGTCGACATCTATTTAGCAAAGGACAAAGACAATGCAAAGGGTCAAGACAATCTTTTAAACAAATGATGCTGGAAAAAGTGCAAAATAAAAAAAAACAGACTTTACATATGTGACAAAAATTAACACAAAATGAACCACAGATAGAAATTTAAAATGCAAAACTACAAAATTTATTTTTAAAATCTTGGATTTGATGATGACTTTTTAAATATAACCCAAAAGGCACAATCTATGAAAGAAAAATTGATAAGCCAAAGTTCATGAAAATTAAAATTTTCTGCTTTTCAAAAGATTGTCAAATGAATGGATAGACATTAAACAGACTGGAAGATAATATTTTCAAAAGACATATCTGATAAAGGATTCCTTTAAATTATGTAAACTATGTTCTTGTGATCTTTTGAACTTTATAATAAATAGATTCATCAATTGTAACAAAGTTACCATAGTAATGAATATTAATAGAAACCGTGAGCAGGAGGCACAAGGACTTTCTGTTCCATATTCTAGAAACTTAAAATGTTCATAAAAATTAAAGTCTATTAATGTTATGGGGTTGAAAGTGATAGTGGTGACTGGCACTAAATCTCTGGTGATGGGTGTGGTGTGATATACACAATGACTGAGTACATATCCATATCTATTCTCTGAAAACTATATAATATTGTAAACTGAGACAATAATCCTGTTAAATTATTCTAATATCTTATTAATATTAATATATATTAATTATGGAGGTCATATTACTTATAAAATGTGTATTTAAATCACACATACACCACAAATATAGATCTTCACATCCACTTGGCCTCTTGCCCCTTAAAAAACTCTCAGTTCTATAAAAGCTTGAATAATTAAACGCTAAGTCAAGGAACTAAAAATCACATATACTACCTCATAATTCTGAGATTTGGGCTAGTAGATATTACAAAAATCCATTAATAGCTATTTATTTTAGTCATTTAAAGTTAATAACAATTTCTTAAAAACTTAAAAATCAACTATAGTTTTGCAATGCTTATATCTTCACACACAAAGATATTGATCAACTCACATGCATAATTAAACTTTTTGTAGTATATAATTCTGAAAAATAGAGAAAATTCAGAGAACAGTCACAGAAACTACTAAAGACCTGGAGCAAAAGAAATATAAGGAAAATAAAAACATACTAAAAATGTAGTATGACGAAATGAGAAAATGTATTTAATTTTCTGTGAGGGCAAGTGACTTAAAGAAATGTCATTTTTAACTATGACTCAAACATCACATATTTTTGTCATAACCTTTTCAAAGGAGGAACAGTAACAGGGAGCTTTTCTTTTAGTCTGTAAATTTTTAATGCTTTATTTTTAATCTCAAATTTCTAGAATAATTTCCAGTACAATACAAAGATTTTTTTCTTCAACTAATTGAGATTAAATTGCCACCTGATGTCTCATCAGTCTCTAAACAGTGTGAATAGGGGGTCCTCAAATAACTCATCTGTTCAAAGTTGTTTCATTAAAACATTGTTGACAAAAAAAAATTCTGGGTAGAACAAAATGACACTAATCATTTTGCGTAAAGTTGCAGTTTTCAAGAACTTCTCTACATCATTAAGTGAGGCTTTACGGTACTTTCTTCAAAACAAGGATTTTCTCCTTACAATGGCTGGACAACTACAAAAAACCAAGTTAACAATGATTTAATACTAACACTTCATCCTCAGAAACCACTCAAGTTTCACCAACTGTCCCAATGATATCCTTTATTTTTTAAATGTAAGTTTTTTTTTTTCTTTATAATGAAAAAGTTTTTTCAGGCAATTTACTTGAAACTGTAAGATTTCTGCTCACCACCAAACTTTTAGGATAATCATTTATATTAGAATGAGTGTTACTATTTTATTCATGTTTTTCTATTTTATTCAATGAGCTATGATCCATTACTACCATTATTGTTACTCTATCAATATTTACATATAATAATTGACATAATAAAATCTGGTCATTTTAAACATAAATATTGATGAGTTTTAAGGGATGCATGCAGTCATATAACCATCATCCACAGCAAAAAAGAAAATTTTATCACCCCAAAATATTTTCTAGTAGCCTTTTCAGTTAACCTAACTTCTTAGCAACAGACATATTTTCTGTCAAAATACAGTTTCACTCTTCTAGCATATTATATAGGAGAAATGATGAGCAAATATTCTCTGTTTTATGTGCAACTTCTTTCAGCATAATGTTAATATTCATCCATGTCAATTCACAAATCAAATGTTCATCCATTTTTATTGCTGAGCAGTATTTCAAGATATGGGTACACCACAATTTATCTATTCTCCAGTGGATAAAAATTTTGCTTTTCCCAATTTTTAACTAATTTGAATAAAATTGCTATGAATAATTATGAACAAGTCTTTGAGTGCATATATATTTTGTCTGATAAAACTACCAAATATTTCCAAAGCACTAGTGCCATATTTTACACCCACCAGCAACATGAAAGAGTTCTAGTTGCTCCATGTCTTCATGAATATTTAGAATTTTCCATTTAATAATTAGTCATTCTAGTAAGTGTGTAGGATATTTCATTGTGGTTTTAATTTTTATTTCCCTGATAACTAATATTGTTGAGTATCTTTTTCAGGAGTTTGGCCACTTATTTATTTTTGAAGAATCTTTAACATTTTTTACCCATTTTAATTGGTTTATATGCTTTCTTTTTACTGAGTCATAACAGTTTGTTATAGACTCCTATCTCTATAAATATACCTTGGTGAACTTACTTGTGTATAAATATAAGATAAATTTTTAGATATAATGATTGGATCAAAGAATGTTCTCATTAAACTTTTGATGAATATTAACTACCCTCTGTAGTCTGTATTAAGTTTAATTCCTTATAAATGTGGAAGAGAGAAAATATATCAGTATTAGACACCGCAAATTATTTTTCAAATTCTATTGTTTTTATCTCACTTTATTTAGTTGATGCAAAAAAATCACAAAACTCAGTGCTTTAACCAACACTTCCTTTGTGGTAACCACTATCTTGGTCTTGTAGTCTAAAAGTTTATTTTCATTTTAGTTAATGTATTTGTTTTCTATAATTTTTAGTTTTAACTGTATGTCAATGTACCTTTTTATATTTCAACAGAAAATTAGTTCTTGATAAAGATATTTTAATGCTATTAAGTAGCATAGATTAATTTTATAAAGTCATTATCCCACCATCCCCAATTCCAACTAATCTATATTGAAACTATACAGTTTCTCAAATACACACCTGTGTTGTAATAACATTTTGTTTGAGTTTTCTTAAAACTTTTGAGTCACTGGTTGGTTTAAAACTACTAAAGTCTTTAGTCAGAAAGATTCATCATTTTCAAAAGAAAAGGTCACTATATGAAATAGTCATGGCTCTGACCAAACAAAGATTTATAAAGACATTACAAGACATTATTTACTGCAATTATACTGAAAGACATTTCTCACAGAAAACAAACAGGAGGCATCATTGCTTGACCATTATAGAATTAAGCTTTTATAACGTAATAACTGTATTTTATATAATTTTATTTATCAATGTTGAAAGTTACATTGTCCAAATATAAGAATAATTTGCATTTGTATGTTTCAAATCTCCAAAGAGTTTCCATATGCATTATTTATTTTAATGAAGACAAGCTTATGCCACAGTGTCAATGGGATTTAGTCACATATTTTACAGATGAGGTAACTGCAGTTTAAAGCATTTCAAATGATTATCGATGAATTCACACTAAAAGACCCCCATTAAACCTGTATTCATTACACCAGCCCCACACTATCTTTCATACATAGGGTGAGAAATAATATATATCCCAAGTCCATCACTACTAACAACCTATACCTTTAGCAATAAAGAAGATTGGCAGGAAAACAGTGCAAATTTGGGTAATTCTACCATTACCAATAAAAGAACACCTCAAAGAACATATCTTACTCATAGTCACTGACACACATTTAACATAATAATGAGCTTGCAAAGTCCTACAGAGTTGACTTTCTGCATGTATTATTTCATTTGATCCAGAAAACACACTCATGAAATAGCAGACAAGACATATTAACATACATATCTGTTTGATAGATGAAGAAATCAAAGCTATGGAAAGTCCAGAGACTCCCTAAAACTCATGCAGTCAAGTGTGTGATATTGTTTAGTTAGGACATAGTGCTCATGGTGCTCAGGTTTTCTCAGTTCAAATCCTGAGTTGTTTTTCTTTATTAATGAGAATACAGAGTGGATTTCCTCTTTGACCTGTATTGTCCCAGGGAATCAAAAATACCACACCCCATCAGCTTCCAGAGCTAGTTGATTTGGGATCCAGTCCTTCACGTGGCAGCTATGAAAGTTTGAATGCCCTGTGGCCTAGCAGTTTAGTTCACCGGACGTACCTATTCCACATACATTCCAAAGGCCCCTTTTCAACTGCTGGGTCTGAGGAAACCAAAATAAAAAACTAAAGTGTGTCTTCCTCCTCTCCCCCTCTAAAAAAAGAGTGGATTTTATTACCAATACTGTTTATTCTTTCTGTGGCCCAATGATGAAAATCTTGTTTTTAATTTTTTTCAATCTAAAATTTTCAATTTTCACTGATAGGAAATATATTTCAATAAAAATATTTTTAAATATTTCTGCTTACAGTAAGATATTCAGCTGAATTCATGATATCCTTTATTTTCACAGCAGACATTTGCAATGCTTAAGATTTCAAGCCAGTTAGAAAGCAAAGGAACTTGATGCTTTTCTATTTTTTTTTCTAAAGGATAAAAATGAAGCATTTTCTCCTGAGAAAAGTAAGCTGAAATATTTTCAGCCAAGAGGATTGCTATTAAAAAGGCAAGATGTGTGCAACACAATTTTGAGGTACAGTTCTATGTAACTAGAGATCCAATTCCCCTCTCAGTAATTACATAAATCATGTTTATGGGATGCTGCTTTTCACTCAATGAATAAATCATAGCTGCTAAGTGCTAAGTACACCCGTGTTCCATATACAGGTCTCGTGGTCCCTGTTGAAATCCTGTTCTCTTGAACCATGCATTCCAGCCCTGGCTGCCAAAGATTTTTATGTCTTCAATAAACTAAACCGAACCAACCTATTATTACTGAATTGCAAACTATTAGAAGCCGGATGTAGCTATTGGTATATCACCATGGGAAATAAAAACTTATTATGTTCATTTTGTATGTAACCTAGACAGTTGCATTTGCAAGTAGTCAGCATTTGCAAAGACTGTTTCAAATATAGAGAGGTTGCATCAGAGACCTAATCATGATTCTATACTGTTTGGGATTCCACAGATATCTGCAACAGAATTCATTGTACAGGAATTGGAGAATGAAAACTATTTTCCAGGCTGCATTGACATTTGCTTTCATTGACTAAAAAAAAAATCTTGTCTTTCCTGCACATGAAATTGGGAACTATTTTAACTAATAATAATAATAATAAAATGAAACAATGAAGTTTGGATGACAGCAGCATAGATGAATTGCATGAGGTTAAAAGCAAAAATGAATTTCATATACATATATGGCTTCCATCACCAAGGCAATAATAAAAGAAATGGAATTGCCAGAGAAACATTGACTTAAAAACATTTTGCTAAAGAGAAAGAAAAAATTGTTTTTCCTAGCACAATATCTACTGAGTAAATAGTATGACTATTAGCTAATGTAGACATTAAGAGGAAACCTGGAGTGAACATAAAGACTATACCAATATTAAAGCAATTATCTACTTAATTATTGAACTTTATTCTAGCCAAAGAATTAAGCCATAGCTATGTTAAGGCTAAATCACAGTCATATTAAGATATCCAATATAACACACGATTACCAAGCTTTGGAAAGTGTTCAAAAACTACAAAACAATTGGAGGCTTCCTCAAAATTCACTTTTGTGAGAAAATAAAATTATTTTTCTAGCTATTTAAAGGACATCAATCTTCTAATAATTTATATTTACAATAATAATACATTATTATAGTTAATATTTCTACTGGTTCCATGACCAAATTATTCTACTTCAATAAAGATATGAATCCCATGAAATAAGACTTCATTTTTTTCCAAATAAAAAATGGTTTTTATCCAAGCCTACTGACCCTGTTACCAGAAAAATCAAAATTTATCATTTTTACAAGATTAGTTCTTTCCAAAGGTCTTGTTCAAAACTGCTGGCTCCAAATCAACAAATCTAAAGGAATAGGAATTTCCACTTTTCTTTTAATGGGACAATAAACAATATTCTAAAAAAGAGACAGATAAGCACAGAATGGAAAAATGAGTGTCTAGTCTATAAAAAAAAAATGGCAGCATTTACTTTTCTAGCTCATGCACTAAAACAGAACTGACTGAGACATTTACATATGTCTAAGAATAACGATTTCTTCTTCAACTAGGGTAGACATAATAACAACACTCCAAATATGCTTATGTCTTAATCCCTGGAACACAGAAATATCACATCTTACGTGGAAAAAAATGGAATTAAGGCTGCAGATGGAATCAAAGTTGCTAATCAACTGTTCTTAACATGAAGTAATATCCTGGGTTTGTCTAAGTGGATCCAGTGTCATCCCATTAAAAGTTAAAAGGGAAGAAGAAATATTGATAGGTGACACAATGTGAGAAGGATTAGACTACATTGCTGACTTTGAAGATGGAGGGAAATGGCTAAGTTCCTATGAAAAGAGATGTCCTCTAGAAACTTGAAAAGATAAGAAAATTAATTCTCCTCCTGGAGTCTACATAAAGAAACATAGACCTTCAAAAGAAAAATTAAATAAAAAACAAAAAAGACTAAAAATGGGTAGATGAGTTAAAAAGATATTTCCCAAATAAAACATACAGATGGTCAATAGACACATAAAAAGATGTTTATCCATCACTTATTATTAGGAAAATACAAATCAAAACCATAAAGAGATACCTTATACCAGTTAGAATGGCTTTATCCAAAAGATCAGAAACAACAGTTGCTGGCGAGGACAGAGAAAGAGGAAATCCTTGTATGCTATTGTTAGGAATTTAAATTGGTGATGCCACTATGGAAAACAGTGTGGAAATTCTCAAAAACTAAAGAATAGAAAAAGCCATATGATTCAGCAATTCTATTTCTGAGTATCCAATCAATATGAAAACATTAATTTAAAAAATAAATATGAATTCACCCCTATGTTCATTGCAGCATTATTAACAATAGCCAAGAATTGGAAGCAACCTAAGTATCCACTGAAAAATAAATGGATAAAGATTTATTATATATACACACTGCAATACTACTTAATAATTTAGAAAATAAAGAGAAAGATGAAACTTTGCCATTTGTGACAACATGGAGGGAGCTTGAGTGTATTATGCTAAGTGAAATAAATCAGAGAAAGACAAGTACCATATAACTTCACTAATGAGGAAGATAAGAAACATAGTAGCAAACAAACAAAAGGAAACAAAAACAAATCCTTAGATTCTAACAAGAAAATGGTGGTTACCAGAAGGGAAGGAGAATAGGAGGCAGACAAATCAAGTAGAGAATGTCTATTATATAGTGGTAGATAAAAACTAGACTTTCAGAGGGGATAATAATGTAACGTATACAGATGTTAAACTATAAAGCTGTACATCTGAAACTTAAAAAACAAACAAAATGAAAACCATCCAAAAGAAAAACAAACTTAAACAAACAAGAAATGAAACAACAGGCAGAGAAATTCTACGGGGAACAAAGGTTCAATGACAGTAATAAATCCCTACATTTCAAGCATCACCCTAAATGTGAAAGGAATGAATGCACCAATCAAAAGACATAGAGTTGCTGGATGGATCAAAAAGCAGGACCCAACAATATTATGCCTACAGGAAACACATATCAGATCCAAAGATAAACATAGGTCAAAAGTTAAGGACTATGGAAAAGAATATCAAAGTAATAGTGACAAACAGAAATCAGGAACTGCAATACTAATATCAAACAAAACAAATTTCCAACTAAAAACTGCATCATGAGGTAAGGATGGACACTACATTATGGTCAAGGGGGCAATCCATCAAGAATAAATAACTATCATCGACATATATGTACCCAATTAAGTACACCTAAATACATAAAACAAATATGGCAGACCTAAAGGCAGTCATTGACAGTAATACAATAGTAGTAGGAGAGTTCAACACTCCACTTACAACAAAGGATAAATCATTCAGGCAGAAAATAAAGAGAAATAGGGTCCTAATTAAATCAATAGATCACATGGATGCAACAGACATATACAGAATGTCCTACCCCAACAAAAGGACTACACATTTTCTCAAGTATGCATGGAACATTCTTAAGAACAGACTATATTCTAGGACACAAAACTAGTCTCAGCAAATTTAGAAAGATCGAATTCATGGAAAGCATCTTCTCTGACCACAAGGAGGTGAAATTAGAAATGAACCAAAAGAACAAAACTGGAAGAAACACAAAATTGTGAAAATTGTGTTCTTTGCAACAATCTGGATGGAATTTGAAGGTATGATGTTAAGTGAAATAAATTAGAAAGAAAAAGAGAAATACAGGATAACTTCACTCATGTGGAATACAATGAAATGAAACAAATAAACAGATAAATCCCAGCAAAAACCTTCAGAACACAAGATTCTGACTGCCAGGGTGGTGGGAAGAGGGAGAGATGAAAAGAGGGGGAAAAGGTGATAGTAATGGACACTGGAGCTCTGGTGAAGTCTGTGGTGTGAAATATGGATTGAGATATAATATCAATATTCAAAAATTCATGTAGCATTATGAAAAACAGAGATGACAAATACCAATTTTCATTCCAAGATTATGAGAATAAAATGGTGGTTACAGAGGGGAAAGGGGGAAGGGGTTGGGCAAATATAGTACATACAGGTCAAACTGTAATGCTGTGTACCTGAAACCTATATAGTATTATGAACCAATAGATACTTCAATAAAAATTTCTAAAGGAATTATAACAACATAATCCTATTGACACCTGGATTTTTTCTTTGTGAGACCTATATCAGGTCTCAGAACCAGATTATAAATATGTGTTATTTTGTCAGGAACAAATAGTATACTAATACATTAATCAAATTGAGATATGTTCAACACATCTTTCTCTAAACTGCTAGAGCATGTAAAAATTCAAGTCAAAATAAACTTTTAAATTAATCTATCCAATATTTTTATTGTTTTATGAGCATTCACAGGGTTTGTTTAAAAATAATGGAATACAGTCACATAAAATTTTTGTTGTCTAAACAACTAAAGCAGAACTGGACCTGTATTAAAACTAAATCTAGAGTTTCCTAAAATTAAAAATAGAGCTTCCAAATGATCCAGTAACACCACTTTGGTTATATTGAACCAGGATCTCTAAGAAGTACATACATTTCATATCCATCACAACATTAATTACAACATCCAAACATGGAAGCAAACTAAATGTTCATCAGTGGGTGAAAGGGTTAAAAAAATTGATAAAGACATACAATGGAATATTATTTATCCATGAAAAAGATATCCTGCCAATTATAACAAAGATGAAACTGAAAGATATTATGCTATGTGAAATAAGCTAGTAACAGGACAAATATGATTTCACTTACATGACAGTTTTAAATAGTCAAACTCATAAACTCATAAAACCAAAGAGTAGAATAATGGTCGTTAGGATCTAAGGGGGAGTAAATAAGTGGGGACACATCAGTCAAAAGATACAAAGTTTCGGTTATACAAGATAACTACATCCTAGAGATCTACTGAACAGCAAAGAGTCAGTAGGTAATGATGCTATATTATATGTTAAACTCTTGCTAAGAGGGTATATCTTATGTTGAATGCTTTTAATAATAAGAATAGAAAGAAACAATGAGAAGAAGATGAGAAAGAGGAAGGAGGAGGAGGAATAAGAAGTGACGAAAGAGGAGGAGAAGGAGGAAGAAGAGGAAAATGAGGAGGAAGAGGAGAAGAAGAAAAGAGGAGGGCAGAAGGAAACTTTGGGACTCGAAAATACATTTATGACATAGGTTTTAGTGATTGTTTCACTGCTATATGTATCTCAAAACTCGTCAGCTAGTATAATATTAAATACTCCCTATGCTAAACATTCTCAGTGTCAATCATACCTCAATAAAGTGGTTTAAAACACACTAAATTTAATTTGAATCTAAAAAGGTCCATTGGTGTGTGTGGGTTTAAATATTTATAATTTTTTCCCAAAATTACTGAAGTACCCAAAAGATTGTTGAAAGGGAAAGTTTAAATGAGAAGCAGAAGTGTACAAACATAAAAAGGTGGATATGTTTTCACAAGCAAATCCAAAGTTAAACAAAATAAGTGGACCACCTTATACCCTAGAAGATGAACATTTCTTCCTATGTAACTCACTTACCCTTGTGTTATCTGGAATATTCTTTACTAACAGTTCTTGACTAACAAAATGATTATTGTTAATAATCAGTTCATGACTCAAGCTTTAATTTTTCCTATTGCCACCTGTAATGCATATGTGTGTGCAGAAATTTTTGCTCTGTAGCTGCTGGTATCCATTTTCTATCCTGCTACTGAAGACATGGTTAACACTATAAGGCAGGATATTCTACAGTATCTCCAACTTCTTTCTACCTCTTAAGGCTCAACCACCACTATACCACTACTCCAATATCTATGTTTAAGTCCATCAATGCCATTTTACTTGTGAGGTCCCATTCACATAATAGTTCCTTGAATCTATACCATTAATCATGGAGGTCTTTGCTAGCAAGGTCATTTTCTTCTCCTATGCTATAGTTTGGCACTTATCATTTGAACAACTAATGCTAGTTACCAATATGTATGTATATGAGACTATATACATATATACACATTAGATATATGATGTATATATGATATCATATATATAATGTATGTGCATATATATGTGTATATATGTGTGTATGTATATATATAAATCAAGCAACAGTTAAGTTGCTTCCATGTCTTGGTTATTGTGAATAATGCCCCTATGAACATGGAAGTGTAGATAGCTCTTAAAAAACCTGATTCAATTCTTTTGAATCTATACCTAGAAGTGGGATTGCTGAATCATATGGCAGTTTTATTTTTAACTTTTGAGGAACTTCTAGACTAATTTTAATAATGCATATATGTGTATATGTATTATATTAGACATGTAATATATAAATAATATGGTGTGTAATTGTACATATGTACATCTATATATGCACACCAATAAATCAATGATTTAACATAATGAAAGGCTTATTTCTCTTCATTTCTAACTTTAACATGAGAAAATACCTGTTCTGGTAAAGCGGTTCTGCTGTATGGCTCTCTTTTCAGATCTTGCATCATGTGTTGACTCCATTGCAGTGTTACTTCTAGGGCAGTGTCATCAAAGTTTTCTCTATAAAGGTCCAGACCGCAAATATTTGAAGAACTGAAAACCATGCATCACCAAACCACATCATTGTATCACTAAAGCAGCCATAGATAACATGCAAACAAATAGTTGTGATTATATTCCAATAAAAATGTATTTACAAAAATGTAGCAAACTGATGTGTCCTGGCAGAGTAGTGGTTAAGCCCAGTGCCTCTGGCCAAGCACAGTTCGCATACATTCCAGGGACCCGGATTCTCATACAAAGTCCAGGTTGGTGGAGGGATAGAGGGGGGCATGGGGTGGTGGATAACTGTAACCAACAGAACAAATAAATAAAAAGTAAAAGTGTGTCTCCTTCCTTTCTCTTTCTGCCTGCCTGTCTCTGAGCATCTTCATTTCTATCAGCACCCTTCCTTTAAAAAAAAAGATGTAGCAAGTCAGATTTGACCTCTGGGACATATTGTCCAAACTTAGGTTAGGGCTTTGTAGGTCTTTGTTCCTATCCACATTTAATTGACCAGAACTCAATCACATGTTCTCATTTGTAAGTGAGTATGATGAGTCCTTGAGGGACTCTGGAAATGATATTTTCAGCGTATGACTAACAAAAAGGGAGATAGTTTGATGAACTCAGAAGTCTCTTCTATACCCCGATTCATCCCTTAAGAAATATTTCTTGAGATACCTCCCTAATATAACCAATCATTAATCACTAAGTCTGTTTGTCTCCCTTACTAAACTATAAGTACCTACAGAGTAAGAAACTGAACCATTTCCATGTGCCTATTCCTAAAATAAATCAGAGATAGGTAGTTGTCAAGAACTGACAAATTACTCAAAGTGTGAGGGAAAGCAAAACTATAAAGCAGAGACATTTTTCTGTCAGTCATTAATTATGAAGCCAAATATTCAAACACCTGATTAATCCAGTCACTTAATAGTCTATAAATAGGCACATTATCATGTTAACTCTCACTTTTACCTATTAAGGTATGACTTCAGACATATTTTTTAACTGTTATGTAATAATTTTTAACTTGATTTATGTAATCCGGTGGAATCTCTGCTTAGTCAAGTAATTCACACAATTTTTCAATATAAGTTATTGAACATTCTCAAGTTGTGCATCTCCATTTTATCCACTCTGGTTATCAAGCATGTCTACAACTCTAGTACACATCTCTGGGTGCAACAGAACCAGGACACTATCCAGGAATTTTCTTCCCCTCCCTGTTGGTCACAGTCTTTTGTTAGAACATGGTAGCACTTAACTCATTATTCATTCAACAACAGTTGCTGAATATCTGTTATGTCCTAGGTCCTGTGTAACTACCTGTGATACAAAATGATGATGCAATCATAGTTGTTCTTATGTTGTTCCCAAAGAGGTGTGTAGACTCTCCACCTATTGAGTGCAATAGGCTCTTCGCAACTCCTGCCACTCCTCCCTTTGAGAAAACTTGCTGGTGGTATCCGATGGTTTAATGATTTCCTGATATCTCATCACTGTGATATCAATATTGCAAAAATAATAACATTGATGTGGTCAAGTTACAGACTCTAGATGGATGCCCCACCCCAAACTTTGGTTTAGATGTCAAGACTGATACAGCATATATGTACCACAAAGGCATAAAATGTTTATCACTCATATAATTAGGCTTTCTGGAAAGAACGGAGTCAAATAGTTGTGAAATGGCTGGAGAAAGCAAAGGTGGGCAACTTTATTGTAATTAAAGGGTGGGGCTAACAGTGAGCCCGGTTTGAACTCCCCACTTGTGCCAAAATAGAGTATGTACACTTTCTTGCCCAGATATGGAAAAAGAGAGAAGAGGGAGGTGTGGGGTTTAAACAATATCAGAAGTCAATCAAAAATGGACCCAGAGTCATATTACAGATGTTGTCATTATTTTGTTACTATGGTGATAGATCTAGTAACAAACAGATCCTCTGGCAACAAAGCTGTTTTAATAAAACCAATCTACAGTGGTAGGAGGAAAGAATATTATGTCTCAGTAGTGGATATGTAATAATGTTTGCAGTCAAGAAAGATGAAAGCAGTAATGATAGAGATTAATAAGAGAATGTTGGTATTCTGATTGAGGAAAAAGTGTTCCCATGTATATGTGTCAAGGGAAGAAAGAAACACACACACACACACACACACACACACACACACACAAGCAGTGTGTACCAGTTAGGAACTAAAATTATCAGAATAAAATTCACCTAGAAGGAAGTCAAATGTAGAGTACGCCCTAGTTAAATTATAATGAAATGTCTCTGAGAAAGACTATGCTTCTATTACTGGTAATTCAAGTGATTTAATTTCATAACAGCATATCAATGTAGTACCTATTTTAACTACTGAAATGTTGAAACATAACCTAGTTTGCAGTGAATTGCTTTGTAGTCATTGCTCAGCATTAACATCACATCATTTAGGATTATTTAAGCTAAGTAACAGATAACCAACTAAAGTTAAATAAAGTCAAGACTTCTGTCTCTGCCCAGATGGAGTAATCCTTCACCTTGAAAGCTAAAAAATCCTACGTAACAACCAAGCACAGGAAAGCTCTGAAAAGCAGAAATAAATGGAGCTTGGTCTTGAAGAAAGTCATGGCAGTGAGTTCTTTGAGTTTCCCAACCAAGTGTTGTATAAGCCTCTGATCTAGAATTACCAGCAGGCACAGAGAGAAAGGTGTTCCAAGAAATTCCTATTTCCCCTAACCAAAGAACACACAAAAGGGTACCCTAAAGTCAGAAAATGTTTTAAGCTTATCAGCCCTACTCCTGCTAAATACCAACAGAAAACACACACGAACAACCAAGTGGTCTCAGAAGGGCTAAGTGGTGGAGGAGTTGCTCTTCATTTTTTTTCACCTGGTAGAAGCAAGTTGATGATCTAGTTCTCCACACAGATAGTGTTAATGGGGTCTAAGTCTCCATTTTACCCAATAGCTATTAAACATAACAAGTGCAAGGCAAGCTAATTATCACTGGACTTCACCACCACTCCCATGACAATAGGACCTACTGAACTTGCACCCCTACCTGACATTCACCAGTGATTGCTGCAGGTCATACAAACCAACGTTGAGAAGGCACTCCATTCTCCTCCTGTTCTGGTGTCAGAGATCCCCACTGCCACCCAGCATCAATAAAACTGAACAGTTAAGGTAGAAACATCCATACTACACGCACTTTTACCCAAGTGTCAGTAGGACCCATGAGAGCCAAGTTGCTGCGTTCAGGTCAGCAATAAAAGCAATGCAGTTTAGCCCACAGCTTCCCTTCTCCCTAGTACCAGTGGAGCCCCATCAAGAGGTGATCATACACCCCGCACTTGCAAGCAACCAGGAGGTAAAAATTGGTGCCCCACTTTTACCAGAAAGGATTCCATGAAGCCAAAATATTTGCTGAACTTCCAATTCACCTTACTGTAATGAATCAATGTAAGCCAGCTCTCTACTTTCGTCACAGTGATATCAGCAGAATATCACTCTCAAAGTGCGACATACACTAAAAGGCAGTAAGTTGTATGTGCATGTTCTCTCACCATCTCTTGGAGCTATAACTCAACAAGAGGACTACCTGCAGAAAAACAAATGAACAAAAAAACAAGAAAAAACTAAATAGGATACAAAGTTTCATAACAGAATATCCAAATATCCATAAGTTTTAAAATTTTCTAATACCAAGAACCAAGAAAGTGAATGAAAAAGACAAAAACCATTATTAAAAGATAAAGCTAACATTGAAATTACCTGACAAGTATTTTAAGGCAGCCATTATAAAAATATTTCAATTAATAATAATTTGAAACAAATTAAAAATAGAAAATCTCAACAAAGAACTACTCATAAAAATAATCAAATGGCTAATTTAGAAATGAAAACACAATAACTAAAATTAAAAATTCTATGCAACTGCTTAAAAAAGATCAAACTGTGCTTTTACAGAAACCAGGATAGAACTGGAGGTGACTATGCTAAGAAAAATAGTTCAGAAAGAAAAAGAGAAGTGCAGGATGTTTTCACTCATATGTGGAATATAAGGAAACAAAACACAGAAAAATCACAACGAAATTCACAGGACAAGACTATAGCTACCAGGGGTGTGGGAGAGTGGTAGTAAAGGGCATTAAAACTTTGGTGGTGAGTGTGGTATTTAATACACAAACTGAGGTGAAAATTCAATATTCTTAAAAACATATAGCAATGTAAATAAAATAAATAATAAAACACTTTTAAGAGAGTCTTTTAGAAGAGATCACTTGTACAACTGTTGGTAGAAAAGTAAATTGGCACCATCATAATGGACAGTAATATGGAGATTCCTCAAAAGTTTAAAAATAAAACTACCATATGAACTAGTTATCCTACTTCTGAGTATTTACCCAAAGAATAAGAAAACAGTAAGAAATACATGCACCCCCTATTTCATCACAGTATTATCACAATAACCAGCTATTGGAAGTAACATTAGTGCCCTTCAGCCAGTGAGTGGATAAAGATTTGGTAAATAGACACAATTAAATACCATTTTTCTGTAAAGAGATGAAATCCTGAAATTTGCAACAGCATGGATAGACCTAGGGGCTATTATTTTTAGTGAAATAAGTCAAATAGACAAGGGAAAAGACTACGTGATTTCATTCAGTATACTGTATACAGAGAAATCAAACAAACGAATGAACCAAATCAAACAGAAATAGACTTTTAATCTATAGAACCAAATTACGGTCCAGCAAAAGGAATGGGAAAGGAGGTGATGGGCAAGGCAGGTCAATTGTGTTGTAAAGGGTAGGATGACACTTTAAGATGAAAACTTAATGCAATATATGCAGATGTTCATTAAAGAATTATTTTCAGTCACCAAAATATGGAAACAACCTAAGTGCTCATCAGTGAAGGAATGGATAAATAAAACGTGGTAACTATATATACACACATACTTTCAACACACACACACACACACAATAAATATTATTTAGCCAAAAAAATAATGAAGTATTATAACATGGATGCAACCTGAGGGCAAAGAATGAACCACAGAAAAAGATTTAATAAATTTAATTTAATAAATTGTCAAAATGCAAAGCTTCCACTTTTCAAAAGACATTCTTAAGTAATTGAAAAGACAAACTATATCGTGAGAGAAAATATCTGCAAAATGAATATGTGGTAAGGAACAGTATCAAGATTATATAAAAGACTCATTTCAATCATAAGGAAATAAACCCACTCCTCCTCAAAAATAGACAAAAATGATTTGAACCTATAGTAAATAGGTACTCAATATCAGTAATTATTAAGGAAATGCAAATTAAAACCACAATATGATACTACACTATTTAATGACTTAAAAATAAGAAAAAACTGACAATACCACATCCTAGACAGTGGGGAATGAAAGTGATGTAACATTTTGGAAAAGTTCCTTTAAAAGTTAAAGTTTAAGAAAGTTGCACTTTAAAAGTTAAACATTCAGTTACTGCATTGGGCAAGCTTCTATAGAGAAACAGAAGTGTGGATGAATAGATAGGTGTGTAAACAGACTGATGATAGGAAAATTATAGATAATAAGATGATTGATAAATACATAATGATATAGATATAGGATATATAGATGATGAAAGATGATGATAGATATAAATAAATGAATGATATAGATCATACATACATATACAATACAGAGTGAGAGATGATAAACAATACATAGCTTTCTTATGGAGCACAAAAGTCATATAACAGGTCAAGTCATTGACTATATTGATAAATTCTTTTGACGCTTACTAAATTTTTTTGCTTAGTCAAACTTTCTGACAGAACAGTGTAAAACTAATCCAGAAAGAGTGTAGATTTTTTAAATATTATGATTATGAGTTCCCAAAATAAAAATAACCTATTTGAGCTAACTGTGTAGCTATGATAGCTATACACACATTATATTAACCACAGGAAAAAAATAAAATGTATGATAGCACTAGTCATAGAAGCACCTATTCAAAATGTCATGAAGAAAATTAATGTTGGATAATAAGGTTTGTGTGACTTAGAATATTACTGATTAGCCAGAACGGTTGCCTTAAAACCTTTGTAGAATAATATTTGTAGAATAATAGTCAAATGACATAACCTTGAAATCTGTGCTACTGAAAGATTTTATCTTCATATCTATTCACCTAGAATAAGTACTGCTCCCATGGCATCATGGATATGTCATTTTTCCTCTATTCCTTCTAACAAATTGATATTTGATTTCAATAAATCTCAAGTTACCTTTTGGGTCAAGATATACACCTTCAAGTCTTAAGGATGTCAAAGCAACTTTAGATAGCTCTTTGCTAGAGTCCCAGGAAAACTGAAATTTAAGATTTTTTTCTATCACCAGGTTTTACTCATACAAACCAGGTAGATGGTAATGAGAAATGGTCAGGACACAATTAGAAAGATATGTACATATTTTAAAGGTCATTGTCTTCGTTTGTGATAAAGAGCACAATATTAAGATACAAGTATCCCAGACAAGCCTAGCAGAATCACTGTAAGATGTAATTGGATACCATGCTAGCACAGGAAAAAGTCTCTTGTGTTTTCCCTCAATATTCTACTCTATCAGCTAATTTACAATTAGAACATTTAGAACTGAAATATTTTGTCTCTTTGCTAATGGTTCTGCTATTACTATGCGCAGGTGAGAAACAAAATACCTCTTGAGGAAAGAAGACAATTAGCTTTCCTATAATGATAAAGGAAACTTCAGTAAATCCCAAAGGCTATAGGCTAACATAAAGGAGCGGCGATCTGATTTTAATGTGTATACATTTGCATTCTGGATCACTTCCTGACTTTGATTTTGAACATAACAGAGGGAAAGAAGGCCTTCAGTTATATTTTTAAATTCACTCACTTTTAGAGTTTATGACTCCAGGTAGCTAGTAGTAGGATTAGGAGGGAAGTGTTCCCATCTAGATAAAAACATTGGTGGTCATAATTTATGATTATGGGGTACTATTATAGTCTATGTGAATGAAATTAGGTGATGATCCAGTTCTCAAGTAGCCTGAAAACCACCTTGACAATCTTCTCAGAGGCATCAGTAATAGAATTCAAGGTTCGATAATGTATGTTTATTTCCAGAAAGCTTTAGGTAATTTCTAAAAATAAAATATAGAGTTTATCTATCAATGTTGCTCAAAGGCCATCCATAATTTCGGGAAGAGGACTTTCTCCTGTTAAGCAAGGTACATTTTACTAGCGATATTTTTATACTTTGACAGATTTGGGGAATAATAGGCTAGCATGAAAACATTAGCTAAAACTAGCTAATACTAAAACAAAGAGATTTAACTGAATTTCAGATATGTACTTTCTGTGACAAAAAGCCAATATCTAATATAAATCACGTCCACTATTATTTGAATTATATTTTCTCCCCAGCATGGGAAAGGGGATGTTTTGTCCCTAGGAGTTTTCAAACACTATTATTCCTAAAAATTTTCCTGCCTCCTTCAGATGGATTGTAGTCTGCTTTAGCCTTTTAGGCAGGCAGCATTGGACACAGCACTTCCTTGACACTTTGGGGGATGTAAGCACACAGTTACCATAATTGTTATTGCTTATTTCCTGTCAAAAAATAATCAAATCCTCTCTCTGATACAGGTTTCTCAAAAATATCACTTTTTCCTTATCTAATTCAAAGTCTAAAACATAAAATTCTAAAACTGGAGGAAAGCATTCTTTGTAAATAGATATGAAATCTGAAAGAAAAAATTGGAAATCTTATCCCAAATATCATATTCTATATTTTTTTAATGAGATGCTTTTTCTCAGTTCTTGAGAATTGTAAAATTCCATCCTTACTTCACAACTTCTCATACTGCCTATTTCATTGTCACATGTACTCATTTTCTTAATTGAGTCAGGCAAAATAAGAATGTCCATTATTTGAGTAGATGCCTACAAACATTACTGGGATGGGTTATGGGGTGAGAGGGTGGTTTACAAATATATCATGCTGATTCTAGATTTCTTTCTTCTAGAGAATCCATAATTCTTGGGTGCAAGATATATTTGAAATCACAGAATCTTGCCAAAATGCATGAGAATTCTGGAGCACCATATTTAGGAGATGTGCAGAAAACAACTTCATGGGAGAATGGCTGTGGTTCTTTTCATTGAGAGGATAAGATATTGAACCATTCCTACTAATTCATGGTTAACTCAAGTTAAAAAAGGAAAGTAGAAAGGAAGCCAAGGTTTGACTATGGATTCAACTACTTTATCAAGGAGTACATTATATACTGCAGAAGTCCAAAGATGGAGGTTGGATTCAATAGGTAAGAGAGGCAGACAAAATTTTGGCGTTCTATTAAAGCAAATACAACTGAGATAGTATACAAATATATATGTCATACTAAAATATTTTCAATTAAAATTCTTTAAGTACAGGGATAATGAATTAATCACTTTTACTTCTGCTTTAACACAAAAATCACCTGGCATGCCCCAGGTGTTTTCATTCATTTCCATGATTTAAAAGCCAATATATATTGTGTCAAGGAATGTACATTGACATTCAAATATCTAACTTGCAAATCTGTATCTCTAGCTTGGACCACTTGCTTCAGCTTCATGCTTGTGTGTCTAAATAATTGACCTGGATGTTTAATAGGAAATTCAAAATTAACATGTCCAAAGAAGAATTTTTTATTTCTCCTGAAAGTCTGCCCCACGCAGCATTTTTCATTCCTGTATGTAAAACTACTATGCAATTACCAAAATCCTATATACAGAAGTTTTCCTCATTCTGCCCTTTCTCTTACATCATGATCCACTCATTCAGTCAGAAACTTCTATTGACTTTATCTCCAAAATTTTATCATCATCCATCCACAATTTTCCATGTTCACTATTACCACTTTTATTTTGTCTTGTCTACTGCAGTAGCATAACTCTTTTCCCAGTTATCACTCTTGATTTTCTACAATCTATTCCAAATATTTACTTAAAATGTAAATTAAATAATGTCATCTTATTGCTTTCTCCTTACAGAGAAAATGAAAAGCTCATCACCCTCACCTACAAGTCCCTATATATTCAGTCTTGACCAGGGTCTAATATTGAGTAAAATCACCATATGAGGCTGACAGCACAAAATAGTGGGGAAGTCAACCTAGTTTTTTGAACTGTTGGAAAACCTTTACTGAAATAAAATGTTCTTAGAAAAAGCAATTCCCTCTACTCATTCTCAGCTACATTTCTAAGACTGGGAGATTTTCACCTACAACACAATTAACCTGAAAAGGAAATCTAAAAGTGTACTCATGAAAAAATCTTAGCAATCCAAATTACAATTCCTCTCTAGTAAAGAGCATAGGACCATGAAGAAACTGAGGATTGAACAATTGTCCTGAGATTCTACAGCAATTTATCCCAATATCCCTTCATTCCATAATGTTATTCCCAACCAGCAACCATTCCATCCTGAAAATGACCTCTACAAGGGACCTGCCTCAACATTTGACTTACCTGTGGTGTACGCTTAACTTTATAAATTGGTCTGTATTAACTGAAATTTCACTAAGGTGTTATCTTGACAGCTCTTGCTACTGCTAGCCATAAGCCCTATGGCTCTTAATCTAACTCTTTGGTCACTTTATTACCAGAATCATATTAGTATCATCTTAAACAGGTAAGTTTTATCACACCCAGATCTCTGGCAAAAAGTTTCTAGGATATGGTTCTAATGTGCATTGATTAGTTGACGTGTAGTTTTCCAGATGTTTCAGTGGTGGTTTGAAATTCTTGAAGGCAACCCTGTGATTTCTCCCATATGCTCTGTAACCTCACTGATTAACTTCCACAAAGAGTATAAATAATTGCAAGCATCCTTCTTAAAATAAAGAGGCTTAGTTTATGAGGGTTGTTATAACAAAATACCACAGACTGGATAACTTAAGCAAAAGATATTTATTTTTTAACATTTCTGGAGGTAGGAGTTCATGATCAAGGGGCTGACAAGGTTGCTTTCTGGTGAGACCTCTCAGTTCTGATTTGTAGACAGCTACATTTTTACTATACCCTCACAGGACCTCTTCACTGTGTGCTTAGAGAGAGAGCGTCTCTGATGTCTCCTCTGCTTGGAAGGACTCTGGTCCTATCAGATTCGGGACCCACCCTTGTGACCCCTTTTAAACATATTTTCTCTCTAAAGGACCTATCTTAAGATGGTCAGTTACATTAGGGATGAGGGCTTCAACACAGAAATGGAGAGGTGGGGAGGGAGGGTACACAATTCAACCCATTACAAAGAGAGTTTGCAATAATAAGAGAGATATCTTAACAAAAATATCCAGTTAACACCAAAATATTCAACACAATTAAACTTCACTGAAGATGGTGTCACGAATTTGGCACTAGGGAACATGTAAACGGAGCTGAACTATGTAGACAGCTTTGTAAAACTAGTGAATGCGACTCACAGCAAAATACATCATGATTTTAGCTTTAAATGAAAGAATGCATGATATATTTTTATTGCAAAAATTAACTCTGATCATAAATTGGGTGCAAATTAAGTACATAAGGATGTAGGGTTTGTGATTTTGTTTTGTTTTTTGTTTTGGGTTTGTTTTCTTATTAAAGGAAAGGTGCAGGCAGGAATGAAGGCAAGTAGGCAGGCAGACATGAAAAGAGAAGAGGAATAGGCATTTTTATTTTATTTCCACTTAGTTGTTTACACTGATTGTTTCTCCCAGATCCAGGACTGGAACCCAGGTCGCTGCTCCACCAGGGAGACCAGAGGTTTGGTTTTTTGTTTTTGGGTTTCTTTTTCAGAAAAAGATCATTAAATGCACGATAGGAATAATTCACAAGTTGTATTCTAGCATCATATCATGTATTTAAGAGCAGAGAGTCCCAAATGCCTCATAAGTCAACACTATATACACTATTTTGTCTTGAATTAGGCATATTGAACATTGACAAAGTTCAAATTTGCTAAAATGCATGCTGTGTAACCCATACTCCATTTCAAGTATCTTGAACAAGGGAGGCTGGCATACATTTTACTCTTTTTTGATTCTATCATGTAACACAACTATTCAACCATACAAATAACTTTGACAATATTCAAAACTACCTCATCAAATTTATAAAAGCATTACAGCTTTGCCAAGCTATTATCCCTTTAATTGGAGTCAAATAGCTGTTTCTCTGACACTAAAGTTGCCCACCTAGATTTTACAACCTAATTTTCTTAACTAATGAGAACAGTATGTCACAGTAGATTTATCTGGATATTAAATCAGCAAATGCAACTGAGTTTTCTTTTCTAGGGAAGGTAAGTTTGAAATATAATAAGGACACAGACAACTTAAAGCAAAAAAAGAAGATATTTTGATTTCACTAGAATTTCCAGCGTGCATTTTCTTGCATGGATAAATAATGAACCCAATATAAAAAGTATGATATAATTGAGGAGAATGTTCACTGTTATACAACTCCACTTTCACTCTCAGATTAACATGATAGCTGAAAACTGACATGTCTAAAAATGGCAACTAAAATAAACCAGGAATCAGATAAGAATCTGGAGTTGAGAAAAGTATAGGGTATTTGCTTATAAAATAGAATATTTCAGATAATCAAAACTACACTAAGATGGTTATTTATAAATGGAAGCTTATTGAGGTACTTGGGGATATTTTGTAAGTAAAATTAAGTCGTAAGTGTCTGTGAAATTATAATATTACATAACAATAAATAAATTTCTGAATCTAGATGTAGGCTCTTTTGCTATCTCTAGATTAGTGTGAGAACTTTATTTGAACAGATCATTTCAACACCCATCATTAGCAAATGCTGAATTCATATATATGCCAAACACCACTCTATGTGTTAAGGTATTTGAACTGACAGTGAAGCAGAGGATATAGGCAATTAATCAATAAATCAGCAAATAAAGCATATTAAATAATTCCAGATGATGACTCAGGCAATGAAAAAATAAAAGAATAATGATCTAAAGAGAGGAGCAGTATGAGGACTGTACTATAATTAAGGCGGTCAGGGAACACTTTCTGAATAAATGACATTTAAGCTGAGAACTGAAGGGTAAGGAATTATTCATCTGAAGACATATGGAGGAACATTCCAAGTTGTTTAAAAAACTGAACGAATAATACTAAAAGTTTATATAAAATAAAAGCAAAATAAAAGATTTCGTATAGCCAAAACTAGCCTCAAAAAAAAAAAAGATGAAAAAATATGGAGGAGCTCTTCACACCCTCAGTTTATGTAATGAGTAAATGTCCCCATTTTGTAGGATTATAAAACATGGAGTTTCTCTTATAAAACTACCCCCTCAAAAAGCTGGCCCTTAGTCCCCCATCTGCCTGATTATGTTGTGGTTAAAACACTGAGTACAGTGCGACACAAACAGGGTAGTTGGTTCTAACAGTGGTCAGAGCACATATATCAAGAAATATTCATAGAACAGAGAAAGTAATAGACAAGAATGTAGAAAATAGATAATACAATGACAACAGGAAGATAATTTTGAAGAAATCGATAATCTTCACACTTCCTCTGAGAGGATGGCAGTGGTTGAAACTGGCACAAGAGCAGTGGGAAATGAGAGATCAGAGACTAGAGCCATTAAGATTTTCAGTTTTAAACTTAGAATGGCTCAGAACTTGAGGGAGCCATTCACTGAGGCAGGGAGGACATGAAAGGAGCTATTATAGAGGATGCTCAAATGCAAATACCAGTAGATAGATGATTATATGGAAGTAGAGATTTTATTCTATGTTAGCTATCTTTCCACAAATTATCTTCCCTGTATACTTTTGAATTAGAATTGCCATTGGACAAAAACCTTGCACAGGTTGTAGAATTAAAGTGAAAAATGGAAAAAGGTACCAATGTGTTGAAGTCAATGAAAGATAAAAGTGCCAGTGGTTCCAGTTCGTCCTTGCTTTTCCTGCTCCACATCCACCTCTTCCTAACTACAAGCACACAGACTAAGAGCAAGCCCAGGCACAACATGCAAAGGTAGAAGCACTGAAGAGCCAACAATCTTCCCATGATCTCTACATGAGGTCCCTATATGGTCCCATTTCAGAAGCTGGATGTGCTGTGTTTCTGTTTTATCCACCACACATTGTCAATGTCAAAGTATATGATTATGTCACTGAATGTGTGATTTTTTTCTCTCTTCATTCCCATGACCACTGCTCTAGCTTATTATATCTCATCAAAAAAGGACAACTTTAAAACTAGCCATCCTCTAATTTAACTGCTCCTTCTAATACGCATTTTACATAATTGTTAGAATGCTCTTTCCAGTGTATAAATCTTGTAATACCTATTCTTCAGCTCAAAATCCTTCGATTAGAACCCACTGCCTATTGGAGAAAACAGAAGCATCTTCTAGTACATACAATTCCCACAGTGATCTGAAACCCCCCAAGCCATCCACCCAAAAAGTATCTTTAATACTTTGACCTCCAAAAACATTAAATATATCTTGCTCCCTACCCCCATGTCTTGAACACTCCTGAAATATCATCCCTCTGCCTACATATCCTTGTTCCTTTCTAACAAATTCCTACTCTTTCCTTCAAGACTTTGGTGAAATATTATCATCTCTATGAACACCGAGGAAGACTGAGAAGCTGCTATTCCTGAGTTCCCACTCATATTTGTGTTAACTAAAATGATTCAACTGTCATTTTGGTTTGTAATTGTCTATCTGTTTCTATGTTAAACATGAGCTTTTTCTTAAAGTAATGTATTCCACTGTTGTATCTCCAGGATTCAGCATGGTTCTGAGAGAGAACAACCTTAAAACATGTATTTAATTAAGCAAGATAAAATAGCAGCGAGATCATATAAATCGCTATCCATTCTCTTAAGGAATTTATAACCCATTAAGAAAAATTCACAGCTAATATCATACTCAGTGATGAAAAATTTAGTTTTTCCTCCAAGATCAGAAACAAAACAAGGATGTCACTCTCATCATTACTATTCAACATAAATTCGAAATCCTAGGCATAGCAATTAGGCAAAAAAAAAAAAAAGAAACCAAAATTTGAAGAAATGAAGTAAAATATCACTAGTTGCAGATGGCTAATATACCTAGAAAACTCTAGACACTCACTCAAAAACTATTAGAAACAATAAGTGAGTACAATAATGTGGCAAGCTACAAACTTAAAGTACAAAAATCCGTGTTTCTATATGCAAAATTAAACTGGAAGAAATCTCATCTATAATTGCATCATAATAATGACATATCTAGGAATAAACTTAAAGTGGTGGTGAAATATCTATATAATGAAAACTGTAAGATTTTATTAGAAGAAATAAAGAAATAGAACTCCATGCTCCTGGCTTGGAAGAATTAGCATCTCTAAAATTGACATCTTACCTGCTTACATTGTATATAGCAGCATACCAATTCAATGCAATTCCTATCAAAAAAATTCCAATGACATTTTTCAAGCAAATAGAACAAATAATACTAAAATTTATATGGAACCACAAAAAATATAGCCAAAGCAATCCTAAGAAACCAAGAAACAAAGATGAGAGAGATAATTCTCCCCACCTACAAACTATACTACAAATCCATAATAATCAAAACTGTATGGTAATAGGCTAAAAACAGATACATTGTTAAATGAAATAGAATTGAGACCCCAGAAAAAAACTCACACATCACTCATAGTTAATCTACTACAAAGGATCCAAGAATATGCAATAAAGAAAAAAGTCCTTTTAACATATGGTACTGGGAAAACTACCCAGTAACATGCAAAAGAATTACACTAGATTACCATCTAACACCATATCAAAAAATGTATTCAAAATGTATAATGACTGAAACCATAAAATACATAGAGGAAAACATAGCCAATAAGTTCTAGGATATTGGTTTAGAAAAGTTTTTGGGGACACAATTACAATAGTAAGAGAAACAAAATCAAAATACAAAAATGGGGCCACATCAAACTAAATAGCTTCTGCACAGCACAGAACTCTCATCAAAATAAAGACACCCTAACAAATGGGAGAAGATATTTGCACATTATATATCTGTCAAGGAGTTGGTATTCAAGATATATAAATAACTGATACAACTTAATAAAAAATGAAACACCCAATCAAAAAAAATGGGCAGAATATCTAAATAGACACTTCTCCAAAGAATTCATACAGATGGCCAATAGGTATAAGAAAAAACTCTCATTGTTTAATATTAAGAAAATGCACATCAGAACAATATTACTGGAAACCAGTGACAATTGCCTATATTAAAAAGTCTAGAAACAAGTGTTTGCAAGTGTGGAGAATAAGGAACTTTTCTACACTGTCAATGGGAATGTAATATGGTGCAGTCACTTTAGAAAACAGTATTGAATTTCCTCAAAAAAAATAAAATATAGTTACCTTATTATTTAGCAATTCCATTTCTAGATATCTACCTGAAAATATGAAAATATGAATTTAGAAAGATATATATACCCCTAAGTTCACTGTTGAACTAACTACAAAAGCCAAGATACTGAAACTTGTCTATCAATGAGTGATTATATAAAGAAACTCTGGTATATACACAACAGAATACTACTCCACTATTTTAAAAAATCATGACATTTGCAAAGACATGGATGGAACTAGAAAGGATTTTCCTAAGTGAAATAAGTCAGAAAGAGAAAGACAAATGCTGGATGATTCCACTCATATGTGAAATATAAAGACAAACAGCAAATGAACAGACAAAACAAAAAGTTGATAGATTTCAACAACAGAATTGAGGTTATGAGAGGGGAAGAACGAGGTGGGAGCAAAGAGTAGAAGGGTCCAATGGACAGGGTGGAGAGTTCTAAGAACTTTGATGGTGGACATGATATAGTATACATTTGTGAACCTGTATTTCTAAAATATATACAGTGTTGTAAACCAATACTACCTTAATAAAAATACAAATAAATAGACAATATTCTAAAGTACATTTTGTCAATGAACTGCCTTAGCATAAATCTCAATTTTAGAATTATCCCAGGCATTGATGAAGAGACTATGCTAATAAAGAATATGCCATGAAAGTAATTATTTTAAAGAATTTGTAAAAATTTGCATGAATTGCCATACTAATGAATGAAAACTAAGAGGCTGACTATTACATTACATTGACTCAGTTACTGATTCTCATTAATTCTAACTTGACTTGCTTTTTTAGGAACATAACATTCCCCAGACTTGTCCACTCTGAATACAAGAATATTGGCTACAAAAGGTAGTTAGAATAGATCTACCAAACCAACATAAAGTGAGCAAAAGAGGCAGTTGAGAATAATTAAACAGATTTCATGAAATGACAACAAAAAAGAGCTTAAATTATCAAGTAAGCACATGTATATATAAAAATTATAATGCTAAGATTGAGATATTAATTTCCCAACAAACAATTTGCTTGTGTTCAGTTAACCAATCAAAGTTATGAATAGAGTATTCTGGTTCTCTGGATATTTCCTTTATGCTTACTCTCTTCTTTCTCCTCTTCCTTTTCTGTGTGTCCAACAAAATATTGTAAGTTAAGATGGGGCTTTCTTATGTCATTTTCTTTATTATTATTCTTTATTAAATAATATTGCACCTCTAAATATGCAGTTGCTCAATTTTAGTTTTAATTACCTAAGATTCATTTCTTATACATTTAAGATCATCAGTTTCAAAAAATGCTTTCTTAAAACACTTATTCCATGTGTTACCAAGAAAATCTATGTCTATGCTTACCTAGTTTGTGGCACACTTCATGAGACTACCCCACTGTCTTTTTCTATATACTGTCATGATGACATAGATTATATTTAATTTACAGTGGGAGAATATAAACTTGTAGAATGAATTCTTAGTTCTAAGTTAATCTTTCAATGAGGTAAAGCAGCATAGAATACAGGTTATATCAAAACAATAATAATTGAAACTACCCTCTTCTCTCGTCTCAAAATAATATTTTTAATAATCTTGATATTATACAAATACTGGGATCTTTTCATTTTCTACATTGGTATTTTACTACTTTAGTCATCTACTCTTTACTCCTTTAATGAAGGAAAATCTCTTGCCCTGGAGTTATGAATGTGACCACATAAACACTCAACCCCGGGCAGGTGATGTGGACAACAGTTATTAGTCACATATACCCAAGGACCTGGGGAGGACAACATGTAAGACCACATGGTAATTGCACTTGGGGACAGAACACAGTGATCAACCAGGAATCGTGAGAGACAGGTTTTGAGGTGTCAAGAAGGTGGAATGTTCCCACACACATAACACATCCCACAAAAGTATGTGACTGACTTGCTTCAATAATTATAGGATGACAGGAAAATGAAATCTACTCCTCAGAGATAAGTAGGAATAGCATTTGGTCCTTTTGATATGGAAAGTTGTTTGGCTAGTAAATATTAGCTGAAAAAGCGAAGTAGGGAGGGCAATTTCTGATTAGGCCATTCAATTTCCTTCTGATTTCACAATATGTCAAGGCAATATATAACATTAACCCATATATACCATAATTATCTATGTAAATATCACAAATTCTACAAACTTGACAAGAATATTTTAGTCAGTGTGACCTATGAAAATTATTTTAGATATTCTGTCTTAAGGAAAACCTACTTCTTACCAGATGTCCAGTCAGTGTTAAGGGAATTATTGATCTCTTCAGTGTCTTTCCCATGGTACACTAGAAAACAAGCTACTCCTTTATCTCAGCATGTCGTCATGGCTTGTGTTCTTTAGGTATTATTTGTGAACTACACTCATGTAAGCATAAACATAGCTTCAGGTCAGTTCTTGGAATGTTCTTAATGAAATCACCAGTTACCATTTCTTTTCCATTGCAAGATTGATAGGTACTTAAATCTCATGCTTTCACAATGTTATCTGAAATAGTTTCCCTTCTGATAAAAGAGTAATAAAGCACCAACACTACTCCTGAGGTAACTGTATTGGGAAGATACTTGAAATCCCACTAAATACATTTAATAGATAAGAGTGATTTATCCATAACCACTAAGTAAATGCTTTGACTGAAGGGTTTAGTTTCTGCATCCAGGTTAAACATAGTCAAACAATACTGCTTACATTATTAGTGTATATTATTATGCAAGGTAGAAAGGCAAATATTATTAGCCCCTTCCAAATTATCACAATTTATGAATTTTAAAAGTCTGAATTGATGACACCTTATTATACTTTTAAATTAAAAATATTTTATATAGAGCACCTACCTAATAAATATCTCATAACCTAATGGAATCTGACAAAGAATGGAGTCATTCTTAAGTACTTTTTATAACAGAAACAAACAAATCTATATTTTTTACTTAAAGTGTTTTATTTAAGGAGAAACACAGGAAGACACAGATTTTAGAAGATTACAGGCATATTGACATCATTCATTCACTTTAAAAAACCAAAATGCCAAAATAAGTCAACTCTACAAACACTGTCAAAAGCCAATTAGAATCTTCGGTCACTGAGCTAGGATTCTGTTAAAGAGTCCTGGGGAAGGAAGTGAACACAATGGGGAATATAAAAAGGAAATATCTAGCTAACCACATCTAATATAAGCTTTCAGGCTCAGCACTGCAAAGATTATTTGTAGCAAAGTGTGCCTGCTTTACAAGCAAAAGCCAGTAAAGGTTTTCTGACCTCCTAGGTTTGTGTCACACTGAAGTACAAAAACAGATTTCAGTTTCATACTCCCTAAGAAATTAGTTTCTGTGCATTTGTGTTTCATCTGTGCATCTCTACCTTCTTCCCTCCTGATAATCCATTTGTTCAAATATAGGAGTTAATTTAATGGTGTGTAACTTTTGATTTATGATTTTCCTCCTTTCTTGATACATGATCCTTGTACTTCTCATTTATTCCTACCACAAAATAAATCACCCAGAATTCCAAGAGAACTCTATCCACAGTCATTTTTAAAGTCTCTGATGGATTGTTATTGGGAAGAAATGTAAAACATATAAATACACAAGTTTTCTAGAGATGAGAAACAACTAAACAGCAAACTCACTGACCCAGAGTCACATGATTTCTACATCTAATCAAAGCTTATATTAAAAAGTCAGCTTCAGGTAATCCTAGATCTTTCCTTATTTTCCCTGTTTACAGTGTTTCTCAGTACTATTGCTATTGCTGACCAAGATGAAATCTAATAAATTGATTTATACCAAGATATCAGTTGCTTAAAAGTTCCCCTGTTGTAGTGGATATATTTTATTATATATCTATCATATACCACAGCTCTCTTGTACCCATTAAAAGCCTTTACTTTTATAAAATTTCCCTTTCTACTCTTCAATTGTCTTTGTTAGGACTGCAAATAGAGTACATCTTTTTTCCTAGGCACTAGCGTGGGTCAGTGGTCTATGTTAAGCAGATTAGATTCTTTTTCCCAGTTATCTGAACCTAGAGCAGAGATTTTCAAGGGAGGAAAATCAACTAATACACATTTACCCAATGCTACAGCCCAGAGAGAAATTCTACAGTCTCCCACTGTTGACAAATTGTCTTCCTAGCTCCCTGCCCATTCTGAGGACTAGTATTCACTTTTGTCATCTATTTACTTCTGTGAAGTCACCAATCTCTTCACAATAGCATGTTCTTTGCTTAAGTTAATCAAAATAAGCTTCTGTGTATTCAACCACAGACATTTTATACACACACCTAGCATGGAAAGTAGACAAAAATTTGTATTTTTACAGAGAAATCTAGAGGACAGTAGCCACTCTTAGAATAAAATTCTGGCAGTGAAATACCACAGATCAGGAAGTGATATGTAAATAGACATAAATTTGAGGAAAGAGTGAATATTTTCATGTTTACATTCCTTTTCTATTACATACCAAACTTCCAGTCACATAAACTTTCCAGAACCTAAAGAATATTTAAGGAGCATTTTCATTCACTTAATTTTTAAGCAGATGGGGAGCAAATGTAAAGCTTCAAGAATGACTTAGAAAATAAGTTTCTAACCTTGATATATATCATTATATTTCAAAATAGTTTTGTGAATATATAAATTGCATTAGAGCTTTACGATGCTTTTAGAATATATAACTCAGCAGTTTTCAAAAAAAATATGCAACTTTTATTGGTCAGGATAAACAGCACAAGAATCTAGGTTCGTTCATTTATGGGCTATGCATTTCCTCCAGAACCTGAGAGTCATCTATCATATCTTCTGCATCTAACTAGCTAATGAAGCAAAGAGAAGAGATATGGAGGATCACAGATGACAACAAAAAGACACTCCTGAGTGAGGCAAACATCATTTCCATGCACGTGCCATTTGCAAGAATCAGTTACATGATTCCACCCACATGTAGTAAGGTTGAAAAGGTAGCTTAGATATATACTCAGAAGGAAAAAGAAAAATGTATCATGAGCATGTAGCCAGTTATCTTGCCACTACTTCACCTATCTATGTGTAGAGTCTAGCAAAGTGATATAAGCACTGTACTTTTAAAACCTATAGTAAATGATTAAGTAACATTTCTAGGTTCGTTTAAAATATTTTCATCAATAAAATGAAAATTTTTCACAACAGAGAACAATTAAATAATTGTTTAAAATTTGTTTTTTCTCATTTTTTAATTAAAATTTTCTCCCTGCCCCCTCCCTCTCAGTTTGTGTCCGTTTATGCCTTATGATAGACAGAAAATATCTTTAAGAATAAATGAAGTCAAACTTTCAGTTTGAAAGGCAAACTGAGCAGTCTCTCCTTTCTATTCAATACCTAATAGAAATTACAGATAAAATAGAAAAACAAGTTTGATATTACTGGCATATTAATAGATATCAGAACTAAATAAAATTACAAATTCAAATTACTAAGAAATCAATTCAACATGAATAGCACATTCAATGAGTAATAATCAAATGAGAAGGAAATAAAACTAATTTCAGAAAAATATTTAAAATATATAATCAATTATAGTAATTATGAACAGAATACTCTTAATCAAAGTTAAACACATTTTTTAATCCAGCTATATGTTTTTTGCAGGAAAAATATATCTAAGACATAACAGCTTATAAATAAAAGAATGAGAAAAGATGTAGTAGCAAATATTGACCAAAAGAAATCTACTAAAGCAATATAAACTATGAAAGTTAACATAACTTTAAAATAATATATTAATGGAGTAAAGGGACACACATCAGTCCATAACACACAACAAATTAGAGAGCAATTTGGTAATATCTCCTAATACACATACTAAAAATGAGGACATTTTACTTCTAGAAAAATTACTGCATATACACTCAAGGAAATAAGTATAAGGACATTTAGTGCAACAATGAAGTAATAGCAAAAAATGTGCATGCTCATCAAAATGGAATTTGTGTAAAAACAATATATCAGTTAAAGTGAATAAATTATAAATGTACATATCAATATGGGTAAAATGCATAATCTACAACTGAAAAGAAAATTCACTTTAAAATGTGGTCAGACATACAAATACTCATAAATTCTTCCATTCTCTGTATTCTTTTACCTTTTCTGTGTAACTCTGAGAGCCCTCCCACTCTGGACTCTAGACGCATTATTATTAATTACTTTGGTCAGTTTGTCAGTTGAAAATGTGAACCAGGCAGAGACTTATAAAGCACTAAAATATTTGGGCTAACCCTCTTAGATTTTTGAACCCTTTCACTATTCTGAATAAGTCCTGGCTAGCTTACTGGAGGAGAGAAACAGATATTGCGGAGCACAGGCAAACTTTACCCACTGAGTTCTTTCTGATCAACCAACCTCCAGCCAATGCATGAGTAAATATAGCTGAGGTCTGCAAAACATTGCTCAGCTTAGCCCAATCCAAATTACAGACTCACAAAACTGTGAGGACGATAAATGGCTATGAGTTTCAGTCACTACATTCTGGGGTGATTAGTTATACAGAAAATCATAAGTGATACACACATTAAAGATTAAACAATTTATGTAAGTTTTATAAATTCAAAAAATAATGCTAAATATTTCAAGGCTTAATAACACATGACAATATTACAAAATACATATAAATCATACATGAAGCTCATAAAAGTGGTTATAACTGGAATAAATGGAGGACAAGTAAGAAGGAGTAGGATCGACGTCTGGATGGTGACTCCATAGGAAGCACTTTTGGATCACTCCCCACAGATACCGAAAAATAACAAAAAATTCATCTACTTTCCTGACACAAACATCAAGAAACAACTGGCACTTCAGCTGGATATGGAATGGCTGATGAATAATGGTGGGAGAGGGCACCCAGTGGGGTGCTCTGCTAAGCCATGGATTTTGAATTGGGATGGTGCTCTAAACTCTCCAGCCAATTTGGTGGCAGGTGAAAGGAGAGCCAGTGCACCAGGAGCTGAATTGAGCATGTGCAGTGAAATTGCGCTGGGCACAGTCATAACCAGAAATCAGCCAAAGGAATTCCAAGCTCAAACCCCTTCCACAACCATTTCTCACCAAAGCCTGGAGTCCAGCAAGCAGATACCCTGCTCACCACATATCGCCCACCAGATATCCAACCCACCTCACAGCAGACCAACTGATATCCCGGCATTGAATACTCCACCCCCTGGATTAAAGTGAGAAGGCAGTCCCTTACTGGACCAAACCTCAACGCTACCAGCTGTGGGTAGAGACGAAACTGCAGACTGACTGCCAATCCAGGGCAAGTCAAACCTATGCAATGCAAGGAAAAACAGACCCTCAGAAATATAAATAGGATTCCAAACAGAGCAAAGGCACAGAGAAATATATGTGAAATGATGGATCCAATCAAAAACCCAGGGGAAAATCTGAATACAACAAACATATGTAAATTACCTGAAGAGGGACTTAGGGTAACGGTGATTAACATACTCATGGGAATCCAGAAATCAGTAGAGGCAGTAAACGAGAATGTCATGAAGCAAAGAGAAGAATTAAAACTAGACTTTAAACAGGTGAGAGATACGATGACTGAATTAAAGAACTCAATCAAGGGACTCAACAATAGGATGGATGAAGCTTCCAATGCAATCAGCGATCTGGAAGATAGGACAGAGAAACTCAATCAAGCAAACCAGCAAAGAGATAAAAGAAATTCAAAGAATCAAAGACATCATTTGAGACCTCCGCAATAACATCAAAAGGAACAACATTCACATCATAGGGGTCCCAGAGGAAGAGAGAGAAAAGGGGGCATAAAATATATTTGAAGAAATAATAGATGAGAACTTGCCCAATCGAAAATTGAAGCAAGCCTCCAGATCCAGGAAGTTCAAAGAGTTTCTAATAAAAGAAATCCAAACAGAAATACACCTAGACACATCGTCATCAAAATGTTAAAAATACAAGACAAAGAAAGACTATTAAAAGCAGTCAGAGAAAAATGTGTCACATACAGAGGAATCCCCATAAGACTGTCAGAGGACTTCTCAAATGAAACAGACCAAGAGGGAATGGCATAACATATTCAAAGTGCTGAAAGAAAAGGATTTGCAACCTAGGATACTATATCTGGCCAGATTATCATTTAGAACTGAGGAATGATAAAAAAAACTTTTCTGACACAAAAAGCTCATCACCACAAAACCAGCTTTGCAAAAAATATTAAAGGATGATCTACAAAGCGTAAAGAAACAACACAGGAAAACAGTAAGACAGCAAACATTAAAAGTGGGAAGGAAGAGAAGAGAACAAAAATATGAATAGAATGAGTGGAAGACTAACATGCTTTCAAATAAAATTAGGTAAGTAAACATAGAACAGTGAATATTGACTTCAGGGTAACCTCAAAATACGTCCCCAGGGAGAAAGTGAAGAAGAAAACAAAAGGTGAAATCAATCAAAACATAACTGCATCCATCCAACCTAAAATGAGAAAAAGAACAAGTCATCATCTGGATCAACATACAAAAGATAAATTATAAAATGGCACTAAGCATCTATATATTAATAATCACCCTAAACACTAATGGACTGAACTCACCAGTCAAACATTGTGGTGGCTGAATGGATTAAAAAGGATAACCCAGGGACAAAGACCTGCCAACCATTACACAAGTGAGTTTCAGAGTGAATCCCCTTCCACCACAGAATCTTCAGATAAGATCACAACCCCAATCAATAACTTCACTGCATCCTCATGAAAAACTCTAGGACAGAGGCATCCAGCTAGGTCCCACCCAGATTCCTGAAATACAGAAACTCTGAGACAACATATGTTTGTTGCTTGGAATGCAAAAAAAAAAAAAAAGCATAACCCAATCTTCTGCTGCATTCAGGAAACTCAATTTCTTCCAAAAGATAAACAAAGGCTCAAAGTCAATGGCTAGAAGATAATCCTACAGTCAATTGGAAAAAACTAAAGAATAGGAACAGCTATACTCATATCACAGAAAACACACTTCCATCTAAAAAGCATAAAAAAAAACCACAGATGGACTCTATATAACGATTAAAGGATCAATCCAGCAGGAAGACATAATGCTTATTAACATATATGCACCAAATAAACTAGCATCAAAATATATGAAGCGCTTCATTAGACCTGACGAGAGACATTGACAGCAACACAATGATAGTGGGGGACTTCAACATCCCACTTACAGCAATGGACAGATCAACCAACAGAAAATTAACAGGGAAACAGCCACTTTAAATGACAATCAGGAACAGATAGGTCTAATGGATATATACCCATTACATCACCCAAAGCCTACAGATTTAACTTTCTTCTCAAGCACTCATGCAACATTCTCAAGGAGAGATCACATGTTGGGACACAAAATATCTCTCAACAAATTTACAGAGATTGAAGTCATACCAAGCATCTTCTCTGACCACGATGGCCTAAAACTGGAAATCAACCACAAAAAGAAAACTGGAAGATCCCAAACTAATTGAAAACTCAACAATATAGTCATAAGGACCTGAGTGGAAGAGGAAATCAAAGAGAAACTTTGAGACAAATGAGAATGAGGACATGAGATACCAGAATCTGTGGGATGAACAAAAGTGGTACTAAGGTGAAAGATCATTGCAATCTAGACCTATCTCAAGGACAGGAAAAATTGCAAATAAACAACTTAACTCTAAATTTAAAAAAATGAAAGAAGAACAATTAAAGCGAAAAATCAGCAGAAGAAAGAAAATAATCAAAATTCAAGCAGAAATAAATGAAGTAGAAAACAAAAAGAGAATCCAGATGATCAATGAAACAAAAAGTTGGTTCATGGAGAAAAAAAAATTGACAAGACACTGACTAGAGTCACAAAGCAAAAAGGGAAAAAACTCTCATAACTAGAATCATAAATGAAAGGGGAGAAGTTACAACAGATACCACAGAAACTCAAAACATCATAAGGGACTACAAAGAACAACTCTATACCAACAAAATGGACAACCTTGAGGACATGGACAGATTTTCAGAAAATTATAGTCTACCAACACTGAACCCAGAAGAATTGGAAAACATGAACAGAACAATTACAAGCAAAGGAAATGAAGAAGTAATGAAGGGCCTCCCCAAAAATAAAAGCCCAGGACCACATGGCTTCTCCAATGAGTTCTACCAAACCTTCAGAGAAGAGTTAACAGCTATTCTGCTCAAGCTCTTCTGGAATATTGAAGAACAGGGAACTCTCCCAAATACTTTTCATGAGGCTAACATTACACTGATACCAAAAGCTGACAGAGATGTCACCAAGAAAGAAAAATACAGACCAATATCTCCAATGAACATAGATGCAAAAATTCTCAACAATATATTGGCAAACCAAATTCAACAATGCATCAAAAAGGTTATCTATCCATCATGACCAGGTGGGACTCATCCCAGTCATGCAAGGATGGTCCAACATACATAAATCTAATATATCACACACCATATCAACAAGAGAAAAGAGAAAAACCATATGATCATAGCAATAGATGTAGAGAAAGCTTTTCACAAGATCCAACGCCATTTATGATAAAAGACCTCCATAAAATGGGAGTAGAAGGTTCATATCTCAACATAATAAATAAGAAACCCACAAACAATATCATAGTCAATGGCAAAAAATGAAAGCATTTCCTCTTAGGTTAGGAACAAGACGAGGTTGTCCACTCTCACTACTGCTATTTAAAACTGTACTGGAGGTTTTAGCCAGAGCAATTAGGCAAGAAAAGGATATAAAAGGAATCCAAATTGGAAAGAAGGAAGTAAAACTCTCATTATTTGCAGATTATATGGTTATATGTATTTAAAATTAAAAAAAAAACTCTATCAAAAAACTTGTAGCACTCATCAATGAATATAGCAAAGTTACAGGATACGAAATTAATGCACAAAAATCTGTTATACTTTATATGCAAACAACACGCTAGAAGAAAATGAAATCATGAAAATCACACACTTTAAAATAGAAGTTAAACAAATGAAACACTTGAGCATTTACCTAACAAAGGAATTAAAAGATCTATACAATGAAAACTATAAGTTCTTCTTAAAAGAAATAGAGGAGGGCACAAAGAAATGGAAAGACATCCCCTTCTCATGGCTGAGAAGAATCAATATCATTAAAATGGCCAACTTACCTAAAGCAACATATAGGTTTAATGCGATCCCCATTAAAATCCCACGGGCTTATTTCCAGGAAGTAGAACAAAAAAATCTTAAAATTTGTATGGAAGAACAAAAGACCCTGAATAGCCAAAACAATCATTAGAAAAAAGAACAACTCTGGAAGGACTAAGCTTCCAGACTTTGAACTACATGACAATGACAAAGCAATAGTGATCAAAATTGTATGGTACTGGAATAACAGAGGCACAGATCAGTGGAATAGAAATGAATCACCAGAAAATGACTCACTCAGATGCAGGCAGGTAATCTATGACAATGGAGCCAAAAGCATTCGCTGAAAAATCAAGTCTCTTCAACAAATGGTCTTGGGCAAACTAGACATCCACATGCAAAAGAATGAAGCTAGACCACTCTCTAGCACCATTCACAAAAATTAACTCAAAATGGATTGGAGACTTGGACATAAGACCAGAAACCACAATGTTCTTAGAAGACAACATAAGAAAGATTTTCCAGGACATGAGTTGTAGAGAAACCTTTGGAGACTCAACTCCATCATCAAGGGAAACAAAAAGAAAAATAAACAACTGGTACTACATCAAACTAAGGAGCTTCGTCACAACAAAAGAACACATCACAAAACCAAAAGGAAACCTACTAACTGGGAAAAGATATTTTCATTCGATATTTCTGACAAAGGCTTAATATCTAAAATGTACAAAGAACTCATAAAACTCAACAACAGAGGAACAGGCAATCCAATTTAAAAAATGGGAGGAGGAATTGGAGAGACACTTTTCTGAAAACCAATAGGCACATGAAATTATGTACCTATTTGCTGGCTATCAGGAAAATGTAAATTAAAATAACAATGAGCTATCACCTTACATCTGAAAGACTGGCTGTTAGCCAAAAGTCTTGAAACAACAAATGCTGGTGAGGATGTGGAGAAAAGGGAACACTTTTGCACTGTTGGTGGGAGTGCAAATTGGTGCAACCCCTATGGAGAACAGTTTGGAGATTCCTCAAAAAACTGAAGATGGAAATCCCATATGATCCCATCATTCCACTTCTGGGCATCTACCCAAAAGATACAAAAGCACCCATTCCCAGAGATGTATGCATCCCCATGTTTATCGCAGCCCTATTCACAATAGCTAAGAACTGGAAATTCCCTGAGTGCCCAACATCAGATGAATGGATAAAGATGTGATACGTACATACAATTGAATACTACACAGCCCTTAGAAGAGATGAAACCCTGTCATTTGAATCAACATGGATGGAACTAGAGGGGATTATTTTCAGTGAAACAAGTCAAAAGACGAAAGGTAGGTACCAGATGACCTCACTCATAGGTGGAATGCGAATAGACAAAACAAAGGAATAGATGAGACATAACCAACCCTGAAACATTTGCAACAGAACTAAGTTTACCAAAAGGGAATGGGGCAGGTGGGGGCGAGTGGTGGTGGAGCCCACTGGACAATGGGGAAGAACACTTGGTGATTTGGTGGAGCACATGGTGTGTTGAAATATAGCTAAGAATTGGAGAACCTATACATAGGAAATTATTATAGTGTGTAGAATAATTACTACAACAATGTTTTTAATTTTTTAAAAGGAGTAAAGGGGTGATTTTAAATTTACTAATAGATATTTTTTCTTTAAAAAATAAAAGAACTTCCCAGAAGAAAATACAAGAGACAATCTTCATGACTTAGAAGTAGGCAAAAATTTGATAAAGCACTGGTAGAAAAAACATCATTATATTTAAATGATCAAATTTTAAACTATCTGTTCTTTGTAAACATTATTAAGAAAATAGAGACAAGAAGAAACTGGAAGAAAATATGAACAATACAGATATCTAACAAAGGACTTACATAATTTTCAGTAATAATACAAAAAATCCTTTTGAAGTATAGTTACCTTTCTTTTTTAATTTAAGGAAAGGTGCAGGCAAGAATGCAGGTAGGCAGGTAGAAACAGAGTGGAGGAAGAAGCAGTCCTTTTATCTTTATTTTATTGTTCACACCTGTTGTTCCCCCCGTCCTCCCCCCCCCACCAGAAACAGAACACAAATCCAGATGTATGTGGCCTTCACTCCTTCGGAGTTAATTGGGGTTGTCTGCACACAAGACCTACTGGGAAAGATTTTCTCTGAAGTCCCATCATGAATCTTTTAAAAGGATGTTCCAAATAATTTATTATTACACAAAATAAGTGTATACAACTCTCTGTGTGCACTATATTAGATTTTGTGCAAGAATATAAAAAGTTTACACCATTAATCTATCAAGTTCTTATTTGCAAGGATAATAAGGTCTTTCCTCTGACACCCAAGTTAAAGCACTTAGAGTTTCAAAGTTCATAGCTAGGCAGAGACTTGTGCAGTAACAACTGCTTCCTGCTGAGTAAAGTCCCCATATATCCCAAGGACCTGGGTTCGTGTCCTGGGGTCAGGGAGAACACTAAGATGAACAGCTAAATAAAAATAAAATACTTCTTCCTCTTAAAAAGATGTTGTCTAGGGGGAGGGACATGGGAGGAGTCCTGATTGGGAGATTTGACCAAGAAAAGGTAGAAGAAATTTTTGGAGTATAACGAGTATAAACTTTTTCTTGATTATTCTGATAGTTATACTGGCTATCTGGATAGATATACATTGGTCAAAATTCTTTATATAATCAGAGTACATTTTATTATACACAAATCATACCTCAAAGATTATAAAAGTTTCAGATTAAATTTTGGCTAGAAAAAGTATATATTTTTTTAGAAACTATTTGAGTAACAAATATAAAAAATATTAATGCTTCTGTGTCATTCAGGGTGAGATTCTTAGAAAAACATCTGGCAATCACACCTTGAATTTGAAGAAACTTTAATAAGTGAATATCAAAAGAGGTATGGGCAGAATTAAGAATGTGAACTAATATTTTGAGATATTCAGGGATTTGTAACAACAGAGCAAAGCAAGGAGAGGAATAAAAATTATTATTGAGTTCAGAGAAACACTGTAGATCTTTAATGCTATTGGAGAAGTGATGCTAGGGAACAGTGACCAGAAATGAGGCTAAATAAGTTTATTCCTTTGATAAGAGAACAGGGGAGGACTCTAGGTATAGTGGACCTCATAAATCAAAATAAGGATTTTGGTCTTTATCCTGAATTCATATGTTTCATGTAAAGAAATGCATAAAAATAATTTCCTTTTAAAATTATTTCATTTTCCCCAATGTTTCTTAAAATGTAATTACTACTAAGTACAGATTTTTCTTAATATTTCATCTTTATTTTTAAATCTCTTTAGTTTGATTGAGAAAACATTACATAACATTATAGAGATTTAAGTTGTTTATCATCATAAATCAACATCTACCTAAAATACAGCTTTTACTAACAGCCTAATATTTGATTTTTAAACAGCAGATTGAAGCATTATTAACAATAGCAGTAGAATTGTTGTTAGATATAAATTTCTGATGAAATATTTTCTATTTTACTTCTATTTTCTTCAGTTTAGTCTTCGTATTTTAATTTTGCTCAAGGTGATTATTTGGAAGTATAGCAAGCATAGTAACTCTTTATTAAAACTATTGAGCATATTAATGTTTTCATCTGCACCTTAATTTGAGATGTTGTTTTAAGCAAATTTTTCTTCTTAATTGACTTTTTAAAATGTCGCCCTTTAATTTATCAGAAATTAATTTTAATCCAGTAAAATATATGCTGTAAAATGATTGTGAACTACAGTAGCAAGAAGTTAGTAGCTCCTACAGTCCCTTTGTACAATAATAGGCCTCAGTGATGATTTGTGGGATGAGTATTTGCTTGTCAGGAGCAATGATTATAACAGTTTCCCTTGTACTTTAATATCATAAACATCATGCTATCATTAACTACACTATAGAATTCATAACACATTATTACAATATCAAGATGGCGTTTTCTTCATTCATTTTTAAAGTTCACTTAATCTATTAATCATGATCAACTATCTAAAGTTAACCTAAAAATAATGAGCTGACACATTTTAAATTTTAATTGGTTCATTAGTCATCTGTGAATTCTTAAATCCAATGAGTGAGTTTTGTTGCCCTAAGTACTGAGAAGCACACTACTCAGAATGTCTTACTTTACCTGAAAATGAACACCATCACAAATTATTTACCAATGCCAACGTCCAATTCCATGTTTTTATAACCCAGAATCTCTGTTATTTTTTATTCAAGAACATGGTCCCTGCTGTAGCTTAAATACTAAAGTAACCACAATGGAAACATAACAAGGCAATCAAAGGAAGGAATACCTCTACTATTCTGCATTGCTCAAAGTTAACAATTACAAATATAAAGTAGAAATAAACCTAAGGGCCAAAATTAGATTGCATGAAAAAATAAATACTTATAGTCTTTATCAATAGCTACTAAAACTTCTTAGCCAGTTGTCCCTATCTATATACCGTAATATAATGTTTAATTTCTGTCTAGAATGATGGGGAGTTGCTCTCAGTTCCATTTAACAAAGCAATGACATCCAGGAAGGAGGCCCACCAGCTAGCGGCATCTAGTAGTGGCTGTGTCTATAGAGAGGAAACCACAATCCTTGGACAAGGGAAGAAATTTGAGAAGGTAAGTCCTTCACCACTCTGGTCTTAACACCCTTCTCTTAAGAGAAACACTGGCTTCAGTTATCTCTACTCATTCTAAGATTCTACACTTGTGTACTACAGTACTGTAGAAAAAGATAATAAAGATTCTCAGCTTTCAACCAAACCTGAGAATGACTGGATGTAGAACCAAGCAGAGAAAAAGTGGAGAACATGACTCCAGGAGGCCCAGATTTTATAGTCCGGGAATATAAATGGATCAAGTACATGATGCTTGTCTTGTCAGTGGGGATAGATAAGAACAAGGAATATTATCCTGAGTAATACCTAAACAACTCTTATAAAGGTGTATAAAATGTTTCTGTAATCAGAGAGGAAGTCTAGTTTAATATCACCTTTGATCTGCCCACAAACACAACTCATTCCCACCTACTGTAATTACAAACAGCTGTTCCCTACAGCGATCCATACCTACATTCCCACTCCATTTCTATGGAATGTTTCCAAACATTGGTGAAGGTGAAGCCATTTCCAAAACCATGTAAAATCTGATAAATGTATTTCATATTTAATGGCAAAAATTGAAACAATATCAAAGCCATGAGAAGTCTTCCTCCTATTCTTCACCCCAATTTCTACCTCCAATATATCTAGAATTGCCAATTTCTTGTACATCTTTCGAAAAGTATTCCAAGATAATATGAAAAAACATACATTCACACATGTATGAGTACACAGATGAGGAAATGCAAAATATTTCTCAATTTTCTTTCAGCTGCCTTGGATTCCATTGTATGGCTGTACCATTGTACATATATTTCCAATCTGATACCATCACAAGGAAAACTACAGTGAACATCTATGCATATTCATCATTTTGTGTGAGTAAATCTCTAGGATAAGATTCTGACAGTGGAATTTCAGAGATAAACTCACTGTATTTGTAATTTTTATTACATACCTTTTGGAGGACAGCAGCGGCACATAGTTACTCACATATCATTTAGACAAATTTCCTGGGTTCAGTTTCTGCTTCTACCACTTTCTTCATGACTAGACAAGTTACTTATCTTTCTAGTCCTCAGTTTTGCCAATAAAATGTGAATAACAACTGTACTTGTTACAGGATTATTGTGAAGAATTAGTGAATACATACATATATACATTAAATATAATGATATGTAATATATATTATATATAAAGCATATATAAGAATACATTATATATAAAATCTCTCCTAGAATAGTGCCTGACACAAGCACTCAAAAATGATAAAAATTAGTTTTGATTTATAGTATTAATTCATATTGCACACAAATGTGAGTTTATATTATGTTTCTTTTTTATCTTTGCCAGTAATCACATTTTCACCTAACTCGATGTTTTTTAATTTATATTTATCTTCTATTTTGAAAGTATGTAGGCAAATTTTCATGAGTTTTAGTCATTTGTAATTTTCTTATGTATGTTTATGACTTTTACTTTTATTTTTATTGGTTTATTTATTATGCCCTTAAGTAACAGAAAGTTTTAAGAAGTTCACTTACTGCTTATGACATGTCTTATAAAATTTTTTCTAGATTTCTCATTATTATTTTTATTTTATATATAATTATTTTATTTTATATATAGGCCTGCTATGCAAATGTTAAATAATTTTTAGTCAAATTTATGGATCACTTTTTCTATGGGTTCTGGGTTTCATATGACATTTGGAAACACTTTCTCATTTCAAAATAATTTTTTTAATTTTTGCTATATTCTATCATAGCACATTTACAGATTAATTTTTTACATCAAAATCTCTGCTCAATATCAAATTAGGATAATGAGTCAACTAAATATTTTGCAGATGGCTATACATTGTCCCAGCAACATTTATTGAATAATTCATCTTTTCTCCACTCAATACCATTTTAACACATACCAAATTCACAAATATATTGAGCCCATATCTGGGCACTTTGCTATGTTTTATTGAACTAAGCATTATTTATGCAGGTGATAACAGTTTTTAAATTTATCGTATCATTTAAAATCCTGTAGGATTAACTACCCATCCTCGCAATGAGTACATTCGAAAAAGCAAAAACATTTTACCTTTTATTCCTAAAATTAATAAAGTTTATCTTACAAAAGAAAAGTTGAATTAGTTTGTACAGTTCATAAAATTTTAGCATAGTTACTGAAGAAAATGCTAAATATATTGAATTATTGGGAAGAATAAATGTCATAATACATTGTTTCCATAACTTAAAAAAGGTATGTCTTTCTGCTTATTTGTCTTCCTGAGTATCAGTAATATTCTAAATTTTCATTCATTATGTTTTGATTCCTTATTAATATTATTCCTTAGTACTTAATCTTTTTGGCTATCATTAATAGGTGCTTCCATTCGATTATATTTTCTCTTTTCTTTAAGGTATACTCAGACACCTACCTGAATTTTCTTGTTCTTCTCAAAAAGTTTCAATTGACCCATGTTGGTTTTTAATACAAATAACCATATTTTCTGAAAATGCTTATGCTATGTTCTCTTTTATGATGTATGTCCTTCATTTTTTACTCTGCTCTCATTACATACACTGGACTACATTAAAGAATAGTGTCATAATGATTATCTTTCTCTTGTTGATAAATGTAAAGGAATGGTCTTTATATAGTCTAGAGACTGTTATTTTTAAATATGGAACAATAATTACACTTTAATATATTAAGAATATCTTATTACATTGCATTGAGTTTATTATTAAGAAAAGAATTTTCAAGAATGGAGGGTGAATTACATCAAATATATTTTCAGCTATAAAGAGATATCCATGTGTTTTCTCTCATCTATTAATCCGATGACATAGTATTATATTTGAATATTGAGCTATTCTTACATGCATTGCACCTATAAATCAGCATCACTCTTGACTGACTGCAGGATTTTAATCTCCTTTTCTTATTCTATTCTAGAGAGGTTTTATCAGGATATTGACTTAGGCAAAATTACCTCAAATGTTAGAATGTATTTAAAACACCAGAGCATACCTTTTACAATATATCAAATAGTATAAACTATATGCCAGAACAAATTAGTTCAGAAGGACCAAAACCATTCACAGAACATATTCATAGATCAAGATCAGGAATATCAATTTATATGAATCTATGTTCTATATATTTTCTTCACCTAAGAAGGAGGAGGTGGGAGGCATGGAATTAAACAATTGATTAGGAGTAAAGAAAACTGAAACAGTTTTACTTATAATTAGAACAACAGTTAACAGTTCCACTTTTTCCCTAGACATCAGTAACCTTGAAGCTGTGGCCAAAAAATAAAAAACAGAAACAAGTTAGGGCTCCTGAGTTTGGAGAAACAAAGGAAAAAATAAGCTTATCTAAGCTAATGAATTACAGTAAGTTTACAAAATCTCATAGATATAAAAGTTAAGTGAAACCATCAGTTTTCTTAAAAAATAGGTTGCAAAAATGATGACTACCAGAATTCTGTTTTATTTTTTATGTCTTATAGGACATTACAGTATTTTGTGATAGTAATCTAGACTTTGGGGGCCCTTGGTAGTATTCTTGGTGACTGTTAATCTAATATCAACCAATTTCACAGTAAAATGATTCTCAGAATAAAAATTGACAACTGGTATAGGAAGGAGCATATTTTATTTCTTGTATTACTATTTTTTCACAGTGAGTACATACAGTAATAATTACATCTCTTAGTACAATAAAGTAGACCTTCCAAAGTGGCAGTGGAGGAAGAATAATGTGGGAAGAGGCAACATTATGAATATCCAATAGCTCTGATTTACCTCCCCCTGGGAATATGCCAATCATCGTTTTTTTTTCAGCAGTGCTTAACCATGGAGGATGCTCTTTTCTTTCTTAAAGCTCTTTCCCAGGTATAAGGCCTATTTCTTTTTTTCAACTTTCAAAGCATGAATGTGATAAAACAGAAGTGGTTATACAAAATATTAATGGAAACCCAAAGTTAACAAAAAGCAAATAAAGGGAATAACACATTTAGAAATACTGGCTTATGGAATATGACTTGTGCTCAATAACTGTCCACTGCATCTTATCCTAGTGGACCACTGGAATAATGAGCTTCTATGTTTCAGTCTCCAATATCCATTATCAAAAGTCTCTCCCGCCATGTTCCTGCATTATTTCCATCTTGAATTATATCACATACAAAAGGAGAATCCCTACAATATGGTGGCTATTTGTTCACTAGGCCTCTTTCTCATTGCAAAGATGCCAAGAGGAACAAGAATATCAAAAGAGTGGAAGGCATTTTTCAAATGATTCTAAATCTGTATCACAGATAAAATTCTATCTCATTAACAGATTGATTTAGTATAAGAACCTTTTCCCATTTCACTTGAATAGACTTTTCTACTTTATAGGAATTAAATACACAAATGTATGAAGGAAAAGATACGGTGTTTTTAATAAAGCTGTTCTTAGTACACTTGTTTCACTCATCAGTGAACAATTCTCACAATCACCAGCCAGATCCTAATCCAACCAGAACTGCAGGTAATAACCTTCAACATTATCAAACCCCCATTACTGACACTTTAAATTTATTAAATGTTTCAGTTATCCCTCCAATCAACTCCCTATAGTCATCAAAATGGACTCATCTGATAGTATTCATATCTACCCAAAAAAAATCTCAGTATACCAAGAAAAGTAATTTTTCTCTTGTTCAAAAATGGGACTATGGAGAATAAAATGCAATAATGTGAAGTGCCAGTTTTCAAAAGCAAGTATTTTGCTGTAAAGAACAGTCCAAAAAGAGCACCAGCGTAGGATGAAATACGTCTCACTTTATTTTTCAGGATTTAGATTGATAATGTGTGATTGACGAGGAAAGACGAAAGTTATAGAAATAAGATGTGTGGTAGACAGGGGTTAGGTGTATTACAGAAGTTCACTCATTCAACCTATTCTTAAAATATGCTATGTTTATGTTGCAAAGCACATGCAGTACAACACATTTATTGACTTAGTTCAGCTGCCAAAACAGACTTGCTGGCTTAAACAATAGGCATTTATTTCTCATAGCCCAAGATCAAAGATCAAAGTTCTAGCCAAGCTGCTATCTAGTGAGGACTCTGTTTCAGTTTTGTAGATAGGTGCATACTTGCTACACCCTCACATGGCAGAGACAGAGAGAGAGAGAGAGAGAGAGAGAGAGAGAGAGAGAGAGAGAGAGAGAGAGAGAGAGAGAGAGAGAGAGAATTTATCCTCCGTCTTTTTTTTAAATGGTATTTTTAATTTTTGTTCATTTATACATTTTGTTTTCTCTATTCTTCTGGACTGTATCTTTTCCTAAGTTTTATTATCTCTTTTGTTCACAACACTACATTAGTTCTTGAATGCTGACATTGTACCTCAATCTATATTTCATACCCGACCTTCCCTCCAGCAGTTACAGTGTCCTTTATCACCATCTTTTCCTCTCTTTCCTTCCCTGCACCCTCCCACCCCATGGCAGATATCATTTTGTGTCCTGAGAGTTTTTGCTGGTATTTTTCTGTTCATTTGTTTCATTTAATTATATTCCACATATGAGTGAAACTATTCTCTATTTCTTTTTCTTTTTTACTTATTTCATGTAACATTATGCTCCTTCTTTTCATAAGGGTACTAATCCCATTATAAGAGCTCTACCCTCATGATCTCATCTAACTCTATTACTTCCCAAAAACCCCATCTCCAAATACCATCGCATTAGGTATTATGGACTTGGGGCCTGGGAGTGGTACGTATTCATACTGTAGCACGTATAAAATGTACACACACGCACACATAATTTTACATATTAGTAAACTTAAGTAATAAACCATGAAACACAAGTCTGTTTTAATTGCTTATCCAATGAACAATTCTCAGATGCCAGCATATATACAGAATGAAATAAAAAATCACTTTCCTTGTTCTGAATGTGAAAGCTAACATATGAAAAATATTCATCAGCTAATAAAAGCTGCCACACAAGAATTACCTACTAGTGAATAAGACCTTGGGAATTACTCTTATCAGAGGTATCCCTCCTTAAGATGTTTAGGCTAAAACTGTCTTTAATCTTCAAAGTTCAAATATCTACAACACAAATATTAGTTTAATGATTCAATTAATCCCTATGCAGAAAGTTTTGTGGGCTGTTGTAGCTTTAATATAGAATAACAAGTCCCTTGGGAAACAGGTCCTATATTCCAAACAACTAATTTGAAAGAAAATATTTAGAACAGAGACTCATGTAAGCTAATGGTCCTGACTATAAGAAACTGTGTGCTCGTGAAAGCCTACCAAACAAGAAAGCCTGGGACATTTGTTGAAATTTGCTAGAGAACAAAGTGTACCCTAGTTCTAAGTGAGTCACAAAGGGGTGACATCCTTCTCAATGTCTTTTTGCAAAAAATTTAAAAGTTGATTTTATGAGGCAAGAAACAATGTATAAATCATGCATGATACATCAGAATATAATTTTCTAGATGAAAAAGCGCAGATGGTAAGAACAATTATTTGGGATCCCATTATATGAGTAAGTACATATACAGTACCATGCTTTGGACTTTATATTTGTGTATTACTATTGTGAAATCCATGAAATAAGAAGAGGATATGTTATCACTCTGATTCTACAGGTAAGGTTGTTCAGAGAAGTTCTGTGGGTTCCTTGCACCATCTTATAGCTATAGGAATATTGGATGCACACTTAAGTTTTATGGATCTAAATCCAGTGTTCTTGGGCATCTATTGCAGCAATGACTTAGTTGAGGTGAAGTGATCACTAAGAGCTACAAACTTTCTAGATAACCTCAGTTAATTCTAGAAATGAAAGTAAAATGAGAACTTGTAATCAGTAGAGAAAAACAGTACCCACAAGAGCAAACGAGGCCTTTCATAAATTTGATAAAATTACTATTTTTTCACAAATTAAAAGAAGTGCTGAGAAGAATGATGGAGTTTCTAGCAAAGTTCACATATACATAGAAAGTAATGAGGGAGATATTTAGAGTCTCATGTAACTGCTCTTCCATTTTAAATGAAATTTAAACTTGAATTCAACTAGACTTTGAATTTCACTGCTATAACTTCCATATACCATAAAAAATAAAGATTCTGAAAATACCAAATAAAAAGATAATTGCCAGAATTTTCACTACCAGTCATGGTGGACTAAATTAACTGTCACATCATAAATAACTGAAAAAGCAAGGAAATATGTGAAAAACTCTTTTCAGAATTAGGATAATAAGTAGTAAAGAAATATAATCCCTAAAAGAAGAGAGGGGAAATAGTTGTCATATAATTATCTCAGTTTTCTGACGAATGATATTTTCTAAACTGTTAATCCATGGGGGAGAGATGTAAATAGTTTTTTCAGTAAAAACAAATGCAAACATATTGAAATGATAAAATTATCAGACCAAGACTACAGAAGAAAAGATTAGTGACTTTGAAGAAAGGGCAAGTGAAAGCTTCTAAATTGAAATACAGGGGGGATAAAAGATTGAAATATGAAGTCACAGTAATCTCTCAAACAAAAATCAGAGCCTATTTATGACAGGAGTCCCAGAAAAAGAAAGGGGATAGTTCCAATTCTAAGATGGCAGACAAGTAGGATCTCAAATTCACTTCCTCCCCACAGAGAGAACAAATCTATACCTGTTTAACAACTGTGACCTTTGAAAAGGAATGGGACCAACAACTCCACAAAGAAAAAGGGCAGATGGCTTCATAAGGGTAGGAGAGGCTGATGTGTCTTGACATCATGAGAGCCTGTTTAGAGACTCCAAGGTCCATAAGGAGAAAATAGTGATATTGACACTCTCCCCAGAACTGAAAGGCTTACGCACTTGTTCTGTGCCTCTACAACTGGGAAATGCCTTTCATCCGTTAAAAAAAAATGATGTTGAGTGGAAAAAATAGCCTCCTTATGAACTTAGATGTAGCTTTGTGAACTCACACTGAAGAAAATTCCCAGGGAGAAATGCCCCCCCCCCCACCCCCCCATCATTAGTTCCCTTGTACCTGACTATAGTCACAGTCGCTGTTTCCCAGAATGCCAGAGACAGAGAGCCAGGTCTGAAAAGCACATACACCTAAATGATTCCAGGCAAAGAACATTCCATTCTCCAGTTCTCTCAGGGAAGATCACTGAAGAGTACCTTGAAAAAGTAATTTCTGCTCCCTGAAACTACTGTTGAACATCTCAAATATCTGCTTAAAACTTCCTAGAATTTATATCCCCCTGCGCTAGGGTTTGTTTGTCTCCTGCTTCTTGCACTGCTGTATCTCTGGAGGACTGAGAGATTTTGAGATGTAAGAGTGTTTGTTACAAGTAGTATCTAAGTTATCTCATTGCAGTGGCCTTTGTTGGAACTGTAGTCTGCTTGCGGACCAGGCACACAACTCTCGGATCTCTCTCCTTGTGCCTTGTTCATATGTGGGACTCTGAGGAAAAGCTCTGCATTCCATAACCCAAATCTAATTCTATGAGTTAGACTAACATGAACAATTGTGATGAGTACCGGGATCATGCAACTATAGGAAGCCCAGCAGTTGAAACCCTAAAACAGGGCCTGCTTATTAGAAAAGCCTAGTCCATAAAAATAAGTACAGAATGCCAAGCAGAATGAAGAGACAGGAAAATGTACACAAAATGTACACAAAGAGACAGGAAAATGTACAAAATGACTGACCAAAACAAAACCCCAGGGGAAAATAAGAATGCAACAGAATTAAACTGATGAAGACTTTACAGCAACAGTTTTAATGACCGTCACTGAAATCAGGAAAACTATAAAGGATCTAAAAGATAATCGCAAAATAGATAAGGAAAATATGAGGTTTTTTCAAATAGAACTCACGTAGCTAAAGAACACAATACCTGAGATAAAGTGCACAATAGGGAGATTCAACAGTAGGCTGAAGAAGACTTCAATGAAATCAGCAAGCTAGAAGAGAGCACACCAGCAAAGAGAAAAAGAAATAAACTGCATGAGACTTATGGGATAACATCAAAAGAAACAACATACACGATCCCCAAAGGAGACGAGATAAGGGGGAAGAAACTATATTTGAAGAAATAATAGCTGAGAATTTCCCTAAACCTGAGGAAGAAAAGTTTCAAACAAAAGAAACTCAAACAGACCTACACCAGGAAACATTGTTATTAAAGTAACAAAAATATAAAATAGAGATTCTTAAAAGCAGAGAAAAATAAGTTATATACAAGGAGTCCCTATAAAACTGTCATCAGATTTCTTAAAAGAAACTTTATAGGCAAGGGGATAATGGTATGATATATTCAAAGTGTTGAAAGAAAAGGATTTTCAAGCAAAAATTGTCACCCAGAATTGAAGGAATTATAAGGTGTTTTAAAAACAAAAACAGTTCAAGGAACTTATCACCACAAAAAACAATATTAAAAGAAATATTAAAGGAAATTCTACAAAATAAAAAGAAACCCAAATTAGAAACAACAAGACCAGTAGCTAACCAGATCTGAGCAGAATTCAGGGAAGGGGAAATTAAGAGTCATAAAATACTAGATCAATGTATTTGATTTAACCCAGCCATTAGCACGGAGCCATAGTGTCAGCAACCCAGTTTAACATACCAAAAGCCAGGAAGCCAGAGCAATTGTTAGTACAGGTAAACTCCAGGACTACTAAAAGATAATCATTGTAAGGGAGCCAATATGAAGCCTTCCAATCAATTCACCAAGAGACTATCAATAGGTCAATAAGAAAACCACCTCAGAATGGTCAACAACAGATTGTGGGTGGAAAGTGAGCAGCTACACCATTTAAAAACTGAACTATTTTCTCTACTGTGATAGCTTCCTCTCTGGAAGACACACTCTATCTCCCTTTAGGAGTGCTTCTTTCCCTTTTCCTAAATAAGACCTCTTTTGTTTCACCCCTATTTTTAACTCTCCTTCCTTTTATGCACCATCTGGTCTGTGCTCTGGAAAATACTTCTTCCAGAGACTCAAGTTCCCATAACAATGGAGTACACACATGTCCACACTGTACCAACATCAAATTTATAGTGTGGGGAGAAGAGTAAAAATGTGGACTATAAGAATGAATTCTAGACTACTTTGTTTTCAAGTTAAAAATAAGAAATTTTATATAAACCCCAGAGTAACTTCAAATCATAAATAAATAGAAAAAAAAAAAAAAGGAGAAAGTGAAAAGGGAAAATACACATCATAAATGCTTTCAAAGGTATATATGATAACTGCTCCCCAGTCAATAAGAAAACATAGGCAATACGTTCGACATCAACCTTGGAGAGGTCTTTTCAGAGACAAAGCAAACAAAAGCAAAAACAATGGAACTCACAAATTAAAATCCTCTGCATAGACAAAGAAACTAACACCAAAATCAAGATACCCTACTAAATGGGGGAAAATATTTGTACATCATACATATGACAAGGGCTTAATATCCAAATATATAAAGAATGCATAAAACTCAACAACAAAAAACAAACAACCCAATCAAAAATAAGCAATAGAATTGAATAGATCTTCTACAAAGAAGACATACAGATGACCAACAGGCACATGAAGAGATGTTCTTTCTGTCTTGATATTATGAAAAGCAAATCAAAACAAGATCTCACCTTTGAGAATGATTATTTTTCAAAAGACTTGGAACAAGAAATGTTGGCAAAGATGCAGAGAAAGGGAACTCTTTTACACTATTGTCGAGAGTGTAAACTGGTACAAATTTTACAGAAAGCAGTATGGAAATTCCTCAAAATACATGAGAATGGAAATCCCATATGATCCCATTATCCTTCTTCTGGGTGTTTACCCTCAAAGTATTAATTCACAAAGATATATGTACCTCCGTCGTACTGCAGCATTATTTACAATAGCCAAGAATTGGAAACAACTTGTGTTCCCACTGTCAGATGAATGGATAAAGAAGACATTTTATATCTACAAAATGGAAAACTGTACAACCCTAAAAGGGATGAAATCCTGTCATTTGTTACAACATGGATAGAAACAGAAGGGATTATACTAAGCGAAATAAGTCATAAAGAGAAAAATAAATACCAGATGTTCTCGCTATCTCATACTTGGAATATAAACAAGGCAAATTAATAAAATAAAACCAACCCTTGGACATTGACCATAGAATTGTGTTCATAGGTGGGTAAGCGGGTGGGGGCAGAGAAATTTATAATGGGGATCCAATAGATAGTGGTGGAAGACTTTTGATAATTTAATGTTGGCTGAGGCATATTCTCACATATTTCATGAATGGTGAACGTGCATGTATTGGCTTGCATCAAAATTTTATACATTAATTAGATAAACAAGCAAAACAATAAATAGTGTAATACATGCAAACAGAATATTATTGGCAATAAAAAATAATGATTTAAAAAATAGAAAGGGGGAAAAATGCATCGAGAACCACCTCCATTCTCAGCACCAGTGAAGCAAATAGTCTATCCCAGCTGTACCAAGACCCAGCCTCAGTGACCAGGTGAGCAGGAAATCAGAAGACTCAACCTAGGCCCCACTACCTATCATGTCAAACTCCACCAGCATGCACCCCTTCTGAAGACCAGCACTGAACCACTTCCCAGAAAGAAATCAGAAGTACAATAAAGCCACAATGGTAAATACAAAACAGAAAAGATAGCCACACAATAATCTAAATACCCTAAAAACAAAACTCAAATGGCACAAAGAGAGGAAGACATCAAAAGTTCCCCAGAGAAGAAATCCAATGACACAGATTGGGGCTACATAACAGATTTTAAAATACCACTTATAAAAAGGCTGAATAAGACACAGGAGGCAAATGCAAAGATCCAAAAGCAACTAGAAGACCTCTCAAACAAAATCACCAGTCAAAAGAAGTACTTTACCAAGGAGACTGCAGCTACGGAAAAAAGTCCTTGCAAAAACAATAGAAATAAATAATTCAGTCAGTAATCGAAGACAAACCTTGAAAGCTCCATAAACAGACTCAACATCACAGATAAAGGAATCTCAGGAATTGAAGACAAGATCACAAGGTGACACACAGAAAAGGAGAAACAAGACTGATGAAGAAAGAAACCCTGCAAGAAATAGACACCATAAAAGACAACCATAGTATAATCAGACTTTTAAAAAGAGAGGAGACAGAGAAAAGTGCAGAAAATTTGTTTAAAGAAATAATAGAGAACTTCCTACATCTGTCACAAAAAGTAAACATGGAGGTCCTAGAAGCAGAAAGAACACCAAAATTTCTAAATGTAAAAAGACTTACTATAAGACACATTATAGTAAAACTAGCAAAAGTCAACAATATAGAAAACTACCAAATCTCTAGAGAAAAGAGAACATAACCTACAAAAATACACCCATAAGGCTCATCAGATTTCTCAGTAGAAATCCTGCAGTCCAAAAAAGACTGGAAAGATACATACAAAATGCTAAAAGACAAAATCTGCCAGCCAAGAATACACTACACTGCAAAATTACATTCAAATATGTTGGAGAAAT
>RJWH01000136.1:198545-220536 GCA_004363575.1 Solenodon paradoxus
CACTGAGACTGTATGGACATTATCATAGATTATCATAGAATGATAAAGTCAGAGACAATTTATATGTTAGCCACTAAACCCAATCCTAAAAAAAAAAAACCAGTTGAAGATTCCAGTGACAGCCTGCTTTCATTTCTGCCTGCCTGCTTCCTCTAAAAAAAAAAAAATTTTTAAGTTCCAATTAGAAAAAATATACACATCACTATGTTCATAGCAGCACAGTTCACAATAATCAAAACATGGAAATAACCTAAATGTCCATCAACAGATGAGTGAATAATAAAGCTGTGGTGTACATGCTCAATGGAATTCTAAGCAGCTGAGAGAGAGAGAATTTTGCAAAAATCTGGATGGAAGTGGATGGGATCATGCTAAGCAAAATAATCCAGAAAGTGAAAAAGTACAGGGTGGTTTCACTCATATTTGAACATTAAAAGAAAGACAAACCCCAACAAAATTCACAGGATGCAAGACTGTGTCTATCAGAGAGGTAGAAGGGTGGAGGGGACAAAAGTTAGGAGACTGTGATAAAGGGCACGAATTACACACAGACCGAGGTACAATTTCAATATTCTATAAAGAATATAGCAATGTAATCAAGAGAAACTTTAATTATTAAAAGAAAGAAAAATACTGAATATATAATTTACAAAATTTTTGCAGATCTAATAAAAATAAAACATACATATTAGCAATCTCAATGAATTTCATAAAAGATAAAGAATACAAACAACAAATCACAAGATAAACAAATTACTTTAAATTATTGATAAGGAAAATCTTAAAAGTAGTGAACAGGGAAAATATTTATTATATCCAAGGGAATAAACGCATGAACTTTAAGATGGCTTTCATGAGAAACAATTCAAACCAGAAAATAATGGAATAATATCTCATGTTTCCTTTTAGGGGGATGGAGAGTAATCAATCAACCTAGATATCTTATTCTTCAAAAATGAATATAAGGATATAAATGCATTTTCATAAAACACAGCAAAAGAATTCATTGCCAACAGACTTCAATTTACTAAAAATTTTAAGGAAGTTCTTCAAATTATAGAAAAATGATACCAGATTGAAACTCAGATCTACACAAAAAATGAAAAACACAAGATTGACACATAATAAGTATGGACTTTAAATTTCTGTAACAGACAATTGACTATAAAGTGAAAATATTTTATATAGGTATATAACATGCTTAAGTAAAGTATATAGTAGTAACAAAAATTTGAGACAGAAAATTTGGTACACTGCTGAAAGACTGGCACAATAATACTAGTTTAAGACAAGGTTAATTCAATATTATAAAAAGTCAAGTGAGTATATTTATCATATTGAAAGGATAAAGGATAAAAATTACATAACCCTTTCAATATTTCGGCAGAAATGTGCTTTATTTTTTTGCTTGTTTTAGAAATAATATATTTATTCTTTTAAAAGGAAGATTTTTAAGTTTCATTATTTCTTTTGGTTACATTGTCATTTACACTTTAGGATACTGCACTCACGCCTTACTCTGCATATTTCACATCACACCCACACCAGTGTACTAGCGCCCTTTACAACAGCCTTGCTGTCTCCCCTCCTTCCCTCCCTCTCATATTTCCCTGAGAGCCAGTTTCATGTTCCATGAATTTTGTTGAGATTTGTCTGTTCATTCATTTTGTTTCTTTATATTCCACATATGCTTGAAATCATATTGTATTTCTCTTTTCCTTTCTGACTTATTTCACTTAGCATGATCCTGCCCAGTTCCATCAGGGTAATGCAAAGAGCATAATTTTATCTTCTTTTAACAGCTGCGTAGAGTTCCACTGAGTATCCGTACACTAGCTTTTTTATCCAGTCATCAATTAATGGGTATTTAAGTTATTCTATGTCTTGCTATTGTGACTATTGTTACTATGAACATAAAGTGAATACATTTTTTATTTGTGTTTTTTTATTCCCTAGGTGAATGTCTAGATTTGAGATTGATGGATCAAATGGTAGATTCATCTTTATTTTGTTGAGGACTCATCATACTGTTTTCCAAAGAGACTGCACTAATATACATTCCCACCAACAGTGTAGGAGGGTTCATTTCTCTCCACACCCACTCCAACACTTATTTCTGTTCTTTATGATATAGACCATTCTCACTGGTTTGAGGTGACATATCATTGTGCTTTTTGTTTGCATTTTTCTGATGTTGATTAATGTACAGTATTTTTTTCATGTGTCTGTAGACCATTTGTGTGTCCTCTCTAGAGAGATGTCTGTTCAGTTCTTCTGGCAATTTTTTTTTTTTTTGAGAGAGCTGTTTGATTTTTTTTGTTGCTGAAATATATGAGTTTTTCAAATATTTTAGAAATGAAACTCTTGTCTGATGTATGTTGTGCAAATATCTTCTCCCATTCCATGGGTTGCCTTTTTGTTTTAGTGGAGGTTTCTCTTGCTATACAGAAACTTTTTAGTTTAATGCAGTCCCAATTGTTAATTTTTTATTTTGGTTTCTTTTGTGATAGGTGTCATTTCTCCAAGACATCTTTGAGGTGAGATCATAGAGCATTTTTTCTACATTTCTTCCATGTATTTAATGGTTTCAGGCTTATGGCCAGGTATTTGATCCATTTTGAGTTAAATTTTGTTTATGGAAATAATAAGTAATATAGTTTCCTATTTTTGGAAATATCTGTCCATTTTTCCCAGCACCAATTGTTGAATAGACTTTTCTACCTCCATTGTTTTTTCTTAGCTACTTTAACATAGACTAATTTTTCATATGTGTGTTTTTATTTCTGAGTTTTTTATTTTGTTCCACTAGTCTATTTGTCTGTTTTTATTCCAATACCACACAGGGTTTTATTTTGATTTTATTTTGTTAGTTTTTTATCACTGGTCCCAAGTCTCAAACCTGAGTCCATGCGCTTTACATGACCTGTACCACAGTTGTCTTTGCTGCCTGAGTCACAAGGATGTGCTATCACAATGTTTTGTGTTTTTTTTTTTTTTCAGTTGTTGAACTTGGTTGTTCCACCAAGCCCTAGAACACAAACCAAAGTCCTTGGAATGCATGTGGATTGTGCCAGCCAAATGCAATGGGCCAAAATGCTACTCCACCAGGGGGCATCACCATCATACTGTTTTCACGAAAATTGCTCCACTCTTCTTTCTTCTGAGGATTGCTTTGACTAGTTGAGGTTTTTGTATTCCATAAAACTTCAGTATTGTTTATCAATTTCCTTGAAAAATGTTTCTAGGATTTTGTAGGAATCACATTAAATCTGGATATCGCTTTGAGTTGTATGGCTTATTTAACTATGCTAATTCTTCCAACATGAGCATGGATTGTCTTCCAACTCTTTGTGTCTTCTATTTCTTTTATTAATGACCTGTTTTCAATATGGAGGTCTTTCACCTCCTTCTTTCATTCCCAAGTATTTGATCTGTTTTGATGCTATTGTGAATGGAATTTTTTTTTTCTTCTGCTTGATTGTTTGCATGGAATGTTAATGATCTTTCTCTGTGTTGATTCTATATCCTGTCATTTTTTTGTATTCATTTATTGTTTCTGTAGGTTGTTTTATTTTGTTTTGTTTTTGGTGGTATCTTTAGGATTTTATATGCATAATATGTCATATGCAAATAGTTTTTTTCTACTTTGGATTTCTCTAATGTTCCTTTCTTGTTTTATTGCTGTAACCTGGACATCCAGAACTGTTTAGCAATAGTCATTAATAGTCCATAGAGAGGGCATCCAGTTTTTTCTAAACTTTACAGCAAAGATCTAAAGTTTTTCACCACTGAATTTGATGTTGGTTGTGAATTTGTCATATATGGTGCTATTATTTTGAGATGTGTACCTTCTGTTTCCATTTTGGCAAGTGTTTTTATCATGAATGAGATTTAATCTTGTCAAATGTATTTCTTGCATCCATTTATTATAATCACATTATTTTTGCTTTTCCTTTTTTAAATGTAACATGTCATATTGATTTATTTGTGTATGTTGAATTATTTTGCACACCTGGAATAAATCATACTTGGTTATTATGGATAATTTTTTAGGTGTTGTTGAATTCAATTAGCCAATTTTTTGCATCTGTATTTATCACCTGTATAGGTATGTAATTTTATTTCTTCAGTGATGTCATATCATCCTGGATCTTTCCTTGAGAGACATAATAGCTTTAATATCTGTACTTGTTTATTCAAGTTATCAATGTCCTCCTGATTCAGTTTTGGATCGTTTTAGGATTCCAGAAATCCGCCATTTCCTCTAAGGGTATGCCAATTTTGTTTCTTTTTTTTAAAGAACTAGCTCTTGGTTCCATTATTCTTTTGGATGAACTTTTTGTTTTGACTTTATTTATTTCAACAGTAATTAATATTATTTCTTTCCTCCTACTGATATTTGTTTCAATTTTATTCTTAATTTTCTAGTTGCTTCAGGTATGAGGTTAGATTTTAATTTGGAATGTGTCTCTTTTTTGATGTATGCTTATATTGCTGTAAATTTTCCTCTTAGAACCCCTTTCACTGCATCCCACATGTTCTGGCAGCTCCTGCCTGCATTCTCTATTAAAATTGTTTTATATTGATACCTGCTTTTAAGCCGATAGTATTTGTTTATATATTTGAGTAGTCCTGTATTGGATACATATATACTAATGACAGCTATTTCTTCTTGATTGATTACCCCCTTGACCATAATGCAGTGCTTTTCCTTCCTTGTGTTACCCTTTTCAAGTGGAAATTTATCTTTTTTGATATTAGTATTTCCATTTCTGATTTCTCTTCATCCCATTGCTTTGATATACTTTCAATAACCATTCACTTTCACCCTATGTTTATCTTTGGATTTGATGAATTTCCTGTAATAATATTGATGGGTCCTGTTTTTCAATCCAGTCGGCCACTCTTTATTTTGATTAGTGAGTTCATTCTTTTCACATTAGGGTGACTATTGATATGTCTTTATTGCTGCTATTTGTGCTTCTGTTTTGTTTGTTTTATATCTCTGGTGTTCCTTTTCCCATTGGTTATTAAAATATTATTCACAATATCATCAAAACACATGAATGAATTAAGAATGAATTTAACATCTATGCAGATCTGTACCATGAAAACTATAACATTTTTCAGGAAAATTCAAGAAGAGCTAGATGAATGGAAAGATACACAATGTTCATGAACTAGAAGATTCAATACTGTTATGATGATGTAAGTGAGCTACAAAATGCAATATAACTATGCCAGCAGGCTTTATTGATAAATAGAGCAAACTGATTCTAAAATTAATATCAAAATTCAAAAAAAGAAAATAGCACAGTCAAAATAATTTTAATGGAAGAGGAAAGTTGGATATTTCAGGCTACCTGGATTTTAGGATTAATATAAAGCTACAGAAACAAAGACAATACAATAGAAGCATAAAAAGATATAAATAATTTATCTTTTTTGAATTGGTAATGGTTACACCAGCATAAGGGGTTTGCCAAATGCTGAAACTGACCACTTAAAATGAGTACATCTATTGCATATAACTACATTCAATGAAAATTATTTTTAAAAAGATAGTGTCATTAATCTGTGGACTAAGAAAGGATGTCACTGAGGTATATGAGCAAAGGATCAAAACAGTGTGTTTTTAATACCTGATAAACTAAATAAACATAACTACCAAAATAGGACTGCAAACTGATAATCAGTCACAATTTTGCTAAAATAGTATAATTGGAAGTAGTTTGGGCTATGAAATTTTCATTCTCTGTGGCTTTGACATGGATTATTAGAACATGAATGCATTTGAATGTAAAAATACATTGGCCTTATCTTTCAAGACTTCATGAGTTTCAATTAACAAAAATGTAAGCAGTATCTTGTTTCTATAAAAGTCTAAGATGTAGATTTAAGTTTTTCTTGAGTGGAAAAAAGGATTTTAAAAAGAGAGCAACACAATTTAAAGATAAACATATAGTCATCCAAATAAATTGTAGAATAAAACTCAAAAGCACATAAGTAAAATATAAAAATCTCTGAAATCTCAAACTATTTCCCAATTAAAAATATCTCACTCTGTCAGTTGTTTCTAGAAGAAGCAATGTCAGTTGTTTCTAGAAGAAACAATGTCTTTCCTTAAACAATATCTAAGAAGATACCACGGAAAGCCTAAAATTGACCTCAAAATGAGAAAATAATTTATCAGACTTTCACTGTGTTGAAGTATTTTCAAAAAAATGTATAATTTCAGGGCACACTCTGGTAGCCTAGTGGCCTAATACACAGGAAGGTAGTCTTGCATATACCCACAAGGTTCCAGGTTCAAGACCCAGGGCTGGCGGAAACAACCAATGTGAACAAACAAATAAATAAAAATAAGAGTGCTTCTTCCTCCTATCCTTCTATCACCATACTTGTCTTCATTCCTGCCTGTACCTTTCCTTTAAAAAAATGTGCAATTTCTGCTTAATGTCCTTTATTTTTCTAAGTATTAAAATGACTCCTTTTTGTGATATGACCAATTTTATTTTATTTTATTTTTATTTTAAGGAAAGGTACTATTGCCTTAATGAAGGCAATAATAGGCAAGCAGGCAGGAAGAGAGAGAAGGAGGAAGCACTTTTTTCATTTAGTTGCTCATACTGTTTCCCCCTGGGCTTAGGCTTCTAACCAATTGCTACTCCACCAGGGCGTGCCAACCAATGTTATTTTAACAAAGAATTGTAGCTTGGGAAAAGACATTCAAAATTTCACTGACATGAGGGAAAACCTTTATGCATTAAGTCACTAGAGGTATTTTCAAATGAAGTTAGTATTCCTAGTAATCATTCCTAATATGTTCAGATACATACAAAATAAAGAGGTTCAAGTTATCAAGTTTATCTAGGAATATTACGGCAGAAATAAAGGAAAGCTTCTGGAAAACGAAAAATTATAAGGGCATGAATATCTAAGGAAAAGCAGCATTAGTATTTTACTATATGTTATCAATAGCTGTGTCCCATTCAAGGAAACAACTTCCATAACTCTGTGTACATTTAAATATTTTTAAATGAATGATCTGTTTAAAAATACAACTAAGGAGGATGATTATAGAGAGTTAGCAGAGGTCATAGATAATTTTTTAATACAATTACAAGAAAAATTATTATAAGAAAAGAAAAGGTAAGTATCAAAATGCCATCTTCTAGAGACAGTGAAAGCATATCCAAAAGCTGTTTACAGAACAGATAATAACTATAATCTAATAATTAATAACTAATCACCAACTGTGATTAAAGGGGTAGGGACTTTAGGTCTAACAGCCATATCCAAATCACATTGAGGAAAGATACTTCCTCAAAGAAGGAACTCTAGACACACACATTTTTTAAAAAAAGACAGTTGGATATTGCATGAAACCAGAATGCAGACGAATGAAAATAAACAGCTCTTTAAAGGGGAAAAACAGCCTCCAGGTTTGAAGAATTTGTCAATTGCCATGGTGTAAAAACTTTCACCATGGCAAATTTTAAGCTACCAATGTGACAAGAGAATGCTGAATTGGGACAAATTAGCTCTCATTGCTGTGAGTGGGACTCTTAAGTTCTTGAATACAGCCTGAGAAAAAAAATCCGAGGTTTTCATTGACAACACAATGAAACTTTACTAAAAGGAAAGGCACAGAGACAAAGAGAGTTTCTGTGAGCAGTAAAAACTGCTGCGGTCACAGGTTGGGGCTGAGTCTTATACATCGGAAGGGTGGAATCTTCCAGGCATGTATCACATAAAGTTTTTTCTTAACTTTCTGTTTAAAGGGGGCTCATCATACAACTCATATTAGTTGTTTTACTTCTCAACTTTCTGCTTAGTTGCTACAATTTTCTTTACATTCTTACAATTAGGAGTCTATTAACATGTTCTGTCTTCCATCCAAGGTCCTGTGCTTGCCTTTTCTTTCATTTACATCCTCACTCCTTTAGCTGTCTCTTATCACCATGACTATTAGGAACCAGCTCCAGCATATCCATGCCACACAACAACAAAATGTATGGCATTTAGGTTATTTTTAAGATGGAATAAAATGATAATTTATTTCTCCTGAATTGGGAAGTAAATCCAACATATGAAAAAAAGATCTTTCCCCTAATCCAAATATCCAAATTTTTCCTCATTTTTTGATTCTGTGAATCAGTTTTCACATGTATATAAAACCTTGGAAAAACCAAGTAACAACAATGAAATAAATGCTCTTCTTATAAGATCAACTAATGAAAGTATGTCTACCACAACCAATGATATATTATCTTAGTCAAAGTGGATCCTTGGTTCTACAGTGTTTCAAATGTCTATACCATTACAACTCCAATTTTTCATGTTCAACTTTCAGATATTTATGAAATATGGAAGAAAAATCTGGAAATGAAAGTTAAAGAGAATGTTTGAAAGTGACTAGGATTCTTTCAAAATCTGCTAATTAATAAGAATGACAAGCAAACTTTCAGGCTTCACCAAATCTAAAGATATATTATATATTTTTTCTAATAGGCCTGGAAGTGTTTCCATAAAGCAAATATCCTTTTATTCTATCTTGGTTGTTTTATTTAATTATGTGTATGTTACATATTGAATTCCTTTGAAAGTTTTACTTTCATATTTTTATATTTATTCTTCATTACTCCAAACTCAAGTAAATGATACTTTTCTATTAAAAATTACTATGTTAATTTCCTGTAGCTCTCTTATTTTTTGTGGAGAATGGGGGAGCAGCTGGTCTTACTTCTGGAAAATTAACAGGAAATATTCATGGACAAAATTCCTAAAGCAAGTATTACTGACTTTCCTGGCAGTCTAATGGGAGAAAACAATAGCTGTCTTTTTGGATTATATCTCTGTGGAACAAGGTTGGCCCAGTCTGTTAAGTTCCTTGCTGATCTCCATCTTAGAAAGCTGGCAACATTGCAATTGCTAACACCTGGTCCAAAGGAAAAACATTTAAAATATTCAATTTACCAACAAATAGCTGTCATTTAACATCAACAAAATTGAAAGTATTCTTACTGATAATTTTGATGAGCAGAAGATGAGATTAGCAATTCTTTTATTTATTCAATAAATGTTTATTTAATATTGTCTCATGCTGAGCCCTGACTGATTGTGAAGATACATTGCAAAATGGGACAAAATATCTACCATTTCAAGCTTACAAGTTAACAGCGAGACAAATCAGTCAACCCAAAACCATATGAATGTATATTATGAGTGCTTTGAAAAGGGAAATATGGAGTGCTATGAGAGTGTGTAAAGGGAATCAAAGAAACCTATAATGATCTATTATGGTCAAAAGGTCTTCTTGGAAAGTTACATATAAAAAGAAAACTGAAGATGAAGAGGAGATATTCAGACAGATAGAAGTGATGGATATAAAGGCAAAAACTCTTCAAATATAAAGAGAATAGTTATGTAAGACCCAAAGGTAATGGAAAATAATGTGCTGGAGGAATTAACTAAAAATTAATTCCTATAACATATCTAAAAAGTACAGACATTGATAATGAGTTCTTTGGCAAAATCTTATTAAATAAAAATAATATAGTGGCAATAAATGTGCTTACAAACAGTAAGTAAATACTATTAAAAACAGATATTACTTTGTCAATGTATTCAATGAATTAGAGCAAAGTTCTTAATAACATTAGAGAAGAAACATCACAAATGTCCTTTGGCAGAGGAGATAAAATGATGGCATACTCATACAACAATGATAATTTATTAATAGAAGGAATTAAGTAGAGAAGTAAGTAGTAAGCAGACAAAAGATTTTATCGTCTTAGTTCTTCGATTTAGAAATGGGTTCATAAATGGTCCTTATGCCATTTTGATTTGTAATTCGAACACTTTTTGCAAATTATATATATTTTAAAAAGTAATAAAAGGAAATAATTTTTATAAATCCCAATCCTAACTCTAATCTTATTCAGAAAATATTCATAAGATATCAGGACATTGCTAAAGCAGATTCTTCTACAAATCAGTGGCCACGACTTTATATAGTCTTTGTTTAATTTGACTTTGTTAATACTTTCAATAGGAAATTTTTTAATCACAGAAAGTGTAAACATCCTAAAATTTCAATTGACAAGAAAATATAGATAAAATCAAGGTATATTTATTCAATAATTTCGTAAACTGAGTTAAATTTAATGACATTGCAACCTTGTCTTGTGAACTTTCACAAATGATTCCCCCTCACCTCAGGGCTTGAGGTAAATCTCAGTGTTTTGCTTCAGTGTTTGGCTTATACATGTATTTTCTCACTATATCATCCCCAGGTCCAGCCAGACACACATCCACCACTGCAAAGAGAATTATTAGTCTTCAGTTACAAGACACTCGAAAGACCTTATATACATAAAACATCATCGATTGGTACTGCTTGACATGTGTTCAGTTGAATATTTCTTATCTATTGATATGGAAACTCTCTAGATAACATAATCAACAAGCAAAATAAGGCTCTGTTCCTATGGAGCTCACATTTTGGTTAAGAAACAGACATGTTTTCCAAACAGCTTTCAGTACATAAATCTATAGCTCAAAGAAAAAGTGCTGGCTAGATATGTAAGTGTGGGAAATTCCATAGTTCTAAAGGTCATCATCAAAGAGAAGTAAAAAGAGGAGGAGAGAAGGGACTTGTGAAAGGAAAAGAGGGTAGAGAGCAAAAAACAGGCAATCCAATCAATAAATGGGAAGAAGAATGAGAGACATTTTTTTGAAGAGGATATACAGATGGCCTACATGAACATGAAAAGATGTTCCTACTGGCTGGCTATCAGGGAAATTCAAATCAAAAAAATAATGAGATATCACTTTATACATGAGAGACTGGCTGTTATCAAAAAAATCTAGAAACAACAAATATTGGCCAGGATGTGGAGATAAAGGGAACACTTTTACACTGCTGGTTGGTACAAATTGGTGCAATACCTATAGAAAACAGTATGGGGATTCCTCAAAAGTTGAATATAGAATTCCCATATGATCCCACCATCCCACTCCTGGGTGTTTACCCAAAAGTTACAAAACTGCTAATTTGCAGAGATTTATGTATCCCCATATGTATTGCAGCCCCATTCACAATAGCTAAGAACTGGAAATTACCTAAGTACCCAACATCAAATAAATAAAGAAATGTGGTATATATACACAATCGAATACTACACAGCCCTTGAAGAGATGAAATCTAATCATTTGAATCAGCATCAATGGATCTAGAGGGGATTATGCTAAGTGAAATAAATCAAAAGAAGAAATAGATACCAGATGACCTCACTCGTAGGTGGAATATGAATAGACAAAACAAAGAAACACATGAAACAAAACCAATGCTTGGAGACTTGCAATAGAACTGAGTTTACTTTAGGGAATGGGACTGGGTGGGAGGGGGATTTGACAGCAGAGCCCACTGGACAATGATAAAGAGCACATGGTGATTTGGTGGAGGGCAAGGAATTTTGGCATGTAGCTAAAGAATGAGGAAAACTGCACACATGGGAAACCTATACATATGAGTTTATTCTAATTTGTAAAATAAAAGTTACTGTAATAAAAGCAATTTTTATTTAAAAATTAAATAAATAAATCAGCTTGTTTTCTTCAAATTAATCTCAATGTGGAAAATTAGAACCCACTTCAAAAATTCAAAGAACGGAGCACACGTGTGTTCATTATTTTCTTCATCAAAGGATTATTTCCTTAAAACTCTCAAAATGCAGAATTGGAAGATTTTATGTGAATTTTTAGGAATATAATTATGTTTATACTACAGTCTATGGCAGAGAAATTCTTCCTAAATTTTGAGTTAAATTGTCCTTTACGTATCAGTGCTGAGCAGTGTCAGGGTATCAGAAGTCTGGCTGAGAGCACAGGTTCTTCACAAATACTAAGTCAGCTGCTAACAAGCTAATGAGTCACATCAGAGTCAGACCCTGGAGTGAAAGCTCATCAGAACATCTGCTCTTTACCTGACTGCAGCAAGCTCTGAAGTCTACTTATCCAGCTGATGAGAAAAGAGTCTAAAGAGAAAAATTCATGGAATACTTCACAATGTGCTTTGAGATAGACCAGTACCTCATACTGGCATACCTGACAATACACCACCAAACAATGGTTCTCTCAATGAAGTTCTGAAATATGAATTAGTCTTATTCCATCTTGGTCCCAAAAGATATAGTGAATGGAGAAAATACCTGATTTTAACTGAAAACTATATCATTGAATATTTAACCCTGGACAAATCACTTAAGAACACATAATACAAATTTTCTCACATTGACCCTATGACAGGGACATAAAATATCACATTTTTAAGAACTCCTATGATGAAAAAAAAATAATTATCTCAAACTACTAGGGAGGAATTCACTGATTTGGGTGCAGAACATCACGAGATACTGTCACTTTCACCTGAACAACATGAAAAAAGCCACATCATCTATTAAAATAAGTTAATAATTCTCTTTAGATAACTGAAGAATCAAAGAAATTCAGATGAACTAAATTAAAAAAAGAAAGAAAGCCTTTAGAGGAAAGAAAAGACTTATTATTGCTTTTATCTCTGCAAAAGAGCAGGTGGAGGAAATAAGGAGAAGCCAACCACATTTCTAATAAGTGCAGGAGCTCCTTAGGAGTTCCAGCTACAATGAAAGTCTCCAACTACCTGCCACTCTTTCTCACTATTTATTGAGTGCTTGAGAGGAATATGCCAAATATAGAGATGGGAAAACAGATAAGGAGAGCTGAGAGACTGCAACCTAACTTAGGTATTTCATTAAAGGGCTAAATATGTCCCCAGATACTCAGGTTTTCAAAGGTCAAGACTAGGGGATTGATGAGAGCTGAGTGTCCCCACCACCAAGACATTCTCAGCCTGTACATAAGGCACAGATGCTACTTTCCAAAGATATAAGGGCAGAACTGTAGAACTAAAAATAAATATGTTTTCCTTTAGTTGAGAAAGCATAATGGGACTGAGCCTAGTGATGGGAAAAGCAGCAAACTAGATTGTAAAACAGGGAGAGATTTTCCAGATTCAAAAACTGGCAACTTGTCTATGATCACAGTTAAATCTCCATAATACTGCCTGTGTTTAGCAAAAGGAAAATTCTAATTCCACTCTTACATATTTGAAATCAATTCTGAAATGGATCAAAAGTTCAAACCCAAGCAAAAAGATTAGATTGATAGCAAAAAGCAGACACCTTTTCAAAGTATAAGTGTTATTTATCTCACACTTTAGTATTTTATACAAAATTGATGGAATATAAAAATCATGAAAGACATTTTAAACAGGAAATTGGCTCACAGTCAAGAAATAATAGTCATAGAACTAGACACCAAAATGCTCCAGATGTTCAAATTATTAGAAAAGTACTTTAAAATAACTATGATATGAAATTAACATCTATAATGTCAGAGTAAATAAAATGTCAATAAAAATATGGACAGAACAAATAAAAACAACCTATTTTAGAACTCTGGAAATCAACCAAAATCACAGAAAAAAACAATCTATTCAACATAAACTCATGAAGATAGTGATGATGTGATGCATTAAACTGGAGATATTCCCATATACTCTTTCCCCAGGTCAGGGATATGGTGCCAAAATTCAGAAGCACTGCAGACAATAGAGAGATCTGACTTATTAAGAGCATCATCCTCAGAGCACAGTTAATATTTTCTCTGAATTTCAAATTCCATGAAAAAATCTCCATTTTCAGAAAGTAGTAGCTGTTCTATTTGATTTGGAGGTCAGTTCAGCATAATTATAGGATAAGGGAAGCCTACTCCATGGCTATCATTAAGCAATAGCTAATCACTGGCAACATCTCAGTTGCCTATGCATATGATTTCAGTTAGGGAAAGCAAGAGTATGGTCAGATGACTTTCATTTGAACTTTCCTCAAAGTTAACATTTTTTCCATTGTTCTTCTATGACCTACTTTATGAATGAAAAGAACGTATACTATATTTTTGGGTGAAGTGCTATGTAGATGTTTCTAGATACATTTTTCCAAGTCTTCTATTAACTTTCTCATGTCTGCCTAGTTTTCAATTCATTGTTGAAAGCGAAATATTTCTGCCTCCAACTATTGCTAAATTATCTGTTTCTCTTTATCATTGCAGTACTATCAATGCACCTATTTGGGGCCTCTGTTGTTAAGTGTACATATTTTATAGTCATATGTTTTTAATGGATTAAATTTCTTATCATTAAAATACCCTCTTTGCCTCTAGTTACAATCTTGACTTAAAGTTTATTTTATGTGGTATTGGGACAGCTACTCTAGCTCTTTTTTGGGTTGTCACTTGCATGTTATAATTTTTTTTCATCCTTTACTTTCAAACTTCTCCTGTCTTTGAAAATAAAGTATACATTTTTCAGTCAACATGTTGTCATATCTTATATTTTTTATAATTTGACTAGTCTCTGCACATGAAAAGATGCTCAACATCCTTAACCATAAGAGAAATGCAAATTAAAATTGGAATAAGAATAAGACACCACAGCATACATATTAAAATGGGTATTATCCAAAAATATAGTTAATAGCAAGTGTTTTCAATGATGTGAAAAATTTGGAACCCTCATCACTGGTAGGAATGTAAAATGGTGCTGTTACTTTGTAAAAGAGTGGCAGTTCCTCAAATGTCTAAAGATAGTTACCAATATGACCTAAAAATTTAAATAATACATATATGTAGGCAAAACTTTATGAACCAATGTTTATAGTGTCATTATTTATAATAGTCAAAAAGTTTAAGCAATCTACTGTTTACCAACTAAATTAAAGAATAAAAAATGTGATATATTCATAAAATTTAATATCATTTAACAACAAAAAAGTTAAGTGCTGATGCATAGTTTAACATGCATGTTTTGAAAACATTTTAAATTCAAAAAGTCAATCACAAAGGTCACATAGTATGATTCAATTTATATTAAATATTTAAAGTAGCTAAATCTACAAAGAGCTAGAGTACATTAATAATTTCCTAGGGCTGGAGCCAGATATAGAAAGAATAGGGGAGTGGGAACTAGTGGCTAAGAGATATGCAGTTTCTTTAGGTGGTGATAAAAAAATGTTTTAAAATAGACTGTGGCAAATAAAATAAAATTGACTGTGGTGATAGTTTCATAACTCTAATATACTTAAATCCATTGAATTGTACACTAAACGTGTTTTGTATGGTATGTGAGTTATGTTTCAATTATCTGCTTTTAAAATCAACTATATTTCTCTATGCTAGCAAGAAAGGTTTGGAAATGGAATTTAAGAAACAATATATTCAAAAAGAAGATTGACAATACCAAATAACGGCAAGAGTGGAAAACAGCTAAAAACCTTACACATTGCTGGTAGAAGTGTATATTTGCAAAAAATCACCTTGAAAAACTATCTGGTGGTCTCTACTAAAATTGCATTGTTTTACTAAATACCTAGTCTTTTAGCCAAAAGCCCTATGTGCTCACCCAAGGGAAATGAGTACTTATAGATACCAAAATTCGTGTAACAAAACTTCATAGTACCTTTACTTATAATGGCAAGTGGAAATGCCCATATGCCCATCAAGAGTAGAATATTTATTTAACATTAAAAACATTAAAAAATTAAACAATACCAGACATAATGTTGGATGAACAAAACCAGATATAAATAGGCAAAATTGCTTTATTCTTTTTATAGAATATTGAAGATTGTACTAAACTTAATATTAAGATGATAGTCCAGAATAGAGGGTAACAATGAATGAGTATAAGAGCAAAAGTCAAGGATCATGAGGAAAACTTCTGAAATACAAATATTGTATAACTTGATCCAAGTGTTATACAAACATGTGAGAACTGGGGACTACCCCAGTTAAGCAGCAATTAGGTCAACTGTCTCTGAAGGACACAGTCACATACCCCTGGTTTCAAGGCCCAGGTCCAGGGGAAAACAACCAGCATGAGCAGCTAACATGGAAATAAAACAAAGTGTTTCTCTAAAAATAAATAAGTAAATATGTAAAAATTAGTCCAACTGTAGAGATCTGTGTACTTATACTTAAAGCTTAAAATATATACTTAAAGTTTTTAAACAAAAAATTATACAATTTAAGAAAATTTTTCACTCTCAAGAAAGGAGATTTTACAATGGTAAAAGGAAGGAGACACTGGCATATTTCAGAAATTATGGAAAAGAAAAGTGAAGAGATAGTGATGAAAGAACTATAATTGATTATTTTGCACCACAGATAGCTTAGGTTTTATGTCAGTCTTGAGTTTAAGGGTCAACTGAATCGTTTACTCCTCTCAAGGCATTGTTCATGGTACTTAAATTTGTTCATGATCAGCTTCTGGTCTATAGAATGGAAGGAAATAATTTTAGTACTTTTAGTGTTGTTATTAGTGTTTTCTTAATAGATATCTATTATGCTAATTCAAGAACATTAGGAAGAATAGAATTAAGAACACAAATAGAGAAACTAAACTTCTAATATATCAAGAAAGAAGAAAACAGTAAATTTTAAAAAGGAAGCATTACATTTCAGATAAACAGCATGTGAGTAGAAAAATTAACAGCAGTTTTACTTTCACAGTAAAAGTTGTTTTACTTTAGTACACAGAGAAATTCAATACTTACACAAGGATCCTCAAACCCTTTAAAAGACTAAAGGAAATATTGATATTCTGACTCTCCAGTAACATAATATTAGAATAGAAAGTCCAGTTTGTACTATCCTTCTTACCATATTTTTTCCATATGGAAAATGAATGAGTTAGAAATTTCATTCTTAAAATATAGAACTATTTGACTATTAGTATCAGTCTGTAATAAAACTATTCCATGCAATAACTATATAATAACATTTTTTTTTATTTGAATGATAGTATTTACTGGTCAAAGGCTTTTTAAGCATAGGGAAATCACATTGTTCATTTTCGTACAGGGAAATAAGCAAGCTGAATTTCTCATTAAAATTAAATAATTAATATAAGTGAGATTTATACCAAAGAGTTTTTCCATTCTTAAGACTTGAATGATCCAATATAGTGCAATAAAAACATTTTTCAATTTTAAATAAGATCACTTTTACTTTTTTAAAGGGCATCTGTCCTTTGGGGTGGGGGGCATAAAAAAGGAAAACAATTCTGGAGTTGTCTGCTTGCAAAAAGGTCTTTCTTTCCCAGTTATTTCCAGACCCTAAAAAAGAGGGAGAGCATGACAATTTGAGAAATGCAGGTGCAAATAATTGACTAGGAGAGTGTTCTATTGTCACAGAAGCAAAGCACATCAAGTTAATGAGGCCCACAGAGACCCAGAAGGCTGGGGCCAATCAGAAGCCTGTCTAATATGCTTCAGCACGTGCTTTGGGCAACCTGGCAGTCCTTTTGTTTGTATCCCAGACAATCTAAAATTTACAGAAGAGAAATCATCTTTATATGTTTAGTGGGTTCAAAGTTAGATTTTTCAAAGAACACATGTTTAAAGCTAAAAAGTCACTACTGAGTTCCATGACAATTTGTGGGGGAAATGGTTCAACTAAAAACTTGCTTAGCTTTTTCTTGATGATGTTTGTTGTTATAAAGCATTGTTAAAAATATCAGGAAATGCCTGAGTCAGAATTGAGATCTCCTGATTCAATCATTGGTCACTTTTCCCTGTAGGACAGTCATAACACCTTCTCTGGTCCAGTTTCTTCTTCTATAAAAATGAAATAATTGGCTTGATGACTTGTTCCATCCAGCTCCAAAATTCTACCAACTAGAAACATGAATTTCTTAAAATGATTATGTACACTTTAAAAAGTAAATTACTTTCTTTCTTAAAAGTTAAGCAATAGATTTTTTATATCTCTCTAACCTGAAAAATATATAAATCTAAAAGACATAACTGTGACATAAGATATTTAAAAAAATAAGATTTCAGCAATGTAAATAATTCAAAAATGAACAAAAATAAGACAATAATAGTCAAAAGTGAATGGGACACAATATTTTTTTTCTCTAACCGGTGTTAGTGACAATAGCTTATTAAAAACACTCTTAGGTCTTTGACTCTTGGGAATAAAATGAAATCCTGGGACTGAGATCCAAATCTTCACTGGGTTTCAGCCATTCTTGGTTCCATCATATGCCATGGCAAAGGCTAATGCTACACAAATATTGGAAATATTACTACTGCATGTGCAGATCCAGACTCATTTTGAGGTATCTAGTAGACAAGGCAATATTCCAAGAATAACTAAAGAGGTCAACAGAGACCACTTCCCAATTGAAAAAAAAAAGAAAGAAAGAAAATGATTTGAAGAGGAATATTTTTCTGGATGTTTTTCACAAATGGAATGATAAAGTACCCATGTGAATGAGGACTCTAAAAATAGAGTTGATTTTCTAAGGATTCAAAGGGTAAGTACAATGGCCCAGTAGGTAGAATTTGTGCTTCTTTGTAAAATATAAAGTGGCATGATCTCATAGGAATAGTGTGATCGGAGCACATTAATAAACTGATTCCAAGTACGACCATTTAGTTTGTGTTTCCTATGGGAAACTGTATCTAAATACGAACTAAGTATAGTTACCAACTATATAGTTACACACTGTACATCTTTAGGTGAGTCATATTTCCCCAATATTTTCACTTCTGTCATTTGTAAAATAGAAAAGAGAACATATTCAACCTATCTTTTTATACCTTAATATAGGTGAAATGGGCTAATTAGCTGGAAAATTCTTCAAAAAGTAATGAATGCTTTTAAAAATAAGAGTCTGTTTTAAATTATTGAAAACAATCCCTTTTTGTGTAAGTATTTGCTATTTTCCTTGACTTAGCTCTACAATCTGATATATAATCAAATGTCAGAGAAAAGAACTTCTAGAATGATATTGAGAGTAATTCAGTGAACCTGTCTCCTGGAGAGCTATTAAGCTTGCCAAAATTAGCAAAAACAATTATTCAAAGTCTTTGGAGACTGACCAAATAGCTTACAACAAATTAAGCATTTATTCAATAAAATCTGTAGAAATTCAATAAAAACAGTGGGAGACAGTGGCATTTGAACTAGGAGCTATACTCACCCACAACAAATCTGCCTTGCAGAACTGTTTCAGCAGGCCAAATGGACTCAGCAGCCAAGTGGTTGTTTCTATCACCTCAGCTCCCAGTAATGGAAGGATATTCTGAATGGTTTCCATAGCCAGTCTACAACAGCAGGTCTCATTTCACAGAACTGTACTAAGGAGGTCTATACTGAGCTGTCAGTGACAGCTAGGTGGCACCTGTTCACTACATCAGTGCCTGCTATTTAATATGGAACCAGTCAGGAAGTGCTGTTAAAAAGCCCCACTTGCCTGCAGAGCTCTGAGCTCCTCCAACAGACTTGGAGCTACATGGAACTTTACATACTCCAGATTCCTAAAACACAGGCCTCCAGCAATGGGTTGAAGAATCCATATAGGATAGTGGACACAGAGAGATGGAAGGACAAATTCTAGCTTCTCGCTACCCACACACAAACAGAAGAACACTGTCTCCTAAACAAAGACCCAGGTGGGGCCGCAAGTTATGAGAACTGGTCCTGCACTGTTAGATAGAGGTTCTGCCAAAAGGTTTACAAACAAACCACTTAAAAGTGGCATCAATCTGTCGTAATCATGGGGTTCAACTGTACATGTGTCAGAATATGAAGAATTAATGTCAGTTGGTGCCAAGATGGCAGAATGTTAAAATCACAAGCTGGTCTCCTTCCCATATAACAACTATGAAAACACCTATTGGGGCAACTATATCTTTAAAAAGAAACAGATCCAAAATCTTCACAAAGAGAGGAGACACATACCTCCATAAAATGTAGAAGTTGGTCTGTCTCAACACCACACCACCATGGTTGGATACTCCAGGTCCATGGGGAGGGACCAGAAAAACCAACACTCTCCAGGAGTTAAAGAGCTTTTTCCCACAGCTAGGGCTCACATATCTGGAAACTGACATTCTGTAACTGAACTGGGAGCCTCAGCAAGGGGTATAAAGATGACTGGCATCACTGTGAACTGAGATGTCACTTCCTCATGGAGCTGGTACTGGAGGCCACTCTTGCTGGAACCATACCCACTTCTGGGGCAGGGCGTGTTATCTACCTTCTCCTCTATTAGGATACGTGTGAACTATCAGTGCTCATGGGTGTTTCAGTGAGCAGCCACAGGCAGCCAGCCATGGTCAAGCAGCAGCAAGCAGACAATTATCTATTTATCAGCAAGGAACATTATATTCTATTCCTCTCATAGATCCCAGTAATCTCTCTTCTGTGGGCTGTGTTTGGACTATGGCCTGCTTGCAGTCTTGGCCCACAACTCTTAAGTCTCTCTCCACAGGCTTTGTTTCACACCTGTGACTATGGACAAAACCTCTGCATTCCCAACAGCAACTCCAACCCTATAAGCTGAATAATACCCATCTCAACACAGGGCTCACCTTAGAGCTTCAACAAATTCAATGAATGCTGAGATCACACAACTAAAGGAAGTCCAGCATTCCAGACAAATACTAGATCTATTCTGTGAACTTGATACTAAAGCACAAGGCCTTCACATTAAGCAAGCCTAACCCATAAAAATAAACACGATGCCAAACAGATCAAAGAGATGGAGAAATATTCAAAAATGATGTGCTAAAATAAAACCCCAAGGGAAAATATGATGCAACAGGATTAAGAATATTACCTAATGATTTTAAAGCAACAGTTTTAATGATACTCACTGAAATCAGGAAACCAATGGAGGAACAAAAAGAGAACTACAACAAAGAGAAAATATGAAGTAGTTCCAAACAGAATTCATGGAGCTAAAGAACACAATAGCTGAGCTAAAGAATACACCATAGAGTAACTGAACAATAGACTGGAATAAGCCTCCAACAGAATCAGTTAGCTATAAGATAGAGCAGTAGAAAGAACTCGAGCAAATCAGCAAACAGAAAAAGAATAAAAATAAAAGAAGACTGCATAGGAGACTTATGGGATAACATCAAGAGGAATAACATTCACTTCATAGGGGTCCCAGAAATGGAAGAAAGAGGGAAGGGGACAGAAATGACATTTAACTAGTAATAGCTGAGAATTTTCATAACATGGGGAAAAAAGCAGACCTCCAGACCCAAGAAGTCTGGAGAGTTCAGAGCAACAGAAGTGCAACAGACCTACACAAAAACGCATCATCATTAACATGTCAAAAATACAAGATAAAGATGGTGTCTTAAAGGCATTCAGGGGAAAAAGAATTACATGCAAAGGGACTCCATAAGGCTTTCAATGGATTTCTCAGTTCAAACTTTAAAAGCCAGGGAGAAATGACATGATATGTTCAAAGTGCTAAAAGAAAAGGACTTTGCACTAAGGTTACTATATCCTGCCAGATTATCACTTAGAATAGAAGGGATGCTAAAGTACTTTTCAAACAAAAGTTAAAGGAATATATCACCATGAAATAAGTTTTAAAAAAATACTAAAGGAAGTTCTATAAATTGAAAAGAAACCCTACTTACAAGCAACAAGACAAGATATAAAATATGGAGAAGAAAGTTAAAGTGCAAACTGTTAAAATGAACTAAAGACTAGCCTAGATTCAAGTAAAAACAGGTTATAAGCATAGAAACTTTTATGTAAAGCCCAGGGTCAGCTCAGAACATAACTTCATGGGATGGGGAAGTGGTGATGGGGCACAGAAAGTAAAATAAAAAGGGAAACTAAACACAACATAATTGTTTGCAAATCACCTAAGAAGAGGATGAGGAGAACACAGGTATTGTCTACAAAAACACTTAAAATCAATAACAATATGGCAATAAACAGTTATATATCAATAATCATCTCAAATTTTAATGGATTGAACTCACCAATAGAAAGGTACAAAGTGGTCAAAGGGATTAAAAAACATAACCTGATTTTCTCTTCATTAAGAAGACTCATCTACATTCAAAAGATA
>RJWH01000136.1:220636-364331 GCA_004363575.1 Solenodon paradoxus
CTTACACTAGATAAAATAGACTTTGAACTAAAGAAGATAATAAAAGGCATAGATGGGTATTATACAATGATTAAGGGATAATTCAGAATGAAGACATAACTCAGCATATATGCAACAAATGAAGGAGTATCAATATATTTAAAGCAATTATTGACAGAATTAATGTCAACACCAATACAATAATAGTAGGAAACATCAGCATCCCACTTACAACCATGGACAGATCAACAGGCAGATAATTCAAAGGGAACTTTAAACAACAAATTAGAACAGATGGGTTTAATCGACATACCAAACACTTCATGCAAGGACTACAGAATTTATATTCTTCTCAAGTACACATGGAACATTCTCAAATATAGACCATATGTTGAGAAATGGAACATGTCTCAAAAATTTACAAAGTTTGAAATTATACCAAGCATCTTCCTAAGTTCAACGACTTAAAACTAGAAATAAAACACAAAAAGATAGCTGGAAGATTCCAAAATAAATGGAGAATAAAAAACATGCTTTGAATGACTCATGTGTAAAAGAGGAATTTAAAGGAGAATTCTAAAAGTACTTAGGTAAAAATAAGAATAAAGACATGAGCTACCAGAATTTATGGGGTGCATCAAAAGCAGTACTAAGAATTAATTTATTGCAATCCAGGCCTACCTCAAGAAACAAAAAAAAAAATTTCAAATAAACAATCTAACTCTACATCTAAAGTAACCAGAAAAAAAGAAACAGATGTCAAAAGTCAGCAGAAAGAAGGAAATAATTTTAAAAATTCAAGCAGAAATTTAAAAATCAAGAAGACAAGTCAGGAAAGCAATGAAATCAAAAGCTGGTTCTTTGAAAAAAATCAAAATTGACAGACCTTTAGCTAGGCTAAGAAAAAAAGAAAGAAAACTCTCATAACTAAAATCATAGGTGAAAGAGAAGAAGTTACAGTGGCCAGCTAAGAAATAAAAAAAAATATCACAAGACTACTCTGAGTAGTCATATGACAATAAATGGGACAAACCTGGGGACATGGACAGATTTTTTAAAAACATACGGCTTAATAAGATCAAATCAAGAAGAAATGGAAAACCTGAACAGGATTATCACAAGCAAGGAAATTGAAGAAATAATCAAAAGTTCTCTCAAAAAACAAAAACCCAGAACCAGATGGTTTTACTAATGAATTCTAGCAAAATTTCAGAGAACTAATACCTATACTGTCAAATGTTTCCCAAAAATTGGAGAACAGGGAATGCTTCCAAGCACTTTCTATGAGGTCAACATTACAGTTATACCAAAAGCTGATAAGGATGTCACCAAGAAAGAAAATTAAAGATCAATATCTCTAATGGATATAGATTCAAAAATCCTCAACAAAATACTAGCAAATCGAATAAAACAATACATCAAAAGGATCATTCATCATGACCAAGTGGAATTTATCCTAGAGATGCAAGGATGGCTCAACATAATATTTCAATGAAATATTCCACATCAAAAAGCAAGGAAAAATACCACATATAATATCAATAGATGTAGAGTACATGTGAAAAGATCTTGTACCGTTTATGATTAAAAACTCTACATAAAATTGAGATAATCAGAACATATCTCAACATAATAAAGACCAGATATGATAAACCCACAACTAACATAATACTCAATGGTGAAAACCTGAAAGCATTTCCTATAAGATCAGGAACAAGACGAGGCGGTCACCTTTCACAATAACTATTTAACATTGTACTGGAGGTCTTAGCCAGAACAATCAGGCAAGATGAAGTAGCAAAAGGAATCCAATTTGGAAAAAAGGGAATAAAACTATTACTATTTGCAGATGACATAATTTATATATATATATATATATATATATGCACACATCTATATATGGAATGAGAGAAAGAATCCTAAAAATTCCATCAAAAACTACTGTAATTAATGAGTCAGTAAAGCGACAGGCTATAAAATCAATATACAAGATCTGTTGAATTTCATATGCAAACAATACAACAGAAAAGAATGAAATCAAGAAAATTATCGCTTTTAAGAATTAAATATCTTGGAATGTACTTAACAAAGGATGTGAAAGACTGTACAATGAAAACTTTAAGGCTTTCTTAAAGGAAATAAAGACATAAAAGGATGAAAATATATCCTGTGCTCATGGTTGGGAAGAATTAACATTGTTAAAATGGTCATCTTACCTAGAGCAATATGCAGGTTTACTGCTATGAAATTCTGGCATTTATCAATGAAACAGACCAAAAAATAAAATTTTAAAGAACAAAAAACCTCAAATTGATAAAGAAATCTGAGGAAAAAAAACAAAAGTGGAGCATCACATTCCCAGATGATGAAATATGCAGCAAAACAACAGTTATCAAAATTGTATGGAATTAGACTAAAAACACAGAAACAGATCAGTGGAACAGATCTGAATCACCAGAAATAGACTCACACATATATGGTTAGTTAATTTATGACAAAGAAGCCAAGAACATATGATAGAGAAAGGAGTGACTTTTCAATAAATGATGCTGTGAAAAACCACATACAAAAAAATGAATATGAGTCACTATGTAACACCATATATTAGAGACTTGGATGTAACACCAGAAACCATAAATACTTCAAAGAAAAGACAGGCAATATATTCCATGAGAGCAGTCTCAGAGAGGTCTTTAGGGACTCAACTCTAGCAGCAAGGGAAAACAAAAACAAAAATACACAAATGTGACTACATCAAACAAAAAGCTTCTATACAGTAAAATAACACTAACACCCAAACAAAAAGACAACCTACTGACTGGGAGAAGATATTTGCACATCATACATCAGACAAAGGCTTTATATCTAAAGTATACAAAGAATTCATAAAACTCAACAAAAGAAAATAAAACAACCCAATCAAATATTGGACAGAATATTTGATAGAAATTTCTCCAAATAAGACATACATTTATCCAACAGGCATATAAAAAGATTTTCTTTTGCCCTTGTTACTAGGGAAATGCAAATTAACAATTAAGATGTCATTCCACACCTGTGAGAGATTGGCTATTATCCAAATGTCTGGAAAGAACAAATGTTGTTGAGGATGAGAAGACAAAGGAAAGCTTTTACACTGTGGGTGTGAGTATAAATTGGTGCCATCCTATTGGAAAGCAGAGTGGACAGTCTTAAAAAAAATGAAAATGGAATTCCATATAATCCCATTATTCCATTTACAGGTATTAACAGCAACAAGAAAAAACCCCACTAATTCACAGAGTTGTATGATATATGCACCCCCATGTTTATTTCAGCATCATTTACAAAAGACAAGAATTGGAAGCTATCTAATGCCCATCATCAGATGATTGGATAAAGAAGATATGAGATATACATATACAAAGACGTGTGTGTATGTTTTGTGTGTGTATATAAAATGATCAAATCATATCATTTGTGACATGGAAGTAATTAAAGGGAATTATGGTATGAGAAATGTCTGAAAGAGAAATACAAGTACTAAATGATCTCACTCTTATGTGGAATACAAAGAATCAAAGCAACAGACTAAGCAAAAAACAACACTTGGAAAATAACAATAGAACTGAAGTTATCAGTGGGAAATGGGTTGGAGATGTGGGCAAGTAGTAGTGGAGTCCAACGGACAATGGTGAAGGACTTTCGGTAATTTGGTGGTGTGTCTGGTATATTCTTACGTATCTGAGGCATGATAAACTTGAATAGATGGGTTTATATTTATTAGTCTGTAAATCAAAGTTACCTCAATAAATACTAAAATAAAAAAATTCCCCAAGATGTTATCAAAAATAATAAAGCAGTCATTTAGTAATTAGAGAAAGCTATAGATTGGTGTGATTAGAGTAGAGGCAGATCAAGAGCTTAAAGAAGAAATGGACAAAGAGAGTCTTGCAAATGCCACAATAATCTCCGGTAGACTGTGTATGCCCAATGCTGTTCCCTCTCAGAGCAGACATAAAAGCTGTACATTTCAGGAGAAATAAGTGTTATGGAAGTAGTCCAGCCTCAGCCAAGGCACTGACCAAATAAGAAAGCAAACAACAAGTCTAAGGGTACAAAGAATTAGTATCCAGCATTGACTCGTGTATATAGGAGCTATAAAAGACATTCAAAGAAACAGGAAAACATACACAAGAGAAGGAAAGTGGGGAACAGAAATTGGATTTGAGGAGATCTAGATTTGGAGTTAGCAAAGATTTCAAAGCAGCTATTATAAATACATTCAAAGATTTTAAGTGAATCATTATTAAAGTGACAATTTCTCACCAGACAATATGAATAAAGAGACAGAAATTACTATAGAGACAAAAAAAGCAAATTTTGAACTTGAAAATTATAAAACCCAAAATTGAGAAATTTATTAGAGATGTAAACTTGAGTTTTCAAAAGAAAGAATTGGAAAACTTAAATATGGAGTGTTAGAGTTTATGTAATATATAAAACAGAGAGAAAGAAAGAAAATGAACAGAACCTCAGAGAAAGGTAGGACACCATTAGAAACAACAATAAGTTCACAATGGGAGTTAAAAGAAGAGGAGGAATAAAAAAAGCAGAAATGTTTTGAAGAAATAGTTACTGAACGCTTCTCAAATTTGATTAAAAATATTAATCTACCCATCAAAGAAGATGAATGAATTTCACATAAAATAAATATAAGGAGCTTTATTTCATCTGTCCTAAACAAAATATTGAAAGATAAAGAGAAATCTTAAAAGATTTTTGCAAAAATGACTCATCAGGTAGAAGGGCACTTGAATAGGATTAACAACTGACTTCCCATTAAAATCCCTGAAGTCCAGAAAACATTGGGGTGGTATATTCAAACCCATAATGATATAGATAGAATTTCATACCTCCTAAGGTGACTACAATCAAAAGGAGGCAATATAACAAAAACAGGCAAAGATGTGGACAAATTGGACTCACTACATTGCTGTCAGGAATGTTAACATTTGGCATTTTCTCAAACCATTAAACATTGAGCTGCCATATTACCCAACAATTCCACTCCTAAGTACATTCCAAAGAGAATTGAAAACATGCCTATACAAAAATATCTATAGAAATATTCATAACAACATTAATCATAATGCTAAAAAGGTAAAAACAGTTCGTGTCCATCAACTGACGTCTGAGTAAATAAAATGTGATGTATCCATAAATGGAATGTTATTCAATCATAAAAAGGAATGAAATACTGACAGATGATACAAAATTAATGAACCTTTAAAAAAAAGTAGGCTACTTGAAAAAAGCACATATAAAAGGCAAACTATTGCATGATTCAATTTATATTGTGTCCAGAATAGACAAATACATATACCAAAAATGGTTGCCAAAATGCAGGAAGAGGGGCTATGGGGAAAGACTGCTAATGGACATGGAACTTCTTGTGAGGGTGATGAAATGTTCTGAAATTAGATATTGGTAATGAGAGCAAACTTGTGAATATACAAAAAAAATCACTTAATCATATATTTTAAGAGGGTAAATTTTTTGGTTTATGAATTATATCTCAATTTTCAATGAAGAAAAAATTAACCTATTCCCAGGTAAACAAAAACAAAGAGAATCTGTTGCTGGAGTTGTAATTACAAGAAATACAAAAATACTAAGAAATTTTTTTTGAATGAAAATAAAGACATATGAGTAATTTGAATTCACATTTTAAAAAGTTCCAATAAAGGTAACTCTTCAAGTTTCTATAAAAGACATTTTAATTGCATCTTTCTTCTATTAACTGATTTTAAAAGCAAATGCAAAATACAATATGGATATAATTATATTACTGAGCCTACAGAGATGGATAAGAATAAAACTATATTATAATTTTAAAATGACACCAGATGATAACTTGATGTCTTAGAGATACAGTAAAATATTAACTAAGGTTAAAATAACAAACCCTATAATACATATTACTCTCTTACCTTCCTTCAGTTTTGGGGGTTGGTTTGTTTGTTTAGTTGGTTGGGTTTTTTGTTTGTTTGTTTTTCGTTTTTTGTGGTTTACCTTAACCACTGAGGAGCACCAATGCATTCCCGGAATGTCATGACAAAATAAGACATCTTAGATACCTGCTGCATCTGAGAAAACACTGATGATGTTATATAAAATATATTCACAGATACATATATATAGAACATTATTTCACATCTTCCCTCTTTTTTATACTCAATTCTTTTTTATTAGTAACATTATTATTTCTTTTGATTGCATTGTTGTATTCATTTTAGGATATTGAAATTGCACCTGAATCTGTACTTCACAACTCACCCAGCACCAGAAATCAATGGCCCTTTACTACCACCTGTTCCCTCTTTTCTTTCCTCCCTTCTAGCACCACTGTGGCAACCACAGCCTTGCATCTCAGAATTTTGTTGCTGTTTGTCTGTTCATTTGTTGTTTTATTATATTCAACATGAGTGAAAACATTCCTTGCCTCCCCTCTTCTTTCTGACGTATTTCACTTAACATGATACCCTCTAGTACCATCCATTGTTGTTACAAAGAACACAATTTCATCCTTTTAAACAGCTGCATAGAATTCCATTGAGCATATATACCGTGGCTTCTTTATTCAATAAACTGTTAAAGTACACTTTGGTTGTTGCCATGTCTTGGCTACTGTGAATTGTACTGCTATGAGCATAGGGTGCAAATATTTTTCTGACTAGAGTTTTTGTATTCTCTGGGTATATATTCCTTGAATGGAAATAATCAAGTTTAACCATTTCCCCCTTTCTCACAATGTACATTTTTAAACCAGCTAAAAAGTCCTAATTAAAGGGAAAAATAACAATGATTACACTTATACTGTATGGTCTTTTTTTATCAAGTTGATTCAGTAATTTGCTAATAGTGTACATATTACAAGTATTACTTCATTCAATAGTTCCAAACAACAAAGAATAAGTGGTCCTATTGTTTTTCATTATGAGGAAAAGCTGAATGACTTGTCAAAAAGTATGGAGATAGCAAATGGTGGAATCAAGATTCTCAAACTCAGTCCACCTAGCTCTATAGTCATCACTCTTAGTTTTTTGCTCTTCTGCTGTTCTGTCTATAGGGTATATTAGCATCAGGTATTTAACTCTTACACAAAGCATGTCTTAAAAATAAAAATAAAAATAAATGCATAAAATAAAATATATCAAATAATAAAATTACAAGAGAAAGAAAACATAAGTGGGAAAAACAGATTTTAGAAATAAATACTATGAAGAATTATAATAATAAATGTAATACACAATCATATATTTACATTAAAAACATTATATTCCTTTACAAATGTTAAAAAATATTCAAAATAATCATCATTAATATCAAATTACTACATTCACCTTTTCTCATTCAATAAATATTTAATAAGCTGAAAAATAAAGTGTTAAGAACTAGGGAAACCTTGTCCTCATGAAACATACCTCCAGCATGAAAGTCAATCTACCAGTGACATTAGGTGTGAGTGTGTATGATTGAGGAAGTACAGGAGGTCACTGAGCTTCAAAACTAGGTTCAGGGATTAGGGAAGCTTTCCAAAGGAAGCAAAGCACAAGCAGGACCTGAGAATAAAGTTGACAAGGCATAGAGGAAGAATTCAGAAGAACCATGAAACATCTGTAAAAGTTTAGAGACAAACAGGGCAATGTTCACGACTGTTCACTAACACTCAGGAATTTTCCTACCCTCCTCCTCTTTACTATTTTCTATTTTCAGAGGAGTGTAATGTGGGGGAAAAGCGCCTCAGATTTGGAGCCAGATGGTTCAAATTAACATTTTAGTTCTGTCACTTACTGTCTCACCTTAAACAAATTGTTCACCATGCCTAAGCTTCAGGCAGATTATTGACAAAATAGTGATAGCAACATATAAATTGAGCAGTTCTCATTCAAACGTATGTGAGGGCATTTGGAAAACTATCTGGTACAGCACCACCAATAAATGACAGTTTTCCTTCCAACTAAATAAGCATATATATGACTTTTTCGAAAGTTTTTTATATAAATTTGAAGTGATTCTTTGTGTTTATGGTTTTGAATTTGTTTCATTACTTAAGCTATTATTTCTTTCACCAATTGTATAATGTGGATATGAAATTGGAAAATATCATAGAGGATTATCTACTGTTTCCTCAGGTGGGATACTGATTATTGGCATTTTAGGCAAGATGATTCATCTCTGTGTAAGATGGTCCTGTGTGTTGTAGGATGTTTCTCAACCAAGATTAGCAACCTGTGAATGTCAGTAAATTTCAAATCCCTATGACAAATTAGAATGTTCCTTGGTGATCTGTATAGTCAGAACGTGGGGAAAATTCCCCCATCCCTCTGAGGTTTTTCACAGGCTTGGCTAACAAACAAATTAACATCAGACAGGATAGTAAGAGAAAAGATCAGATTTATTGACATAGGTATAGAGAATTTACATGATGGTAAATTCTAAAGTATATGGGACAGACCAATGACTGTCCTATGCCAAGGATTGGGAAAGGTGAACGGAGTCATTAAGGAGAGAGAAGGGCTTTTTTACATGACAGGATTACTGTTCACATGATAAAACCTTGCCTAGATGTTTAACGGGCCTTACCATAAGTTTTTCTGCTAAGGAGGTTGTTTCTGAAGATGCCTCTCTCTGTAATTATCTATGGTAAGGGTAACAGCTTCTCTCAAGACCTAGGGCACCTCAATTAACCCTTAACTACATATACCAAGATGACAATTATTAGAAAAACCTGCTCTGTATATCATGTAAAGACCTGATTTGTGGAGGAGGGCACTGATCCCACAGAATCATCTTACTTGAGAACCCAGTAGTTTTACACACACACACACACACACACACACACACACACACACACTGCATTTTAAATCACAAGGTGCAGAAAAAAACTACAAGGAGCCACATCTCAAAACCTTTAGCACAAAGTGACCATCTTCTGAGATAATTTCCAAATAATGCCTCCCAGAAAAAGTAATGGATGAGAAACTTTACAGGCTTCTTCTGATCTAAAACTCCATGAAACTATCTTCAAGAGTAAAGAAAAATGGCACAGGCACTAAACTGATTTTAACTAATGCCATCACTAGCTGTTTAATTTCAGAATTATACTTCTTATTTTAACCTTAAATATAGTAAACAAAGCCAAATGGTTTTATAAACTTACTTTATCTTTTGGAAAACTTTGTTTTTAACCTTGCTTTCTTGTATCTTTAAAATCCTATAGGTTTCTCCTACATTATAAAACAAATAGACACATCATAAATTAAAAGCCAGAACAGTACTTACTACCCTAGTCACTCGATGAGGATGCTCTTTAAAAAAAAAAATGACGCTTTCTTACAGACAAAGGAATTATGAGCATCCTGACCTGTATTCACATCACCGCAGACGCTTTCCAATGAAAATTACTCCCTAGGAATCAAAGTTCTAAGGAAAATATGACCTGGAACATATTCAGAATAGAAGGGTCCCTCAACTATGAAGATCCAATCCTGGTCCCCATTTCTTTGTTCTCTAGTCTCTGTCCCTTCAAATTCTCACCTGACCCCTATTCTGGGAGGTAGACTTGAGCTAGGCTGGGGCTGTTATTCTCTCCATGATGATTGGATTTGCAATAAAACTTTACCTTTTACAAAAACTGATATTAGAGTGCTTGGACTGATTGTGAGAATCAGGAAAAAAAAAAGTTTTGGTAAGAAAAACACAGACTGTACCTGATTTCTGAAGTAATAAGATCTTGGTAACATAAAGGTAATACGCCCTTTTTATGCCTTTTAAAACATATGCAGATAAAAGATCTTCCAAATTTCTTTATCTACTTTAAACAAATATCTGTCTTTCCTTTGTATTTTCTTCAATTCATACACATCAAAAGTGTAGGGCAGAATGAAATTACTGCCACAATTACATTAATAATTTTTCCATACAATGTCATTCTTAATATCCCAAATTTAAATAATGAGAAAGCATAACCCTATCTCCTTTCCATTAGTGCAATTAACAAAAAAATGAATATTCAAAAAAATCTCTCATATTTATATTTATTGAGTTTTTTAATTTGATTTTAGGTTTAAAATACATGAAATGCCAAAGATTCATGACTGTGATATGGGCATATTCAAGAAAACTGCAAATATTGTGACCAACAAAATGCTAACTACAGTGGTCTTCATAGAATGTTTAATACCTTTCTGATGATATATAATCAAAATATCCCAATACATAATTTTTTAAGATGCATATTGTATGAAAGAGAATGACTTGACTCCATTTGAATGGCACCATTTTAGGCCCCTGACCACTGGCTATCCTCTTCCAGGTATTTAATCTAAATCTTGACCCTGGAATTTGTGACTTATTCCACCCCATACCCCAAGACTAATGACTCCTCCTTAATTTTTAGAAATACTAAGACATTGAGGCATATCTCCAGTTTACTGGGCCAAGACTTTTGCATTAATCTTTTACTTAATTAAATGATAATACACACCAGAGATGGGAATAAGAAAACCCTTTAATCTGACGATGAGTGTGGATATTTCCTCAAGGAAGCCCCATCTACCACTTCCACATTGGAGGTTCCTATATCTAAATTACACCATTTATTTGCTATTATTTGCTGATTTGCATTTATTTGCTAATATTTTCTATATCTTATGACTGTGCTGTATTATTCACACTCAAATTACCTTTTCAGTTTGGGGTAAGCTGTTCATTCCCAAAGCCAAGTACACATACATTTCTCATTTGGCTCACTAGAAAAGAGTCTAGAGAGTGAGTAAGCAGATAAAGGAAACCTCAGATGAATTACTTCTCAGGGGCTTAAAAAAAAGATGTTCAATTTAACAAATGTTCTTCAGCACTTCTGAAAACTGTTAAATCCATGAATTTTCTTGTATTGTATAGTTATATAAAATGTATTTAAATGCATCTGTCTTATTGGAAGAACACTTTACAATAATTAAAACCATATATCAAAAGCTTATTATAGCTCTTTTTCTAAATAAATCCATATCTCAATTAAACATATAAACCCTTACACCTTGTCAGTGTGCAAAATCCCAAAATTCTCTATACAAAAAAAGATTTTCAATTTCTTATTCTGCTATATGGAATGTATCACACAGAGAACAGAGTCCTACCAATAATGAGAAAGTTTTAAATTATATATTATAATTAAATGCAAAATTATATTGAAATACACATAATAATTTGGTATCAGTTGTTAATAATCTATCTAGAAGATTCACCCCAACTAATGTCTTTAATCTCACTCATCTTATTCTCACTTGTCCTCAATTTCTTCACCCTAATTTTACCTAAAAAATACTCAGCTGTTTTCCATAACCAGTCTAAAATCTTCCCCATGGGCTATCATATCAAATTTTGTTCTTTGTTTTGGCACAGCAGTTAGAAAATTTCAAATTAATTGACAGTTTTAGTCCAGTCCTCTCCTTCCACAAAAGCTCACTAGCAACCCCTAATAAACATAATAAAAATAGCCAATATTCATTGAACTTACTTTTTTTACCTTATTCTAGAGCTTTCATATATTCACTCCTATAGTTACAATATATGCACAAAATAAGTACCAGTATTACCTCTAATTTTTGGATGTAAAATTGAGGATCAGAGAACTTGAGAAATCTTACCTACTCAAGGACAAACAGCTAGGATACAACAGAACTGAGATTTTAATCCAGACATAACCTGGCACCAGAAAGCAAATTTCTAATAACTATGCTATACTGACTGTTAGAATTTATTTCTCAATCATTTTATTTTTATTCATTCTATATTCTTAAAGTGTGAATGTGTAGCATATAGCTCAAATTACATGGCAATATACATAGAAAATCCCAAAGATTCCAGAAGCAAATTCAATAAAGTGATGGTAAGCTATAAAAATAGTATATAAAAATTTGTTACACTTCTATATGTGGATAACTAGCAGAAAGAGAAATCAGGAAAACAATTACTTTAAAACTAACTGAATAAAAAATTAGATACCTAGGAATAAATTAACCCAAGGAGATGAGAGGCTTATACACTGAAAACTGTAAGAAATAGAAAGATATAAAGAAATTGAAAGATATTTCATATTCAGGGATTGGAAGTATTAACATTGTTAATATTGCTAGATCACCTTAAGTAATACACAGTTTCAATGTAATCATTATCCAAATCCCAAAAGCATTCTTCACAGAAATAGATTTAAAAAATGAAAATTTATTTGGAATTATAAAAAAAATCAGTTTTTTAAAAACAGAATGCTTATTATGCAAACATATGAACTATGTGAAATAAAAGTACAAATAAAGTATAATAATATAACTACCGTATAAAAGTAACCTGAAGACAGTTTCCTGTTCTCTTTTTACCTTAGGAGGTTGTTCTCAGATACCAAATAACTAACAGGTGAAGTTCTTAAAATATGCTTTAGTGAACTCTTCAGAGGACAAGAACTACCTTCAGATCTCACTAATAAAACCCAAAAATTATTCAGGTGTGCTTTAGACTAAATGTTTGTGTCCCACCAAGATTCATGTGGAAACCTGTTTTCCAATGTGATGGCCTTAGGAGGTGAGGCCTTTGGGAGATGATTTAGTTGTGAAGATGGAGCTTGATGAATAAGATTAATACCATTATAAATGAAACCCCATATGTTCCCCTTGCCCTTTCTGTCTTGTGAAGATACATGAAGAATATAGCCAGCTATGAAGAAGGAAATGGACCCTCAGCAGACATTAAATGTACCACACCTTCCTCTTGAACTTCCCAGCCTCCAAAATTGTGTGTTATATAAACTAGCTAACCTGTGGTACTTTTTGTTATAGCAGTCCAAACAGACTAAGATAAGTGCATTATTTTTTCCCTTTAATGATATATTTGTATTGATGGCATTCACAGAAATTAAACAGGTGGCACTATAAAAAAGAAAATATCTGATATCCTGCAAATTGTCATGGATTCATGTGTGCCACATACATTAAAATCTGAAGATTAGAACAGGTTGAGATAATGTGAGCTAACTTAACTTCTGGTTGACTGACTACCCTTGTTGGGTCCCATGTTCCATTGTTTTTTCTCTTCTTTTTCATCAATAGCTAGATGTTTCCAAAAAATGAAACAGTAATAATCTGAGACACAGATCCCTTCATTTTTTAAGGGAAGATCAAGGGTGGATTCTTTAAGAATTAGGTGCTCTGTGGTGCTTAGTGACTAAGTAACAACTCAAGAAAATATTTAGGTAAAAGAAAGAAACTGCTCTTCAGATGTTGATTTATTATGTTGATTTACACACCTTAAAAATAAATAACATTTAGTGTAATGTTCCTTTAATAAAAAAAAACTTATTCTTTCAACTTTTGCTAAGAAAACATATTGGAGGTACAGAATTGGTCCTTTATATAATTTCTCCTCATTATCTTGTTGTAAAGGACTAAAATTACCCCTCCCCAATTCTATACATACTCTCAGGTCAAAATTGCATAACTTTATTCCCTTCAAGAGGTTTTCCATACAAAAACTAATGGAGTGGGTGCACCTGGGTGGCCTAGCAGTCACACATGGGAGCAATCCTCCATATGTCCCAAGGTCCCAGGTTCAAGACCCAGTGCTCGGTGAGACAACCAATGAGAACAACTAAATAAAAATGAAGTGCTTCTTCCTCCTCTCTCTTCCTAAAACAAAACAAAAAACTAATGGAGTGTTTGGTACTGTAGAAAGATCATCGACCTGGGACTAAAAAAAACAGAGTCTAGCTACACAAAGTTATGTGATCTGATCAACTGGGCTTCAATTTCCACATCTGTAAAATGAGAAGATTTGGAATAAAAGGAAAGGCACTCTAATGTATCTTCTACTTAAAAAATTTTTTGATTAGTCTAGACTTATGAGTTGAAACTTCATATACTATCCCCAAAAATTTACTTATGCTGAGTGTTTATATTTTTCTGATGTAAATATCCCTTCCTCAGGGAAGTCTTTGTGGCTGAATGTTCCTTACAGAATGGAACACCCTTCCTGGTTCATACTTCATCCCTATACTCCACTGTTTGTCTTCCTTACAATTAACACCTTTTAGTATGTATATGTTCATATTTTAGCTTCTCCCTTGGGATGGTACAAACTTAGCACTCCTGTTTATTGTTATATCCTCATTACCTGGGACAGTTCCTGGTGTTGGTTAAAGAGTAAATTTTTCTCTACCCTAATTATTACTTCTCCTTTAATATTCTGGTTTTTAATGTATCTTTAAAATAACTACCTAATATTTAGCACTCCTGTTTATTGTTATATCCTCATTACCTGGGACAGTTCCTGGTGTTGGTTAAAGAGTAAATTTTTCTCTACCCTAATTATTACTTCTCCTTTAATATTCTGGTTTTTAATGTATCTTTAAAATAACTACCTAATATCTAATTCTTAAAACTCAAACATTAGCATCTCTTGATTATTACATATTTCATGGTCAAAAGTCAAATTACATTTAATCTGATAAAAAAAGTAAAGAAATCAATATATAAATTTCATTTTAAGTTTTTTTTCATTAGAATATTGCTGGAAATAAAAATAACTTTGAAGTTGGAAAATACTGTTTAACTCTTATCAAGGTTTGTTTTCTTCCCTTCTCAGTTCAGCTGAAAGAGATGTCTCTTAATAGTTAACCATGAGGTAGGTGCTAGAAAGCCAATGATGATTTTCATGACCTGTGATGGAAAAAGTATAGCATTTAGTAAGAATAACAAAGAAATAGATAATTTGTGCTACTTCGGAAGGAGACAAAAGAGAAATTTAGAATAAATAAGATCTTCCTGAAATGTGTAATTACTAAAACATAAATAGTCTAATTTTCAAAAACTTACATAAGAGGAATTTCTTCCTTTATGTGGGTACATAAAACCTCAAGTAGAAAAGCACTTCATTATTTAGCAAGATTGAAATTTCTTTTGCTTTTGTATGTAATTTTCATTATGCATTTCAATGTCCAAATTGTTCACTTCAGTTGCATCAGTCCCATTAATGATATTGGAGGGAGTTAATATTGCAGTAATTTCTATGCTGGGTAATATATAAGAGAGCAGGAAAAAAACAACATAAAAACAATTGAGGATACAAACACTCTTTTTGATTCAGATGATTTTTTCCTTCACTTTCTAAATGTGGTAGATACTGACCAGGCATTAAATTTTAAACTGTGTTTTTGCCACTTAAGAATTATGCAATGTTATTTCAATTTTGAAAAGAAAGAACTATAGCGAAAGAGAAAGGATTGAGTTCCTAGGAAAATCAGAGAGTGCAGGAAGAGATGCGGGAAGGATGGAGGGATAAAGGGGATTAATTGTAAAGTGAGGGGGGTGAAAAAAGGAAAGAGTGGTAAATCTACAATATTATATACAGATGTAAATTTGTTATCATGTATACCCCCACTCTGGGTTAATGTTAAAACGCAATATTCCTTCAATAAAATTAATTTTTAAAAAGAATAGGGATTTGACTATTTGTGAATTTCAATCATGTTTTCTATAATTATTATGAGTAGAGATAAAGTCAAGATCTAGGAGTTCTTATCCTGGACAATGAGTATAGTCACAATAGAAGAGCATTTTTATTTATTTTTACCTAAGTTTCTTTAGCTGGACGGAAAAAAAAAGAGTTTGAAGAAGATAATTTCCATGATTTCTTCGTCCAAATTTTCTAAGCATGTACTATGAATAATTTAGAACGTACTATTATCTCTGCAAATAATTGAAGTACAAACCACTACTTATAGTGTATGAGCAATCCAGTACTTTTCCCTGTGTAAGCATCAGCAATCATACTTAGTGCAAACCACTTTTATGGAGATACAAAGCTCACAATATAACTGAGAAAAAATTTGAATATGAAAAGTTACCTATCAGCAGAAGTTATATTAGGTTTATCAAAAATACTAGTGTATGCCAGCAGCGTCCTAACCTAGTTAGTAATCAGATTCACCAGGAATTTAAATAAAACAACAAAAATGGAGTGGCAATGTCACAGCAAGGGTCCCAGGTTTTCTTTTTTTATTTCTGCTTATGATTTTGAAGTGTAGTCAAGTTGTGAACCACTGTTATAAACAATAAATGTTATGAGTTCTGAACACTGAGGGACCTCTGTGCTCTATATTAGTTTGGGAAAGCTAATAATAATGTGCACTATTGAAATTGATTCATAATTTTTCCTTGATCAGCCAGCAATTGTTCAAACAAAACTGACAGTAGTAATTCCCAAGGGGTATGATAATCAGCCAGACTTTTTACACAGCAAGTGAATTGCATTCAATTAGGTTCACATATACTCTCTTAAATCACATAACAATAATAATTATTTCACCTTATGTTTGTGGTGTTTTATGGAATACAGTGACTCCACATGAATTCTCATTTAAACCCTACTTAGTTATGTTATCTCCATTTTTTAAATTCAGGAATGATAAAGCTCAGGGATTATTATTCAAAGATCATAAATAAGTAAATCTTGAATTTAATAAAAGTTTTTCTGATTCCAAATGTTTCGTATCTAATCTCATAAACTGTAAAATTTGTTTTTGACGTAAGAGGCTCTTTAAAGCCATACTGTACTAAATTTATATCACCTAAATTTAGCTTTTATTTAACTTAGGCAAGTAAAACATCGTTCATTCTTAAAGACTTGCAAATATTTTTAATTTGTATGACATCTCAATCAGAATCACTCTTACTCCAACAGCTCAAATTAGTATTCAGAATAATCTTAATCTCAATATTAAGATTAAAACTTGGCGAAAACTCTTTGCTAGCCATGACAGAGGGTGGAAATGATTTCTCCCATTAGGAAGCAAACAAACCTGAATCAACAAAACTGTTACAAATTAAAACAGAAAACCAAAAACTGTCATTACCACCTAAGAGAACATTCTACAGAAGCATCCTTTAATAAGACCAGAGGTCCTAAAACAGAGTAGAAGTACAGACTTTTGAGTCATGTTAGCATGAGCTTAAATGCAGGATGTGCTACTAATAGGCATATTAGCTTAAGCAAGTCATCTCATAAATTAAAACCTTGAGGATATATCTCATTTTATTCATTTTCTATGACTGTAGCAACAAAATATTACATACTAAGCGTCTTAAAAGAACACAAATTAAACTTGCAGTTCTGGAGATCTGCAGGGCATATCAATGGACTTTAAAGGTGTTGTCAGGGCTACATTTCCTCTCGAAGTTCTAGAAAGAATCTATTTCCTCTCCTTTTCCATCTTCTGAAAACTGTATTCTGACATGTTCTTCTGCTTCTCTCTTCCACATTTAAGAACACTGTGATCACACTGGATCCCCCTGGACAATCTAGGATGATCTTTCTATTTTTAAAGTCACTGATGAGCAATCTTCGACCTTAATTCCCCTTTGTCATGTAATGTAACACATTAATTCCTAGGTTCCTGAAGCTATAAACAAGAGACAGAGGGAACGAAAGAGGGAGAGTCCAGAAACATGATCTGGCTTCCTAGGTTTCTTGTTCCCCTTTGGGTATGTGTTCTTTGGCCCAGAATAACAGATAAAATTACTAAGGAAGCTTCACGATGGGGAGCAATCAAGTTCTGAAACATCTCCATGTTTACACCCAGCTAGTTGTATAACATACATGACATTTGCCAGGGAGTCACAGATTGTTGGTTTGCTTACACTAGCAATCCAAGAACAGGAATATCCTACTCAAGGCATCCCTATGAGAACCATACTCCTAAAAAATTATCTCTAGTCTATTTATCTAGAGGTTAATCTTTATGTTTTTAAGGGATTATGCTTGGTCACCTGATTTCTCTTTTTCTTCCAAGGAGGGCTCTCTGAGTAATCAAAGAAGATACAATCCAATTATCTCAGTTTCTTCCTCCCTACGCAGGTTTTTATGAATTAAGAAATATTTGATTTATAAAAAATGCCTAACATTAGTGTGGACATAATATATGTTCAATAACTAGTCATTGTTAAGATTACTTTTACTAATCATCATCAAGTGAGACTTTGTTAACTTAGTTATGACAATCATTGAATAAAATATTTGAGAGGACATGTATAAGGAAATACATTTAAGACATGTTCTTTTCTGCCAGATGGACTCTAGAAGTTACTGGATAGATATAATAGGCTTACACTATTTAGCCATATAAGAAACACAGACTTAAAACATAACAAAAAGTCAAAGGATGAAACAAGGAATGTTTCTCACAGACAGTGGAATAGGCTGTGGTGATGGCTGGTGGCAGTAAACAAAAGGAAAGAGAAAAGCAGAAGGACATGCTTGGATACAGCACAAGATTTGTTTTCTAGTGGGGAATGTCTCGAAAGATAAAGATTGGTTCATACTGACAATGTCAGAGACTGCTTAGACCAAGAACTTTGACTGCCAGTCAAAATAGCATAGATAGCCCCTGTACTGGGTGGACTGAATTTTTTTATTGAAGTGTGACAACATTAAATCAATGTATATGAAGGCTGGTTAAAATATGGTATTTGGGAACTTTTTTGTTATTAGTTTGTTTGAAGGTATGTCTATGGACTGATTATCCCATTTGTCAAAAAATGCAAAGTAGATGATCTATTCTCTCTTCTGGGCTTTACTGGAAAAATATAAGAAACCTGACAAAGCAGGTTTCTTTCAGAATGGTTATAACCTGAGTTTTGTTTCATTTTTCACTAAAAATGAAATAATCTCTCTAAGCATTAACTTCTTGGTCTGAAGAATAGAATAAAAATACATATGCAGCATATTTATTATAAGAGTAGAAGTAATCCTGTTGTTTAATACCATTTCCGCATATATTGGTACAGAATAAGTGTTAGTCATTATTTCCCCTATCAAATAAACAGCTTTACCCTTTGAAGCTGTCCCAAATGACTTCAGTTTTATTGCCTCTACTTAATTTAATCACACAAGTTCAGAGTCTCTGGGAATAAAGTCTTCATATTTTTAGGGGACCAGAATTCATCCACACCTCTGGCTTTACCTTTTGCCCTAAGGATGCCAGTACCACTATCTAGATATGGAGTAAAAGTGGTGAATTACCCATGATACTCTTCCATGACATTTTTGGTGGGTTTTTTTTTCCACAGAACTACCCTCTGCTCTTTCAGGGGCATTCAGCGGTTATTCATTGTCTTGAGCTCATTTCTCCAAAGCAAATGATGAGTTTAGCAGAATTGCCTTACAATATCAGGTATAACCACCACCTCAAGTCTGATTTCATTCAAAGAATGTTCCAAAACTAGTTTATCTTGAGACTTTTTTAAATTTTTTCTTAGGAATAAGAACATAGTTTTTGCAACTAGAAAACTAATGTTAACTACTCAAATAATCTTATATTCACAACTGTTATCAGAGGGAAGAAAAGTTAGTGAACTAGCGATAAAGTAAATAATATAGAAAATTCTCAAATATTCAGAAATATGAGAAGACATTTATTATTGTTTTCTATTCCTCATTTTCTGGTGCGGAAATGACTCTCTTAATGTATCAGTTATAATACCAGACTCTTTTGGTCATATGATTGTTTAGAGTTGAAATTTGACCAAAGTCAAACCAAAGTCCTAATATGGCCACTATCTTGAAGTCTTCGTGTCCATATGTAGAGCCAGAGGTCACTATCAAGTGCCTGGTCTGGATCTCTACTCATTCAAATTCCCAGGAGGCGAATCTTCCCTTTAGCAGATCTATGCACTGAGTGGTTTGGAGTCAAGGTCTAACCAGGGGTAATATTGACTTGAAAAGTGAAATTGCTGAAGGAGCTAGGAGTCATCAAAAAAAGGGTGAGGAGCACATTTCATAAATCTAATCCTAAAATTAAATGATTAAATAAGATTAACTAAAGGCAATCTGAATAGAAATTAGAATTCAAACATGGTAGTTAGAAGGAACAAAAAGATATATTGCTTAAAATAAAAGAATACTTAGGAGGCCCTTTGATCCTTGTAGCATAGTGTGGATGTGACCTGAATTGTTTGAAAGTAAAGAAATTTATGAGTCTCTATTCTCAGGTAGCAGGTATGTCAGAAATATTTCCTGAAGCAGTTAATCTTTCAGGTGATACTTCAGCAAATATTTTCCTACCAAAAATTGTCTTTCCATAAGAATTAAATATTACGCCTTCCACTTCATGGTACATAGAGGACATAGCAGACAGCTCAGGGAGAGTGTAGAAAGCTGCCATCAAGAGCAAGGACAGCCCCCATAATGTACCCAGGAGGGCCTTTAACAACTAGCAAGCTTTGGCTTTGACCCAAAAGTGCCTACAATAAGAACATTAAAGCCCCTACAATTTGTCTAGCAACAATAACTGCAGTTCTCTGGAGACCAATAATTAGAGATTCTGAAGAAATAGATCAAGACATTGTGTAATGGATCCAGAAATCAGAATAAAGAAGGAACCCAGAGAACTGAGCTAACAAAACATGTGTTTTATCAGGAATGACTGGCTACTTCCAAACAGTAGAGAGATGCCAACTTTCCACAGGAAAAAAAGGTTTTGATAGTCAAAAGAGCTCAAAATTGAGCAAAAGACATGTAGATAGCTATGCCTGCTGTGTAAAAACTAGTTACAACCCCCACAAAGTGTATGAATCAAATAATTCTCCTACAATTCCTTTTCCTAAAGATACTACTTTGAATACCTAACATAATTAAATCTAAATAGACCAAATCAACAATATTCTGTCTATACTGGTATGCATGTAAAAGCTAAATAATACTCATGGCTCTTCCTCTGTCCCCACCTTCTAGATTTAAAAAGACAAAAGATTAAAACTTGCTAAAATGGTGGCTCTTATGTAACTGTTCTTACTACAGATTAAAAAAAAGATAAGATGATGGTGATAATAGAGATAGGAAGAAAATGGAAGGTAATGGATGTTTACGGCCTTGTAAATTCACCCCTAAACTCATCATGTTGTATACATTAAATATGTGCAGCTTTTTACATGTAAATTATACTTCAATAGAGACTTTTTTTAAAAGAGGAATCATCCAGAAAATATTTTGTCTGTCTTCTAGTAACTAAAGAACAGTTACTAATAATTTCTTCTAGTGCTATTTTTCAGCTTGGATCATTTTAGCTGACAGAAATCATTGCTTATTGCTTTACAAATGCATTTCTGTGAAATAAAGCATGATTTATGACCTTGGGTAGACAAAAAAAATTTTTTTACTAAATCATATGTTTCATTCCTAGGAACATTTGAAAAAATCTGGCCCTGGCTGATGTAGTCTAGTCACCATTTCATGAATACATCGTTTTTCAACATCAGCTATTACTATTGTTACTGAGAAAATGTTGATTGGTTGTATCTCAACTGTGTATGCATTTGAAGCAGAACATTTACATGAATAGATTAGTTTAAAATAAATAACATCTTTATCCTAGCACATACCTCCTTTATTTGCTTTATTAACAAGCACACTTTATAAAATGTTCTTCTACAAATGCATGGCTGAGGGTTGAGGGATATGGGGTGAGAAGAAAGCAGGGAGATCACTAATTCAAGTTGAATACATAAATACATTAATCACAAAGACCATGTTCTATTATTCAGTAGCAGATAATATACTGTGAGATGCATCTAATCCCTGTCTTATCCTGTCAACAGAACATACAATGAAGGACTTATTCTATACCAGCCACACTGATGAGGTGTGCAAAGAAATGGGGTCAGTGCTGAAGAGAGGAAGAGAGGTGAGGAGAGAGGGAGAGAAGTGGGAAGAACTAGACATAGAGGGAATCGCCACTGCCTGATGTATTCTTTGGTTGGGAAGATCATGTGTGTACCTGGAAAACTGAAGATTGCTTCTGAAGTATTGCCATTTTCTTTCTTCTTTTGGACAGTAATTTTTAAAGAAGGCTCACTGTCTCTGAACACTGCTACATCAAGGCATTTAAGAAAATTAGCCTGTTGGCCATTTATATGTCTTCTTTAGAGACGTGCCTATCAAGCTCATCTGCCTACTAGTAACAGGATTATAATTTTTGTTGCGTTTTATGAATTCTTTATATATTTTGTATATTAAACTCTTGTTATTAGGGAAATCCAAATCAAAACAACAATTAGATATCATCTCACAAATAAAATCCTGCCATTTGTAGCAACGTGAATGAACCTAGAGGGAATTATGGTGAGTGAGATAAACCAGGAGGAGAGAGCCGAAAATCATGTTATCACCCATATGTGGTATATAGAGATATCAAGCAAACAAATGAACTAAGATAAAAACAGGGTTTTTTTAAAATGATCTAAATCAAACAACAACAGACCTTTAGCCAAAAAAAAAGAAATCATCGCGTACAGGAAGAGATGAAGTGGGGGACAGTTGTGGTAAAGGGGATTAATTGCACAGCGAAAGAAAAACTGAAATAGTGGTAAACTTACTGCATTATATACAAATGTAGATTTACTATGATTTATACCTTAAATATATTTAATGTCATAATGTAAACCCTTCAATAAAATTAATTTTTAGAAGAGAAAATTGGGGCTCAAATAAATCCAGTTTTTTTCACATTTAATTAGTCTCAGAAATGTCCTAATAGGAGTTGAAATAAAGAAGGTAAAACTTTGGTAAAAAGAAAGTATGAGATAATTTTCAATGCCATTTTCATATTAGCATTGAAAAGCAAGTAATAGTTTTATTGGGCACTATAACATATTAAAGAATGTATAAAATATAGATAGATGTTCTGTATATACAAAAGTTAATTTTAAGGTTCTAATTTTCATTCAGAATCAGAATAAGTTACATATTTTGGTTATAATAAAGGTATTTAGTCTTATACAGTCTAGTATTAGGCAGACCTTGATCTGAAGACTAATAAAATCTCTGAATTCCTTACTTATAGCTCAAGTGATTGAGGGGAGATATTTAACTTTCAGAGCCTCAATTTTCTCTTCTATCAAACAATGGTAACTACAGCTTTATTGAAGCAAATAATAAATATTAAAATAAATAATATGAGTAATTTCCCCTAGTACAGTGCTAGGCACAAAGTAAGTAACTAATAAATGCCAGTTTGCCTTCCTGTACGCAGAGAGAAAACACATGGTCTAAAATTTAAAAGGAAATACACAAAATTAAAATTTTAGTTATGCAAAATTAAGAAAAGAACTCAACTGTGTTTAATCTTAAATACCATCCTGAAGCAGGTATTTAGCCTCAGCAAACATTTATAGGAGCTTCATGATACTTAGCATAGACCTTTATTAAAATATTTATTATTCTCTTTTTGTATTTAATTATATGTGTATCCGTTTATTCCATCCTAAAAGTCATTCAATGAGGTCAACGTTCAAATTTTACATATAATCCAGCACTGTCAAGAGACTGTTTGCATGTGTCAGTGAGTGACCAGCATAAGGGCCAGGTGATAGGAATCCTAAACCACCCCTGTGTGAGTAACACATACAGCTATATAATGAATGAGTGCCTTACTGCTTAATTTAAAAAATGAAATAAATTCTAAGTTTAAAAGAAAGACATTGCAATGATGAGCTTGTTAAAATACTATGTGAGAAAGTGAATTGAATTTTTATATCTGAAATATTAATTATGTTGATTTTAATTATATAACAGAGAAAAAGACAGATGGGAAATATGATCAATATCAATGGTGAATAGTAATAATTGATTTTTTTTTAAAGAAAGGTACAGGCAGGAACGATGGCAAGTAGGCAGGCAGGTAGAAAAAGGAGGAAGAAGCATCTTTATTTTCCTTTATTTTTCTCATTTAGTTGTTCATGCTAGTTGTTTCTGCCCAGATTCAGGACTTGACCCCAGGGGTATGTGGCTTCCTCCTTTGGAAGCAATTGACCTAACCACTGCTCTATCAGGGCATGCCAATAATTGATTCTTAAAAGGCATATTAAGTGCTCATCTTATTTGATCTCTCTTAGTTTGACCTGAAGTCTTCTCCTCACTGAAATGATTTTTCTTGAACAATCATTGTTATTCATGTAATCATTTATTCAATCAACAAACATATATTACTTACTTAAGTATCTCCCATGTGCCAAGTATGCATTGCACTGGATACATTGAAGGGAATGGGGTGGGCAGAGTCCTTGCCCTCAGGGATCACACCAGGAAAACAAGTATAAAGGGAGAGAGCTGAGGATCAACAGGCTCAGCACAGTGCACAAAGAGAGCACTGTACCTCCCTCAGGGGATGAGGGAAAGCCTTATAGAGGAAGTAATTTTTAAGCTAAACACAAAGAATATGGAGTTTGTACTGAGAAGAGGAGGCAAAAAGAATTCCATTGACTTCTACTGTCATCTCTGTACTAAGATCTCTCAGATATTTATTTTCAGTCCAGAAAACCCTCATGACCTGCAAGTTCATACCTTTCAACCACCTTATAGTCAACATGTTCAAATTGAAATCCTTTATCTCCATTTCTCCTCTGCATGCAAAAGCTTTGCAGGGACCATGTTATTCCATATTTTCAACCTTTCCAATCACTATATTTCTCTTCCTTATCTTCCACATCACTTGAGTCACTGCTATTCTAAGACTTAATCTCTAAAAACTCTCCATCTTGTTCATTCCTTAAATCACACCTCCAAACCAGGTCCTCTTCTTCTCCTAACAGCATTATCAAAATAATTGCCCTGTCTCCCTAATTGGCTTCCCTGTTTTCAATTTCACCTCAACTCCCAGTCCATTTCTTGTATTTCCTGCAGAGTAGATACTTCAGAAATGCAAATCTGGGCATATGCCTGCAAAATTCCTTCAAAAGATTCCTGTTGCTCACAAATGAAAGTCTAAATTATGCATAGCTTTGATATACTTCATCATCTGGCCTCTGCCTACTTTTTCACTTTAACCTACCACCATTACCCTCATCAGACTTTAGCTAAGAAGATTTCTAGAGATTCTGAAAGTTTCTAAAATACTCCTTCTGCTTAGAATATACTGTCTGCCTTCCTTCAGCTTTCATCCAGTAAAATCTTTCTTCTCCTTCAAAACTTTACTTGATATTTCTCCATCTATAATCATTTTCTGGTTCTCAGTCTTGAATTTGCTATAATTTCCCGCATATTCCCATTGTATCTTCTCTTTTCTTCCAACATAAAAATCAATTCTCTGTCTACAGTTTTCCCCATCACAACCCTTACCCAGTATTTGTCCAGTGAATCATTAGATTCCTCCAACATCAATTCCCACAAAAGGTATCTGTGACCCCAATTAAGTCAGGTATTTTTTATAAGCTATCCTAGAACTGTAGGGGTTTTATCTTTGTTTTGAGATATAATTGACATTTAACATGTGTTCTGATAAAGGTATTAGCTAAAACTACTGAAATACTATACTATACATAATATATTTTATATATTCAATATATAAATATATCAGGCCAGAGCTTTGTTTTCACTTCCCCTGATAACTTATTTTTAGTTTGAACATTTCCTTTAAAAAGTTGCACCTGTTGGAGTAGTGGTCTGATCCTGTTGCCTCTGGCTGAGAGTGTAGTCAACATATATCCACAGGGCCCAGGTTAGCATCTCAGGCCTGGAACAAACAGCCAAGGTGAACAACTAAATAAATAAAGTGCTTCTTCTGTCTCTCTCTTCCTGCCTGTCTGTCTATTCCCCTTAATTCCTGCCTACACCTTTCCTTTAAAAAAAGTGGAATGAAATTCTGATACATGCAAAAACATGAATAGACCTTGAGGAAATTATGCTATGTGAAATAAGCCTGACCGAAAAGGATAAATACTGTGTAACTCCAAATTCACAGAGGCCAAAAGGAGAATACTGGTTACAAGGGACCAGGGTGAGGGTAATGGGAAGTTACACTTTAATATATTCATAGAGTTTCAGTTTGGAATGACAAAAAAGTTCTGGAGATGGATGGTGGTAATGCTTACACAAAAAAATTCAAGGTACTTAATGTCACTGAACTGTGCACTTAAAATGGTTTATGTGATAAATGTTATGTTAAGCATATTTTGTCAATATATTCTAAAGATATAGAATAAGAAACTAATGTGTTAATACTTCTAAGGAAGAAGCAAACCTATGAGAAATTTTTACCAGAGGATATAAATGTGAAGGAAAGAGTGGTGTCAATATCTATTCATATCTCCCTGGCACCTACTCTACACAGTGAAGACTGCTTTCTTAAAACACCTGTGTCTCCTTACCTGTGAGATTCTTTTTAGCTAAGGGAACACATTCTAGTTGTGTATGTGCAAGTTTAATAAAGTAAGAGGCACAGTGCCACAGGAAGAAGCTCTGTTTATGCCACTGCTTATGGAGATAAATACCTTAGCTCCCTCTCTCTTCGTGAGATAACTCTGAGGCATGTTCTGCACATACCCTAGAGATCCCCAGTGATACTGGTTGCAGTGCATGCTGCAGTAACTTGCTTGAAAGCATAATATTGGTTTCCTTCTCTTCTCTGTCTCCTTTCCACGTTTCCCTATCAGTGTTTCCTGGAATCATCTCCCAAATATACTTCTTGCACTCCAGTCTTTGTCTTAGGGTCTCCTTCTAGATTAATATAAACTGAAATTAAATAAAAACTTAAGACGATTAAAGTGCCACACACTCTCAACCCAGACAGCCTCGAGAGGGAAAATACCATGAGGAATAAAATGCTTATGAACATCCAAGAGGCCAAGTTGGAGAAAAATCAAACAATAATATGACACAAAATTGACTATACACAAACTGGTTCCTAACATATTTAAGGCTATGCCTATACATTTAAGTAAACAACATATTAAATCATGAAACTTAAAAAAATGCTTTGGTATGTCCTTATTTAGTCCAAAGCTAAATGACTATCTTATGTAATGCTTAATTGATGATTCAATTGATATATATGAAAGAAAATCTTTTGTTTGGATGTATTCTTTTTTAAAAACTATGTAATGACATAGCATCATTGCAGCTTGCTTTAAATCTCTCCTACTTTATATATTAAATATAAAATCAACTGTCTGTTTACAACTGAAAGCTTACTGAGTAATATAAAATACTAGTACTATGTTCACTATTCGCCCTGTATATACCTTTTTCCCCCAGAATAAAATCATACTGAGAAAATCTTCACTTAAATGGTGTTTAAAACTAAAACACCACTAAATAAAAGCTTTAACAGATCTCCTATTTCAGATTAGCAATCAATTCCGATTTCTTATTAAACCACTTTAGTGTCACTATTAGAGAAGGGGCTATATAATCACCAGCTCTGGTCTACAAATGAAATCCCAATATCCAACTACTTCTGATTTACCAGTAATTCCTGAAGTCAACACTGATCTAGGAGAAAAGGTGAACACCAAATGCAAATGTGTTGCTTTAAATGAGAAACAACCAATGTTTTCTTCACTTTTCTCCATCATCCCATGCCCCATTCTCCCTTGCACAAATTCATCTTGTCTGACAGTCACCCTGTGAGGTATCCATAGAGAGGTGTCATCTCCATTGGACAAGGGATTTAACCAACTATTGAAGAGCCAAAAGGGGAATGTAACCAGAACAACTGACTCACACATCACAGCTTGAACCACTAGACCGAGCTTCCGCCCTGAGAGGGAGATGAATCAGTCAACAATGATTCATCCCACCAAGGAAAATGAGTTTCCCTGTGATAGAGAAGTTCATTTAAAACATAATACAAAAAACGTAAAAGTTAATAAAAAGAACAGTCTGTTTAAATCCAGCAGTCCTGTAGACTTTTCAATTACAACACAAAAATATGTTTCACATGACTGGAAAAAGGAATAAAGTGTGACCCTTGTGCATGGAAATGTCTGGAAGCAACTATTAAGATTTTAGTTAAAAACAACATCGAAAAATTATGGAAATGTGCATTTTAGCAGGTTTTAATTTAATACATCAAACTCTAAAAACATTTAAAAGTTTAAACCACCATTAAAAATTATGAAAGAATAATATTAACCTTTGGCAAAATCACTGAAGATAATTTTAATACAAACAAATTTGATGCAAATGACAGGCTGAATCAATGTATTAATTTAATAAAAATAGGAACTGCTATTTACAGAAAGCCTACTATGTACTGATCTTACTTATCATCACAACACACATATATGCATCTGCATTTTATTGATGAGAGACTATAGGCTCAAAGAAGTTCAGTGACTTGCCCAAGGAGCAGTCAGTCTCTGCTGTGAATTTCAAACTTAAGCTATTCTGGTTGTAAAAACAGTTCTGAAAATTCTCACTATTTCTACTCTCTCTCTCTCTCTCTCTCTCTCTCTCTCTCTCTCTCTCTCTCTCTCTCTCCCCCCCCCACCCCCCAAACACAGGCACTCACACATACATACACATACAAACAACTAGTTACAGGAATTATGAGTTTTTATAGAGCACTTGTTACTATTTCCACCCAGATATTCAAATAATTTTTAAGTATTACAGTACAGTAGACTCAAATATGATTGCTTTAGGTATTTATTTACATGTCAAGAAGCAACTGAAACTAATAGAAGTGAATCTAAGATCACTGTACACATTCCTAAATTGAATCTGCCAATCTTCACTTTGGCTACCCAAGTATCCAGGTACATTCGTAAATCTAGATTTTCAGTTCTGATTTTAATTTGTATTAAGTATTTTAACAGTGATTTTCACACAGGCTAAAGAATAAATGCTTGATCACACCCTATGATACAAGAAGTAGTGCTCACCAACTTTTGTGAAGACTTTCATACAAAGAAACATGGCATATCTATGACATCCACCAGGATCCTCAGGCCCATATGATGGGGTAGCCAGTGCTGGAAAAGTTGATAGTATTGTCATATTATACAGTAAATATGATATGCTTATATTATTATTATCATTTATTACTATAAATATTAATATTACTCTTCCCAACAGCCCTGCAGAGGCAACACCATTATTATCCATGTGCTATAAATGGACTATGCTCATGATATAGATATTGTGCTTTGGAAATACTAAGTAACTCAGATAACTAGAAGTAGAGCTGATATTTAAAGCCAGAAATGCCTGTGATTTTAACTATCACAACACACTACTTCCCAATTTCCATAGATATCTACAGTATATTTCCTACTTTTCCAGTCCTTGAGCCCAAGTTTAATTGTTCAACTTCAAAACCGCAAGTTACCCATGAGTTATACTTCCTGACCATTGTACTTCTAAAGTACACACATATAAATGTCCATTAATTATGACCTACTTCAAATACACTTTAGAGTATGAGACTGTTACTGGTATGTTAGCAAGCCTGTAGTCACTGGGCCAAGAACCACCAGTGTCTTGTGGTTCCAGAGGAGGCCTCGCTACCATCACCAGAACTTGGAAGTTTGCTGGGAGCTATCCGTGGTGCTGATTGATACCTTCTTGCTCAAGTTAACTTCATGTTTCCACTCATCCTTCCTAAGCCCGTTTTTCTTACCTATAGTTACAGCTTTCAAACATGCACCTTTATTTATCTATAGTTCTATTGCAACCTTGTTCTTTCCACATCTCAGCCTCCTGACCATGCATAATGTCTAAGTATTGCCTGTGCTGCTATGATCCCTATCTTCATTCTCTTCTTGAATTCTTGACCAATCAGCCTGCCACTTTCTAGTCTAAGGCATTCTTTAAAGAAGGAATATACAAAAATGTAACATAGTAAATAATGGGTTATTAGGATTACCTTTGTCATTTGTCCTTCTTATCTTGCTTACACTATTTGGGGGAAAGGGTTCCCCCTCTGACAACCACAAAGCCCCCAGCTAAGTATTATTTGAAAATTATCATTAAAAATGTAGTCACAAGGTGGGAAAGAAGAACTAACATAGAAGACACTGACATAATTGACTTGGTTTAGACTGAGAAACAAGAGATAATAGAAAGAGTCCTATGGGGAAGCTCAGCCTAAAACATGTTACTTATTTTCCAAGGGATATTGGAATGTAAGCTTTATAGCTTAATTTTAAAAATAAAAAAGGAGAAAATAATTTGCAGGTGATCTTTCACAAAAGAAAATAAAACTCTAAATACTTCATCTTTGTTTAGCATACCTATTTGTAGCTATATCACCTTTGCAAACATAAATTTCCAGGCTTAATTTATTAATAGAATGCTATCTCTCATTAACTTAAAGTGTCTGATATATAAATAACTTTAACAAACTAATTCAAACTAGCAATGTATGACACTAATCTCAGAGACAGTGTGAATTTTGCTTTAAAAATTGCTGCTGGCTGTCCAATAATTATACACTGTGACATTGCAGCAGGATTCTTGTTTGGCCTTCATCTTAAATTAGAAAATGATAAACAAGTTTTAAAAATGATATACCAGCATGATATCACCCTGGCAAATGTATAAGTATATTTAAATTTATTTAACTAATTGCCCCCTTGCTAGCCAGATATTTGTAGCCTTCAACTGTTTACTTTTTAATATAATATCTCTGTGGGAGTCTTCCCATGGTCATTATTCTCACTATATAACAATTTTTCCAGTCACAAATCTGGACATTTTGTTGCAGATGGGTTTACCCTAATGATCACAGCTCAGCATTAGTAATTATTATTTTAACAAAAATTTAGTATTAGTAGTGAACAAATGACATGCATCTCATTGTTAGAAACAGAATAAACACAAAAATTTAGAGTATTTTCAGTTCTTAGTATAAAATATAAGAAGCTTTAAAAACTGAAAAAGAGAATTTAAGAAGGAAAATATTTCATCTTCTAATGAAGCTCAAAGATATTAGGCAAACTTTTTGAGCATATTATTTACATGTCAAACTTAGATAATGTATTGCCCTTATGTTTGTTGTGTTTTCCTTTAAAACAGATGTAAGAATGGTGTCTCTCACCATTAATATTCCAAAAGGAATATTGAATGTGCCCTTTATTTCCAATTATCTATCTGTTACATTTTAATAAATTTGATAACCTATCCCTATTAAACTCTATGCTTTCATCAAACATTCTTCCTTTTTAAATGCCAAAAGAGTATGTCACAAAAATATATCTATAATGTAACTAAGAGTTTATATTAAAAAATATTATATGCCCCAGCTTTTATACAAAGTAATAACAAAGGATAAGTAGGTATAAGCTTCAAAAGAATGACAGTATTTTTAAATGAATATACAGATTAGAACAGAAGTTCTAGATGGCAAAAGTGGAATATTACCAAAATTCAGAAATTACCATAATCAGAAAAGATTATGAATACTCCATTAAATACTATAATTCTGTTGTCATAAAAGTGTTTGATCATTTTTTTATCTAGTTATAATCAGAGATGATTGATGTTCTATGACACTGCAGCAAAAACATTCCTCTGTCTAAGACAAGAAAATCACATAGATAAAAACATAAAATGGGTCCAAAATAAACATTAAATATCATAAATATATATGTATGCAATGCTGGACTATCTAAATCTCATTCATGATAAAAAAAAAAATGACCGAGATAGGAATAGAAGTAACATACCTCAACATAATGAAAGCACTATACAACAAACCCACAACCAACAAAATACACAGTGGTGAAAACCTGAAAGCCTTTCTCCTAAGATCTGGGATGAGACAAGGTTGCCCACTATCACTGTTACTATTCAACATAGTCTTAGAAGTCTTGGCCAAAGCAATAAGGTCAGAAAAGGACATTAAAGGAATTCAAATTTGAAAAGAAGGAAAAAAACTAATTTTGGAATGGATGATTTACACTTCAAATATATGTACCAAGTACAATGAAACTAAAAGAAAGATCAGGCATTTTTCAAGTGATTGATGTGATTAAAGTTAGAACAATGCAAGTTCAGTCACTGAGATGCAAATGAGACAGCAGAAAGATTATGCAGCACCATGGATGTTCTGACAAGTGGCTTCAATTTTTTTCCTTAAAAAAAGCAAAATATGCTACCTTATATGCACCTAGACTCTATTTTACCTTTAAAAAACTAGTCTTAAAGTAGGATGAAAAGTTATCTATCAACCATGTTTAAAACACCAGCAAACATTGATTATGAAAATAAGGTAAATATAGTTTCTTCAAAATGATAGCACTTAAGATCATAAAAATAAATACTTCCATAAAGATGGAATTGAGTTGATAAATACCAAAATCCCTTGCTCCAAAATTTTTAAGCTCGTTTCACAAAAACATGTACAATATATACATACACAGTTCTCAAAATTAATGATAAAAATTTAATATGGACTAGATTCAAGTAAACATTCAAGAAACTTTCCAAGTGAAAAAGATTTAGAATGAGCACTAACATCTAACCAAAAATCTATATCCTGAAATAAAACTACAAAACTTAAAGGTGAACAAGGGACAGCCCTATGAGCTCTTCCAATCATACCAGGCAAAGTTTACTCTTACCGAGACAGTAAAGAGCAGAACCACTAAACAGAACCTACAAAAAATGATCGACTTTATACTGCTTCACCTCTGGGGTATAGTAGCCCCAGAAAAATTGCCATGAGACATACTTTTTCACTTTACTGATTAAAATGTAAATTAGAAAAGCTTTTCAGGAATTTATCTAGCAATGTGTTTCAAGAGTCTTAAAAAATGTTCTTATACTTTTGCTCAATATATTGAAACCTGGTTATTATTTAAGAAAAATCTTAAAAGTGATGGAGAGAGCTCAGCGCAGATAACAAGAAATTGGAAACTACCTAAATATGTACTATTATATAAAATCTACCTGATGGAATATTATGTGCCCATATCAAGTAAGTACCTATGTGAATGAATAGATGACAGAGAAATGATAAATTCAGACTTGCTTATGCTCTACTGAAATTAAAGCATAAAAGAGGAAAAATTATTTACAGCACATACTCACACTATATAATATCTCTAGCTATGAGACAGACTGACCACTCTGACCTTAGTGTGTCAAAGCTATAACATTTCTTAGCCCTACTAATTTTTGCCACCTTCAAAAACCAAGCCCCACTATTGTTCATTATACGTAGTTATTTCCTTCTGGCTCTGTAGATCTCCAGTCAGAAAGCCATGTTCCACCTCTTTTTGACTTTCCAAATCCCTCCCTCAAACTTCTTACTCCATCCTGGCTCTACCTGAAGACACTGTATTCCTAGCTGTCTTCAGTGGAGGCTGCTTTTTCTCTCTCACCACTTATATATCAGAACCCCATGCTCTCTATTGCCATCTGTGTCATACCCCTTCTCTCTTTCCAACTGCCATATTTTTACCAGCACATGTTAATACCTCATAGTTCATGGTAAAATCAGATATAATTAGCTGCAATCTACACTTTCCATCATCAATTCCACCAATTTACCTATATTCCTAAACATTCTGCCTTCTTATCTGTTAAAAAGTGCACTCCTCCACTGGCACCATCCTGCCTTCTTAAGAATCTTGTTCATACAATTCTCTCTCACATCAGTTTCTCTATTTATTGCATCATCCCCACTGACAAACAAATATGGCTTCGTGTCCTCTTCTTTAAAATAATAAAAAAAGAAATTCTCCACTACCCTGACTTTTAGCTATGACTTCATTTTCTTTTTCCACTTAATAGCAAAACTCCTGGATAAAAAAAAAAAGTAATTACCTTTATTCACTGCTGCCATTTCCTCAATACTCTTCTCTTCTGTACCCACTTATATGAGGTCTTCAACCCCACTACTACACTTAAATAATACTTATGAGGGTTATCATTAACCTCTACCCTGCCAAGACATTGCTACAAAATTTAATACAGTTGGTATTCCCTACTTTTTGAAATACTTTGTACTCTAAGCCTCTGAACGCTACACTGGCCCAATCTCCCACTTCCCTCACCGATCACTCCTTTTCAATCTCTCTCAATAGATTCACACCTTCCACCAGACTGCTTAATTACTGGCTTACCCAAGGCCTCTGTAAATAGACTTCTTTATGTATAGTCTCTCCCTAAAGGAGCCCATGTAATCTCATAGATTTAAACACTTCATCTGTGGTTAGGCTAACTCTTAAATATGTTCTCTCTAGCCGAATCATATTATCTTCATCTAAATATCTGACAGGAATTTCAGATGAAAACCTGATCAGAACTAGTAATTCCCACTCTGTAATCAGCTTCCTACCCCATTTCCAAGCTTTCTCTGTCTTAGAATATGGCATCACCAACTATCCAGATGCCTAGTCAAATACCTAAATGTTATCTTAACTCCTCTTGCTCTCAATCCTAAATGTAATTCATCAATAAGTTCTATCACATCAACCTCCAAATTACACACATAATTTATCCATTTTCTATTATCTCCTCTTTTCTGCCCTAGGCTGGTCACCTGTTTCTCACCTGAACTGCTGAAAGTATATCCGAAAGACTACTGCTCTTGTGCCTCTGAAGCCCAGTCTCCATATAATAGCCAGAATGATCTTTCTAAAGATATCTATAATCTTATGAGTCTCCAACACAAAATATTTTCTTGTTATTTAAAGCAGAATAAACAACATTTTTAGCCATGGACTATAGACCTATATGATCTGGCCCCTGCTTTCCTCTGTTCTTATTTTATTTTGTTGCTCACTCTGACTCAAACAAACACGTTTTTCATTTTTCAAATCTGCCACGCTCCTTCAGGATCATGGCCTGTTGTTTCCCTTGTTAGAAATGTTCTGCTCCTACTAATTAATAACATTACCTCAACTTTCTTAAGACCTAGTTTGTGTCAGGCCCTATTCTAAACATTGTATATGTATCAACTCATTTGTGTTAGTTTAGGTTCTTCAAGAAGCAGATATTAAGACAGAATTAAACATATAAGAAATTTGTTAGGGAGAATTTGTGTATGAGAAAATAGGAAGAGACAGAGAGAAGGTAAGATAGTTGCCAGATCATGAGCCAGTGTGATCCCAGGTGAAGAAGAGGAGGGGAAGAAGGGAGAAAGGTGGATACATCTTAAATTGTAACTCTCTAAAAAGTTCACCAAGATTCCTCAAGCCAAAGTCAACTATTTGAAAAGTCCAGTGTCTCACAGGAATGGATCTGCCTTACCATCCCTGCCATGCTCAGTCCCTGGCTGCATTCAGCCCCATGAGAAGTGTTGCCTTGGGACAAACACGTTAAAGGGCTTCAGGTGTAGTAGCGGAGACCATCAGTCAGTGGCACTCCTGCAGTCAGGTATTTTACAGGCACTTTCTTCTAGGCACCACATTCTTTAATCTTCCCAATAGCCCTATGAAGAACAATCTATTATTCCCATTTTTTAATGAGGAAATGAGGTGTAAAAGGTCACCCACCAAGTGAATGGCAGTGCCAGTGGTCAGAGCCATGTGGACTTCCTCCAGATCCCTCACCCCAACTGTCATCTCCTGAAAATAAAGAAGGTCCCAGATAAAGCAAGACTTGTCCTCTCCTAAATCGCTTTTCTATTGCATCTTCCTAGCACTGTTAAGTGCCTGAACTTATGTATTGTACATGTTTTACTATCTGTCTTTCCTCAACTAGAAGATTTACTGCTAGATTTCATTTAGTCAGAAGTGAGTAGGGAAGCAAGAGAAAAGGAGGAGTCAGGAATGACACAGATTTCTAACCTTAGTAACTGAGTAGATAATAAACTGAAAATTATAAACCAAAATATCATGAAAAACTGTGGAAACACTCCAATCAAAATCAAGAACAAATTTTAAATCCCCAGTCTCTTCTCTATTATATAACAGATCTTTCTGCAGATTCCAATGGAATAAAGAAAAGAAAAGTGTTAACAAATACATCTTTTGGAAAGGAAAAGGATCATACTTTACTAATTATTTTATTATCTATCTGATAAAATCCATGAGAATTAACCAACAAAACCCTAATAAATATATAAAGAACCGAGTTTTCCTAAATACCATTAATAGCCCTTTTGAAGTACAATGGAGAGGAAATTGCATTTATAATTCAAACAAAAACTTATCTAGAATAACTGGGAATACAAATCAACAAAAATGTGAAGTCTCCATGAAAACAATTGCTAGATTTTACCAAAGAATTTAAAATGCCTAAATGCCATATTCATGAATATATACACTTAATACTCTATAAAGATATAAACTGTTCCTAAATCAGTTTACAGATTTACATTAATTATAACATGAACATTACAGAAATTGTTTCACAACTCAGTAAATGAATTCTAAAGTTCTTTCAAAGACTGAATAAAGTAAAATAGCCAAACCATTAAGAAGAGAAGCAAAAATGGGATTATCCTATCATTATAAAGCATTGTATACATTATAAAGCAACAATTTGACAATCTGCATTTACAGTTCTTTGATGAGAACTGGCAGTCAAATTAATGAAATACATAAGCAAATACAAATATCTAGCCTACTTTATAGCACACATAAAATTTACATACATGAAAATATGACTCACAAATTGGTAGAAAAAAGCAATAAATAGTATTCATTGGAATGAGTAAAAACAGATGGTATCGCAAGAATCACACCCAATATTACTTAATTAAGACAAATTTCCTCATCTGTAAAATGATATAAAAATACTACCTTTATTCCAAAGTTATTGTGAGGAATAAATGAAAGAAATACAATGAAATAATACATGTAAAGTACATAGCATAGTGCCATGTACAGAGGATATGTCTAAGAAGTGATAGGGGCTATTATTTCTACATGCTGTAATATCTAGATGAGAGATATTAAGTTTAGCAATAGATATATTTACTAAATAAAAAGAATCGCACCTAGCTAACTTGTATAAAGTTTCAAGATAAAGATAACATCATTAAACAAAAGTAAAAGCAATATCCATAAAAAGACAGATTTGTGTTAGAACATTGTTAAGTCAATAAAAACATTTTGTAAAATATTTAATAATTTTAGAAAATCATTTAAGTGAGCAAAATAAAGTTATAAAATAACACAAATAGGCACACTCAGTAGCCTAGCAGATAAGGTCACTGGACATGGTCCACATACATCCAAAGGACACAGGTTCAAGATCTAGAGCCAGGGGAACAACCAAGAAGAACAGCTAAATAAAAGTAAATAAAATGCTCCCTCCTCTCTCTTCCTGCCTGCCTACTCGCTTTCACTTCTGCCTGTTCCTTTCCTTTAAAAACAATAAATAAATAACACAAATAAATAGTTTATCAATCATTATATGAATCTTCCCAATTGTATAGTTAAAGAAAATTCATTGAAATAATAAAATATCCCTTTATTATTTGACCATTTACAAAATGTGTCCCCAAATATCCCTTTCTTCATACTATGCCTGATCATTCTTGGCAATACCTTTTTTATTGTTGTTGATCACAGCTATTTATCAAACATATTATTCACTGGGAAAATTAGTCCTTAGGAATACTGATAATGCTCTCAAACATTTTAGCTTTAATAATATTAAGAAGTAAATATATTACATTGATAATTTTGTTAGAAAAATAAGGTAAATCAACTAATTCCTTGGTTTTCATTATGAATGAGTTTATTGGTAAAGCTAATATAAATTGTATGGTTTTTATCATTTTCATTTTATTTTTTTCAACATTAATTCCTAGTCATCCTTTCTTCTCAATAGTGGTTGGCAGGATTATAAAACAGTCCCAAAATTCATACCTCCTGTTATACCTGTCTGTGCCTAAATATGATGGGAATGTGTTGCCATGACTATGTTACGGTAGAAGGATTTTGCAGATTGATTAAAGTCTCTGATTACTTGACACTGAATTCATCATTAGGGAAATTATCCTGGTCAAGCTGATTTAATCAGATGAGTCATTAAAAGAAGTAGAGAGGTTGGACCTGTAGGAGACATCCATTTGCTAGTCTTAAAGGATAAAAATTCCATGTCCACATAAACTAGGAAATAGTCATTACATTTGTGATAATTTGTTACAGGGCAATAAAAAGCTAATACCACTGCAGTTGACTATGATATTTTAATCCCATTTCAAGTATTTATTTATTTTTGATATCTCTTTTTCTGGTACCAATTACCATAGGTAATAAGAAACTTATATATTTGAGTCATTAGTTGATCATTGTCTTTCTATTAGATGTCAAGGTCTATAGGAGGCAGCAACTTTATCTGTTTTACTCACAGTACAGCTTCAGCAGCAGCTCACTGTAATTACTTAATATATGTGTTGAAAGAAAAAATGTTCTCATTATTTGGTTTCATGTCTCTCATGAGCACCTGAAAGTATTTGTTACAAAAATATAAAAGGAAAATTCATAACATATCTATGAAAATGTGGAGAACACAATGTGCAAGAGACTCATCTGGAAACCTGCGATCAGAGAAATAGCCTGGCCCTGTGGGAAGGCACTGCACAGACTTAGGTAAAGCTGCCAGTAATGCTAGGCTGCAGAAAGCAGCTTCAGTGATGAGACTAAAGCCAGATGTTACCAGCACGCCAGCTCTCTCCAATCATTGCCTGCTTCTCCAGCTTCTCACAGAGAGGTGTCTGTTCTCTGGTCATGAAGATTCCACTCTGTGCAGTTCTAAAACCATCTGCTCACTTTCAAGTAGATCAATTGCCTAGGTTCGTTGATCTGGATGTAGTAAAGGATTTCACTTGGCCAGTGTCCTGTGTGGGCCAGTTTGCCCCTCTAAGGACCACTGAGCTGTTCTTAGTGTCTCAGCTCCATCTCTTTCTTAAAAAGACTTCTCCCCACATTCAAATGTTACAGTTCCCAAGACTGGATTTTTGCCTCATTCAGTTCCTGTCTTATACTTCCATTCACTTCTCAACAGCCTAAACCTATATCTGTGAACTTTGCTCTGGTTACTGGTGCATAGTTTGCATGTCCTCCTCCAGCCTGTACTGATAGCATTACATTCCCCAACCTGGGCTCCAAATGGAGACCCTGTGTCAATAGCTGCCTCAGTTGAACTGGGTGACTGTGTCCCTTGCTAACTTTCAGTTAGGCCTGCACCCCTTCCCACTCCCACCATTATTCCACATGGAAAATGAGTCTCTAGTTTTCTCTGGTTTCCTTTTCCTCTTACTATCCGCCTCTCAACACATACTCAGTTCTTATATAATAAGCCATGCCATAAAATGGGAATATTCTTATGCATGAACTCCATAAAGAATTCATCATTAGATAAATACATGTTCAATTTTTTTTTATTTTACTTAAAATTGTAAAAATATTTTCCCTGCCCACATTGCCTTATTGACCTATGTAAAATATCACTTCATAAACATGCTATGTTGGTGGAATACTTAAACTAAACAGATAGATAATAGATAATATATAAGTACATATAGATGATAGATGATAAATGATAGATTTTTTTCTGTATGTATTTACTATTTTTAAAAAATTACAGGCTTTGTTAAATGAATTTTAAATATTTTTCCTAAGAAACATTTGACCAACAGTACTAAGAAAAGAAAGTTTAAGTAAATTTTTTAGTAACTTCCTTTTCAGAACATATGTCATAATCTTCACATAGAAATATCATTTAAACACATTTATTTGTACATACACACCTAAAGTGAAAAAAATCAAGTTTTATGGCAGTGAATTGATATTTAATTAATTCAACCTAAGGATTTTTTAATTAATCAAAATATAAAATTGCTACTCCTATATCTACTATATATGAATCACATAAAATATTTGTATAAAAGTTATAGAGAAAGACACCCTAGTGATCTAATAGATAATTTCACCACCTCTGGCTGCCACAGTTCACATACATCTTTATTGTTAGGCTACCCCATTCAATACCATTGTGTTTGTGACCCAGGCCTTGGGTCAACAACCAAGATGAACAGCTAAATAAAAAAAATACACAAAGATGTTTCTTCCTCCTCTCTCTTCCCATCTTCCTACTCACCTTCATTCCTGCCTGTACCTTTTCTTAAAAAAAAAGCAACTATATGTTCCATAGTCAATTATAGTCAATTAAATAAATACCAGTTAGTGCTTACTTTCTTTAATTAAATGTGCCACAATTTAAAAATAAATTTTAATAGTTTTAAATTAAAAAATTCCTTTCATGGGTGTGAGTTCAACCTATCACTATATGATTTTTCCTTTTAATAGCCAAGATATCAACCTTGGCTATTATTAACTATCACCTATGCCTTCAGGAATAAAGCACACATAATAAAGTCAAATCTAATGTGCAATAGATTGAACTAGGAAGATTTTAAGAGACCCAAAGTCCAGGTCACCTGGAAAAACCCTGATTCAAGTATGGGGAGGAGAGAGATCCAAGTATTAACTTTTCTAAAGTCTCCTCAGGTGATTCTAATGCATAGCCAGGCTGAAGACTGCTACCTTACTGTGATCACAGACACCAAGATGAGGATTAGGTGTGAGGTAATTAAGGAAGGACACAGCAGTAGTAAAAGACATTTCTTAAAGCAGATTCATGACCAGGCTCTGGCTAACATTTCGATTTCTGCCACCTTTGTACTCAGGCTATTCTGCAGGCCAGGACATGCCCGTAAAGGAAAAGAAGGACTTTTCCTACCGCTGGACACACACTGCCATCTCCAGGTATATGGAGATGAGTACAGACCCCACCTATTAGAAATTCAGGGATAGTTTTTTAGGTTCATGAGCAGCTTGCCCCACCTTTTGCGTCATATGTCCAGCATTTACAATTAGCAGGGATGATTTGTTCTGGAGAAGCATTTTCATACTTATTTACAGAGATATCCTACCCAGAAACATACACACATCAACCTACCTGCGGAAATTTTTTGCTTATTTTTATGACGAGAACATGTATTAAAAATTGCTAATCATACGCTTATTTATTGAAATGTTCTCAAGGTGTCTCAGGCTCCCTCTTAGTACATTCCTCCACTTAGGCTCTTAAATGTTCCCCTTCAAGTATTCAGAGCTTTCATGCTTTCAGTACATCTCTTCCCCACACATTCTTAAGAAGTGACTTAATGAGTCACCTTAGTACATGTGTATTGAGTTTGCCCTGTTACCTCTTTAGACTTCAATTCTAATTGTGAAATGAAAGGTTTGTCCCACTTTCAAAAGGATTCTATGCAAATAGACTATGACATAATTGACACCTATTAGGGAGCTGCTGACTCTTACACACTATGCTACAGCTACTTGGAAGCTAACTGCTCATTAAATCATAATAGGAGGTAGAAAGACAAAGTAAGGAATAAAATCAACCTTTAATTTCATTCAGTTGCTTCCACCTAAACAATTGAAGATTTTGTGGATCATCTTGTATCATGGTTCTATTCCACTGCTCCCAGAACCATCTTCCCTAAGTTTTCCAATGAAAAGTACATTGCACAATGTAGAAAGTGAAGTGATATGAAGACAGGACCAAGAGATTATCAACTTTCATTTTCATTTCCTTCCTACAGATACCATGCTAAAGAAATCAATTTTAATTAGAAAAACCCATGAGAATACTCATAATAAGTTCTAAGTAACTGGATTTGCAGGAAGATGTTCTCTAGGTATGAAGATTTCATGTCAATAAATCAAACCAAGGGATATTTCTGGGATACATTGCTACTGATTTCTCATCCTGAAAAAGGGGGCATTTTAAAAGAAAAATATGACTGGCTTTTACTACAACAACAACTTGAGCCAAATGTAATCATATTTACCTTTGACAGTTCTTCAAATACTAGTTTATTTTAGTCAAGTGAAACTTCTTTGTTCACCGAATCAGTCTTACCTTTTCTTCTTTTACCTAATAAATTATTTCTCACTCTATTGTCATGTCCTGATAGATGGTAGCCATATATCATGTACACATTCATGCATTATCCAGAAGCAAATGCATTTCTAAGTGCTTTTGTAAGTCACCAAGGATGCTACAATTGATGTATGTCTCTATCTTTAACCTTTGACTTACAAAACTGCTATCGCAAGAAAAGACTTTTAAGACTCTTATATGCACTTTGATTAATACATATTTCAAAAGGGAACTCAAATTGAATTTATCTGCCAAGACAAGAAATTCTCATCCAAAACTGTAATGTATGTGTTAAATATATATGTATGTGTACATATATATATAATAGTCACAGACATACTTTTATACTTTTTTTAATTTCTTCCCATCAATTAATATTTATAAGCATATTAATTTGAAAGTCAATCTGAGACAGGGATACAACTTCTAGATAAGACAACACAGATGGTGGCATGTATTCTTGCAGACTATTTTTATATTGACTCTCTTACAGGCAATCTGTTTTATCAGCTTTCCAATGGAGGAAGAACTCCAAAAAAGAAAATTCCAAGATTCTAAAAACACTTGGCTGTGAATAGATTTAGTGGGCATAGCTTCTGCCCCTGCCAAGTCTCTGGGACATAATGAACAAATATAACACAGCATTTCTTCCACCATCCTGTTTAAGAACCTTGTTACTGTATTGCCGTATGCTAATGTAGTCACTACCAAATGATTCTGATGAAGGTAGATACAAGAGCTTTGGGCTATGGGAATTTGCTACAGAGTTCAATGATAATGTATTAAGCCTAAGAGCTATATAATCAAGGAATGAATTAACAAACAGAACAACACTACACATTCAATATCATAAGGTCAGGGTTCAGGAACAATTTGGCTGCAGACTCTTATCTGAATACAATCACAAGTAAACCAGACACAGAACCTATTTGTTATACACACATAGTAAATGAATATGTTAACCACTAGGGTAACATTAAGAGAACAGCCAGTTTCATGTCTAACTATTAATGATCAGTAATAAAAGTGACAGTGTTTGTTCAGGGAGAAAAAAAAAGCTGTTTCCTATTGAGGAGAACACAACACAATTTAGTCAAAAGTCATTCATCTATGCAAGGATGGTGCCAACCTCCCTTAATTCAAAATAAATGAGTCTGAAGCTAAGCTGTGCTTTTAGTGGTTAAAGATGGTCTATTTCAACATGTCAAGGCTCTGAATTTTGAACTGAAGTAGCATGAAAGCAAAAGAAACAAGTTAAATCCAACAATGAGAGCATTACTAGAGATTCTAGATTATTATCATTAACTAGAAATAATTCCAGGACTCAGAATCATAATAGCTTTAACGTTACTATTTTCTAGACAAGAAGATTGAACTCTGTTAAATAGCTAAATAATTAAAGAAGTTATTAAGAAGCCGTTCTGCCGTTTAAATAACTAACTCAATTAGAAGGCAGGCTGAACTCAAAACAATCGTGATATGCACACGAAAATGAAATGAATTTTACTGGTTGGGGGAAATGTTTGAACTAAATATTAACTCTATGGTTCCTTGGATTTCAACTAATATCTTGGATTTCAGCAAACATCTGCAAATATGTTTGTGGGAACATAAAACGGTACTATTTCTGAGATAAAGAAAATTGCCAGTCTAAAATGTCTCAAATTAGTGGCAAAATCAGCAGAGGATATACCCATTAAAGAGATATATCTGTGTTCATATAATAAAGCATTATCCTTCCTCTAAAATTACCAGCAGTAGTTCAAATATATTCAACCACAAAAGCTTAAGAAGTAAAGGTAAAATAAATGCAATTGACCTCTGAATATTCAATCTCTTATGCTTGTCTATGAAGACATAAGTCACACACAATTTGGAAAATTTTTAAATCAATTTTATTGACCACTGCATCATAACTTTACATAGGTTTAAGGTATGCATTGTAAATCAATACCGGTATGTAAACATTAAGCCTACCATCATCAGTCCAGTTCTTCCTTAAGCATAAAATTGATCCTGCCCACCTAACTTGCTCACCCCTCACACGTGTCACCCAAAGCTGTTTAAACACTAATTTGATTTTTTTTTTTTTTTTTTTTTTTTTTTAGGAAACATACAGGCAGGAGCCAAGGTGAGCAGAGGCAGGTAAACAGGATAAAAGAGGAGGAAGAAGCACTTTTCAGCACTTTATTTTACTTAGTTGTTCTTGATTGTTCACCCAGCCCCTGGAATCAAACCAGGATCCTTGGAATGTATGTAGACTGTGCTCTCGATCTAAGTCTACTGACCCAACTGCTACTCCACCAGAGAGACCACTAACTTGATGTTATAGTTCATTTGCTTACTTGGTTTCTCTGCATAACACATATGAGCAAACCAAATAATGTCTGTCCTTCTCCTTCTGACTAAGCATAATCTCCTCTAAGTCCATTACCCATGTTGTTGTAAATGGCAGGATTTTATCATTTTTGATAACTGAGTAGTATTCCATTCTATAGATAGAGAGATAGATAGATATCACATCTTCTTTATCTATTCATCTGTCAAAGGTCATGTCAATTGTTTCCAGCTCTTTATTTTTTTAAAATAATGCTACAGTGAACATGGAGATGCATCTATCTCTGCAAATTAGTGTTTTAGAGTAAATACCCAGAAGCTAAATAATTGAATCATATGAAATGTTTCTTCTCAATTTTTGAGGAATCTCCATACAATTTTCCATAATTGTTGTATCAATTTATACTCCCACCAACAATGTATGAGAGTCCCTTTTTCAGCACATCCTCTCCAACATTTGGTTCCAGACTTTTGGATTATAGCCACTCTCACCATGTGAGCTGATATCTCATTGTTATTTTGATTTGCATTTCATGAACAGCAAGAGATGAGAAACATCTTTTCATGTGCCTGTTGGCCATTTGTATGTCTTCTTTGGAGAACTGTTTATTAAGATTTCTTGATCATTTTTAATTGTTTGTTTTCCTGTTGTTGATTTTTAAGAATTGGTTGTATTTTTTAGTAATCAAATTGTCAAATTTAGGCTATGCAAATATTTTCTCCCATTCTACAGGCTATCTTTTCATTTTGATGAAAGTTTCTTTCATTGTACATAAGCTTTTTAGTTTGATGTACTCTCATTTGTTTATTTTGGATTTTATTTCCCTTAACATTGGAGTTGAGTTCCCAAAGACATCTTTCAGGCCAGTGTCAAAAAATATTTTGCTTATGTTTTCTTCTGTATATTTTATAGTTTCAGGTCTTTAATCCATCTCAATTAATTTTTGTGTATGGTGTTAGGTAGTGACCTCGTTTTAACATTTTGTATGTGGCTATCCAATTTACTTAACACTATTTTTTAAAGACATTCTCCTTGCCCCCATGAAATAGCCTTGACTCCTTTGTTCGTGGGTTTACTTATGGGCTCTCAATTCTACACTGATCTGTGTGTTTTTATTCCAATATCATTTGATTACTCTGGCTTTATGGTAGTTTGAAGTCAGGGAGTATGACATTTCCATTTTTGTTCTTTTTTTCTCAGAATTATTTTTGCTATTTGCTGACTTACAAGTTGGGAATCTTTTATATTCATAATAAATTATATTATTTTGTTCTATTTCTGTGAAGAATGTCTTTACACTTTTGATGGGGATTGCATCAAATCTGTATATTGTTTTAGGTAATATGGATACCTTAAAAATATAAATTCTTCAGTTGATGAGCATGGAATATTTTTCCATTTCTCTGTATACAAAGGTAAATTTACTCCAAGGTATTTCACTCTTTGTGATGCAATGGCAAATGGGATTATTTTCGTGAGTTCTCATTCTACTAGTGTGTTATTTGCATATAGAAATAAAACAGATTTTTGTATAACAATTTTTAGCCTGCTACTTCACTGTATTTATTTGTTGTTTCTAATAGCTATTTGCTGGAGTCTTTTGGGGTCTCTCTATGTATATATTACCATGTCATCTGCAAATATTGATAGTTTCACTTCTTCCTTTTCAATTTGGATTATTTATATGTACTTTTCTTATGTAATTCCACTAGTCAGGTCTTCCAACACCATATTAACTAATAGTGGAAAGAGCAGACATCTTTGTCTTGTTCCTGGGATTAGAGGAAAATGTCATTTTTTTCCCTGAACAATAAGGAAAATTTTTAGAGATCATTTAACTAGGAAAAAAAATAAGCTAAACTAAACTATAATGATCTTCCTACTGTTGCCAGAACTTTATGAGAAAACCAAATTACTACTGCATTCATTTAATGCAACTGAAGATACCCTAGGTGAGTGGCATTATAAACTAGCTCTCATGCCATCACCTTGACTCATAACCTCCCATAGTTCTAATATATAAATGCTTATACATAGGTCTTTAAATTTTAGCCTGACAAAGGTGTAAACACCAGTAAACTGTACAATGAATGGCATATGAAAAGATGGGAAGTTGAGAATCAGGAATTTTAGGTATATCTTGTTACTAACTGGCTTTGTACTAAAGATCACTCAGTCACCTTCTCGGTGTGTCTTTTATTTTTTTAATCCCAAATCTCAACTTTATAGTGCATGACGTGCACCTTCACCATCTGAGCCCCTTGAGTAACAGGGTTGCTACATCAGTGCTTCTATGTTTTCATCAGTCAACTAAGTCAGTTGAATTTGATGGTGATTTAAGCAATACATTAATCTAGGAGGCACCTGGTCCATTAAACAAATGTTTATGAGAATTAAAATTAAATCAGTAAATATTTATTAACTATTTGTAAGAACAGGGCATTCACTATGTTAATTCCTGGGCAAAACACCTCAATCCAACACAAAGCAATCCAAAAGGATGCTGAGTCAATATTTTAAATGTATGTAAAAGTATATGTGTTGGGGAGAAACAGTGTGAAGATCTATAATTATTACTTGTTTAAATTCTGTATTAAACTGCAATGAGGCACCAAATAAGAGAATTCATTTATTTTGCTAATAAAATATACTGCATTGGCACTCTATGTGTTAGTTTTCACAAAATACGCACAGAATTTAAAATATTCTCTATTGTGCTTAGAATGTGATATATAGAGAAGTTAAGCAAATTAGTCAAATAAAACAAAAATAGACTTTTATTTACAGAACCAAAATAGTGGGTACCAGAAGGGAAAGGAATGCAAATGGGTAAAAGAGGTCAGTTACATGGTGAAGGATAGAATTGGACTATTGGTGGTGAACAATAGTTGTTATTTGTTGACTTACCATGATGTATACGTTAAACCTATATAATGTTATAATGCGTTATTCCTTCACCAAAAACTAAAATAAAAAGTTCTTAAAATCTAATGAAATTTTATTCTCTAATTTTGAAAATCTAATCACTCCAACCTTCAAGTACAAAATTAAATATTTGTGGTATTTCAGATCCAGTGATTCAAGAAAATATTCTAACATGTTACTATTGCTTAAAATAAAAATGTTCAAATCAATACAGAAGATAAAGAGCTATACTATTAAATAAAATTACAAATAAAATATTAAGTATCTGCTCCTATAATTAGGAGGTAATTAATATAAAGGTAATAATAAAATATAAAGCCAAATTAAGGACATAAAAATAAAGATGCTCTAGATAGAAATTCATTCTCTCTTTAAGTTGACATTGTCCCTTTATTTTAGTCGTTAAATTTGTCGCTATTTACAAATGTTAGTTATGATTTAGTGTGAGTCCTGGGCAAAGATTTAGGACAATTCTGCTATTAATGGATTCTGTTGACCCATCTCTATTTATAAAGTCACCAACCCCAGTATGTTTCCACCTGACCAGGCTCCAAAAGGGTGAAAACAGCGGAAAGTTTATACACTACAGCATAATGGAATTACACCTAAGTAGGGAGGAAAAGGCATAGAAAAAAAGCACAGTGTAAATGTGTGCATAAACTCATTCTGGAGTAAGGTAAACCTCAAAGGTAGATTTTCCAGAATATACTAAAGCTTTATTTAATCCTTTATCATTTTTCCTTATATTTCAAGATTATTATTATTTCATAATATATGTGAATATGCATATAATATAAATTGAAAAATATGATGCTCCCAGAAGACACTGACTCACACTGAAGAATCCAAATGGATGTACCTCATGTTTCTAGATTTATAAGTTTCTATTTTTCCCTTGATATGTTTTCCACTATATTTTCTTAATTCTTTATGCTGCTTATGAGAGCTATCCACTTCTGAAATGTTTTTTAATGCTATTTCTAAAGCAGAAATAGACTTTAAGTGTAAAATAAGAGATTCTATTACATCAAAGAGATAACACATAGATTTGAGTGTATATATTTTGTGTCAACTATTTATTTACAGTTTTTCCTTATTATTTCTGAGAATTGTTACTACATTTAGAGTTGGGGTAGTTTAAATTTAATTAATTAGTGCTGTATTACTACAATTTATATATTTATATTTGTTTCTTTAAATCAATGTCTCTCTTTTAAATCCTTTCTCAAGTTTTAGGTCTTTTCATTCTTGACAAGTATTAGCTTTAAAAAAAAAAAAAAAAAAAACTGAATCCCAGACTATGGCTATAAATTATTGGAAGATTTCACAGAAGTATTTTTAGAAAATTAAAATATTGTGGTCACAGAGATAGCTGCTTCTTATTGTTACATATTTTGTAACTTAAGAGAAAGTGCTTATAAAGCACTAGAGTTAAGCCCATGATAAAGAAAATGCAGACATTTCCATCATTTTCTATTCTTAGGTAACTGACAAGAAAAAGTACATTAATCCATCCTCTTTAAATCACACTTCTTAGATTTGCTAAAACACTAAAGAACTACTGTGAAGTAATATATAGTGCTACTGTTGCATTGATACACGCATTTAAAGTTCAGAATCATAGATATGAGCAAAATTAACCAAATCAAGCATCACCATTTTGTTATATCAGTTGCAAATATATCTATGACAGTGATACCCATTAAGTTTCTATTTTAAGATATATTCTGGACACACCCTGCTGGTAGTGATTAGATTAATCATTTCCAAAGGAACCATGTCACATATCCTTGGGTCTGATTACAGGATGGGTAGATGGGTGATAACCAGTGTGAACAATTAAATCAAAATAAAATAAAGTGCTTCTTCTGTCTCTCTCCTTAAAGAAATATTTCTATATTAAGTTTCTGTATTGTATAAGTGATATATAAGTAAATTATGTCATTACATAGTCTTTTCCAACATATACATTATAATTTCAGAGATGCTTTAATTCCATTTCCAATATAGTCAAATGTTTTCAAACTTTTAAGTTCTAGGTTTCCCCACTAAGTTGTTAAATCAAACAACTAAGGGTCTACAAGTACAAAAATACACAAAAGAGTTGCTACTAAAGTAAAACAATTTAGAATTTTGGTGTACTTATATTTTTTCAATTTCTCCTGTACACTAAAAACTATAAGACACTGGCAAAAAGAAATAGGAAAATACACACAGATACGCCATGCTCATGTATTAGGAGAATTAATATTGTTAAAATGTCCATACTACCCACTGAAATCTACAGATTCAAAGTAATTCCTATCCAAAAAAAGGAAAAATACAGTGCTCAAAAGAAAAAAGTATGCCCAAGGGACACAGAAAGCAAAGTGAAAGAATTGCCAATAATCAAAGCTGGAAAAAAAGTGAACAAAATAAATAATGAGGTATTTTATTAAACCTACAATGTAAAATAAAAGCACCTGTGCTTATACTGATATAAATATATCTTGCTAACAGGAGAATTCCAAATAATACATGTAAATACTCCATCCTCCAAGAGGCATAACATAACCACTTCCTTCTTAACATGGGCTAGATTTAAAGATCACCTCAAAAAAAGTAGAATATGGAAGAGAAAATAATAGCTTTTAAGTGGAGAAAATTGGCAAACACTGCCTTAATCAAGTGAGGAAGGTTTTTATTGCCTGTGGTGTGATGGGATAAGAGGAGCATTGTACTTTATGGCAATTCTTTCAAAAAGTCATAACTTTAGTTTAATTATGAGGAAAATATCAGAAAAAAAAACTCAATTGAGGAACGTTTTACAAATACCTGATCAATACTCCTCAGAAGCGTCAAGATCATGAAAAACAGGAAAGATTGGAAAACTCACAAATGAGAGAAGACTGAAGAGACATGACAAATAGATGCAGTTTTATGCTCTAAATTAAATCCTGAAACTGAATAGAGAAACTGGGGGGATCCAAATAGAGTCTGGTTAGTAATATGCCAATATTGGTTTCATAATTATGAGAAGTGTACCATAGTAATATAAAATATTAATAATAAGGGTAAGCAGTTGGATATAAGGGAACATTATTGTTTTTTGAAACTTTCCTATACATATAAAATTACTACAAAATATGTTTCTTTTAAAGGTTCCAAAAAAACCTTTACATATATACAAAAGTTGAATCAATCACTAGCATTCCTATATTACAAAAACATATAAAGGAAATTCTTCAAGCAGGCATTCTCTTATATGAAAGCATGGATGTACACAAAAGAAAGAACATTGAAAATATTAACTAGATGAGTACATATATTAGTTTTGTTCTAAAGAAATAATAAAATTATTAAAAATGAAAGTTAATAGAGGAAAAAAGAAAATAAAAGTATGGTCATTTGTATCAACTGAACAAGCTAGAAAAAGAAGAGAAGAGTAAAACTAAAGTCAAAGAAAGAAAATAAAACTTATCAGAGTGTAAATTAAACAAAAAATATTAAAGAAAAGTCTGTGAAACTATAAGCTTTTTTTTAAGACCAATAAAGCTGAAAAACCTCTAACCAGGATGATGAGGAAAAAAGAGAAGAAACAAAATACCAATATTAAAAAGTAGGATGTGACATCACCATAGATTCCACAATTATGAAAAAGACAATAATAAAATATCACATATAATTTATGCCTGGAAATTTAATGACTTAACTAGAAATTTCTTTAAGTGACAAATACTAAATCTCACTCAAAAAGAAATAATTAACCTGAATAGCTTTATCTATTAAAGTAACTGAATTTTTAATTAAAAACTTTCTCACAAAAAAAAGTCCTAGATTACTTTATTTGTGAATTCTACCTAGTATTTAAAAAAAGAAATGTTCTCAATCCCACACAAATTCTGCCAGAAAACTGAGTACCAGAGAATGCTTACCAATGCATCTCATAAGACCAGCATTATCTTCACAGAGAAAACAAAGATATTAAAAGAAAACAAAACTAGCTACCACTAGTCTCTGGAAACAGCTTTAAAAGTGTTAAAATTTGAGCAAATTTAATCCAACAATATATTAAAAACATATATCATGACTAGTGGAGTTTATCTCCAGAACACAGAATTAGCGTTTCAAAATTAATCAATATAAGGCAACATATTGACAGACTAACGTAGGTGTGCATGACTATATCACAGATGGAGAAAAGGCTTTTGACAAAATCAACACTGATTTTTTTACGTAAACTCTCTGAAAACCAGGTAAAAGACTTTTCAAGTTTTCCATTTAAAATTAGAGACACAGGTACCTGTTGCATCATTCTGATCTTCATAGTGAATTGCCTTGAAAAGGTTTGTATATCGTTGTCTAGAACTGTCATTAAATCTCCTATTAAAATTAAAAATAATAATAACAGTAATATGTTAGATGTTATGAGTGCCTTACAAGTCACTGGGACTGTGCTATGGGGTAAAGAAAATACAGGAAATTTTTATAAAAACCTAATCTTTCAATGTAATAAAGTAACAATGACAACCATTTTGAATACATACTATCTTCCAGGCACTGTGCTATATAATGAATTCTCATAGAAATGCTGTGAGAACTTACTTATTGAAGTAGCTAAAGGTGTGGGCTCAAGAATCTAACTGACTGGGTTCAATTTCATGTTTGATCACCAGTTATGACATTTCTTAGTCTCTCTTTGTTTCTTCAAAACAAGCCCCATCTTCAATAACATATAATGTAAAATAGAATAAGAGATATAATTTATGAAAAACATTTATTATAGTGCCTGGCACTTACTCAGTAAGTGACAATGATAATTACTATTTGTCGAAAAGAAAATGGAATAAAAATGAAATATAAGATAATATAGGTAGAGTGATCAAGAAAGGGTTAACAAAGGGTTGAGTTTAATTTGAATTTCTGTATCAGTGACAAGTACAAAAAACTAGATCTAATGTGTTTAGCAGAATTAAAGGATACACGATCATATACAAAAATCAACTGTATTTTATATATTGATAAAGACCATCAGAATATTTTTAAATAATACTTACAATAACCTCAAAAATATGAAATACTTGGGGATAAATTTGACAGAAGACATTTAAGATATGTTTACTAAAAAATAAAAATAATTGCTAAGAGAAGTAAAGGCATGAGAAAATACCACGATCATGGGTCTAAAATGTCAATTATTCAAGATATCAATTCTCCTCAAATTGCTCTGTAGAGTCAATGTAGTTCCAATCAAATTCCAACAGGATTTTTGTAGAAGTTGAGATTATTCTAAATTCACATGGATATTGATTATATCTAAATAAAACTGAGAAAAATTCATATTTAAATGCAAAGAATTTTAAATAGCCAAAACAATTGAAAATCAAAAATAAAATTGAGAACTTATACTCTCTGGCTTCAAGACTTAAAAAGCTATAATACTTGAGATAAGGTAGTACTGGTAGAAAATCAAATAGATAATAAAACAAAATAGAGAATCCAGAACAAAATTCACACTATTTTCAAAAAGTGATGCTAGAGCAATCGAATTGGCCACAAAATTTCATAGCAGTTGTTTTTCTATTAGCCAAAAACTAGAAACAATTCAAATATTCATCAAATGAGTAGATAAAATGTGGCATATCTGTACAATGAAATAAAACTTGCCAATAAAAAGCAATGAAATATGATATTTTTAAAAATCAGTCTCAAAATTATGATGCTGAGCAAAAGGATGCAGGCGAAAAGGCTGCATTCTATCTAATTTTACTTATATGAAATTCAAGTGGTTGCCTAAGGAAAGGGAAAGGGTGCAAGGAAAAGGGTGCAAGGATGAATTGTACCACATTTTACACTTTAAATTAGTATATTTTATTGCAAGCCAATTATACCTCAATAAAGCTGTTAAAATTGATTATCCATTTGGGAATTTTAAATATTTGAAATTTATATTTATTCTAGTTTAATAAAAATGCGCTCATATTGACAACTTCAATATATCATACCAAATTTTATTTCTTTTCAAACTCCATCTGTTTACAATCTTTATGTTAGTCACAAGTCAATCTAATAATTCCCTCAGATTCTATTAGATTACCTTTGCTTTGGTTTGAATTGATAACACTGTATTCATGCCTTAAAAAATAGAAAACAAAATCTACTTTAATGTTTCAAAAACCAAGAATCTATTCAATTCTAATGGCATTAAAATAAATATGGAAAAGTATGCTGAACTTTACCTTCTTGTCCACAATACACATCCAATTCTGACCTATATTTTAAGTCCCAACCACATCACTATAATCAAGCCATATGCCTTAAAACACCATTTGTTCCCTAATCTTTAACATACTGACCCTAGGGAACTACTGCACAAACCAGTAACCTAATGATTTATGACTAACTAACCTATGCAAGCCTTTCAGATGGAAGCAGAATGAGAAAGGGATATTGTGTAATATATACATTTGTTTACTTCCTTAAGTATTTGCAGACCCACAAGAAAGAATGCCTGAACACTGTACCTGGGCTCTGAAACTGCTGACCACCATCTCATCAAAACTGCTGATCTAATCTACCTTACTGACTTAAAAACCCCAGAACCCCAGAGACTGAGCACACAGCAAAGCAAATACCTATCCTCTAGGCTAATGCCCTCTGTCTCTCTCTCTCTCTCTCTCTCTCTCTCTCTCTCTCTCTCTCTCTCTCTCTCTCTCTCTCTCTCTCATAGCTGATCTATGCAATAAAATCTTGTCTGAGGAATGCTTTGAACTCTGTGAAATTTCTATTGTTCAGAGTGACAAGAAACCCAGAGAGGCTAGTCTTGGGGGTCAATGACTGTATATGAAACTGCTTTGGGTAATAAGAAATTATTAAGAATTTCTGAATTTTTTCATATCAACATAACTTCTAAATTTCCCCAGTTATACTAAATGCACCCTCAAAATCAACTTTCTTTGAATTTTAATTATCGAAAGAAAATAATATTGGTGAAGGAGCAAGTTAAGAAAGTATCTAAGTTACCTGTGTTCTCAAGATATTTTTGTTATCTTTCTAAGAGAATATAACTAATAGGGCTAATGTTCATTGTTTTAAACATTAATCATGACTCTTCTGATCACTGATATCTCTCAGTGGAGAAGACATTGTGATACAATTATTTGTCTCTGGGACTGCAGGTGATTTAAATTACTATCACCCAAATACTAGTAAATAAAGGACATTGGTAAAGTTAAGAGAATGGAAATTTTCTACCTATAAACTAGTGCAGTCTTCATTCTGTCTTGCTGGTTGATCTAAACAATAGTGACCAAAAGACTCAAAACTCGCCACCAGCTCTTTTGCTGCTTGTAACCTAATTATCTGCAGTTGAGGCCTGAAGTGCCAAAATTCTTAGAGGTCTACTTCATTGCAAAAGTAGTGAGAGAGGACTGATAATGCCATTTTCACATCATTTCCATTCTCTTAGTCACTTAACTTTCTTAATGCTTCTTAATAAAACAACCTCAAAATGCTTGTGTAGCTTCTAGAAGAGCCTAAGTGATTCTCCATCTTCAGAGGAAGCAAGCAACCTTTCACGCCTCCAGCAAATTTTTTGAGAAGCTGCTCTTAAACAAAGCCTATACTTTAGTTCACAAAAATGTTATAAAGGGAAATTACCCATGTTAGACTCAATTTTAACTTTACTTTAAAATTCTTTTTCCCCTTTCCTACACACAGTGTTTATTTGTTTCTTTGGGGAGGGGTGGGAGTAGATAATGAACTTAATTTTCTCACTATCAGCAGGATTCCTTGCTCTCAGTATAAGTGAATCATTCTAAGGTACCTGCAGGCAGTTGCTATTGGCAATTTAGTTGCATTAAAATTAGAAAACTTAAAACGTTCCTAAAGTTTCAGCTTTTTCATGAATCTACACAATAACAATGTGGAAAAATATCAAGGAAAATACAAATAAAGATGAAAATTCTTGAGTTCTGGATGCCTATCAGAAGGTAATAGAGATTCCTGTAGCAGGAATTCCTGTGTCAGGTGTGCTTTCATTTGTATCCATTCATGATCATACCACCTCAGCAGCCAATCATTAAATTTTCAGAAGTTTTCAAAACTAGCATTTAAATCTTTAGTACCATGAAATTGGCCATGGAGAAATCTTCAAATGCTATAAATAAGAAATTCTATTATTTGTTTTGGATACACCAGTTGTTAAACATTTACCAGCACGTCACTGGATGGAGAATGAGAACAGAGACAAAGAGGGACCAAGCTAGGTAATAAATAAGTACACAGAAACTTACTTTCAGCCCCAAGTAATGTAAATGTACAGTTCTGCAAATGTGTAACGTTTATAAAACATTTTAATTACCAAAAATATTAAAACCTGACTTTTATATTTTAAAAACAATGGTAATTAAAATAAAATAACAAAAATCTAGCAGGTTGTAAACATGACTGAAGCTTTTATACCAAATTTCTAAAATTCTTTTCCAAAAGTCATTCCCTAGACCCATCCAAAAACCACACATCCACAGTTCTAACTTCCAAATTTAGACAAAGTCTACATTCTGCAGGTGTTGTTTATTGGGTGTTTTGGCTGAAGATTCATTATCTGTAAATATTTCAAGAGATTCTGAAAGTACAATATGCTTCCAAACAACCACCTGGACAAAACAGAACCTTTGCAGAGCCTAAAAGCAATTAGGGGAAAAAAATATAAGAAAAAAAATACACAACTAAAAGAAATCCATCATACTGGACCAAGTCCACATGCCTCTACTTTCCAATTTCATATTCTAACATAGGTCTTTACATCAAGGAAGCCTAACCCATAGACATAAAAACAGTATATAAGACAGATCTAAGAGACAGAAATATACATGAAACGATACAAAACTCCAGAGGAAAAATTGAATTAATTAGAATTAAGTAAATAAACTGAAGATTTTAAACCAACAGCTTTAATGACACTCACCGAAATGAGGAGAACTGAAGGAACAAAAAGAGAACTACAACCAAAAAAGAGAAAATATTAAGCAGTTCCAAACAAAAGTCACAGAGCTAAGGAACACAAATAGAGGGGTTAAACGGAAGGCCTGGAAAAGCTTTCAGATGAATCAGCAACCTAGTGGACAGGGCAATGGACTGCACCCAAGGAGACGAGCAAAGAGAAAAAAGAACTGAAAGAAACAAAGACAACATACTAGATCTATGAAATAACAACAAAAGGAACAACATTCACAGCATCATAGGGGGATCCCAGAAGAAGAAAGAGAAAAGTGCAGAAATGATATATGAAGAAATAAAAACTGAGGAAGGGAACAGACCTCCTGATGCCAAAAGCTCAAAGAATTCCAATGAAAATAAATGCAAATAGACATACACAAAGATACAAATAAATTGAAGAAGTAAACAAATTATTCCCAAAATAAAAGGACAGGTCATTTTAACAAACCTTCAGGGGAAGATAAATGCCTATTCTTCTTAAATTTAAAAAAAATTAAACAACAGGGAATGTTTCAAACACTTTCTGTGAGACCACCATTACATTGCTACCAAAAGCAGATAAGGATGTAAGGTTTTTCTGGGCTCTGCAAGGAGAAAAAGTCAATTAGACAAAAAAGTCTAATAGTCAGGACTTTATTGGATTCTGCACACCCGGGCGAAATTCCCAAGTCCTCAGAGGGCCGGGGAAGTCGCGGGCTGGGAAGTCGCGCTTGAACAAAGGGGAGCGGGCTCTTTAAGCAAAGGAATTTCACGGGCTTCCTGTGTCTCGATTGGGGAACAGTCCCAAATGCATCCCAAGATCCCGGGTTCAAGACACAGGTCTGGGGGAAACAACCAATGTGAACTAAATAAAAATAAAGTGCTTCTTCCTACAAAAGAAAAAGAAAGATAGAAAGAAAGAAAGAGAAAGAAAAAGAAAGACAGAAAGAAAAAGAAAGAAAAAGAGAGAGAAAGAAAGAAAAAGAAAGAGAGAGAGAAAGAAAGAAAGAAAAAGTAAAGAAAGAAAGCCCTATGGAGGTCTTAGCCAGAGTAATTAGGCAGGAAGAAGAAATAAAAGCAACCTAAATTGGAAAGACGAAGCAAAAGTATCACTATTTGCAGACAACAAGGTAATATAGGTTGAAAACCCAAAAATCCATCAAAAACTAGTAGAATTAATCAATAAATAGAATAAAGTAGCAGCCCACAAAATGAATACACAAAGATTTTTTCATTTTATATACAAGCATATATGCAAGCAATACAACAGAAGATAATGCAATCAAGAAAATATTCCCATTTACAATAGAAAGAAAAGAATTAAATGCCTGGGGATATACTTTTAAAGTTGCTGAAAGACCTGTATAATGAAACCTATAAGACTTTCTTAAAGGAAACTGAAGCAAATACAAAGAGATGAAAAGACATCCTATGCCTGTGATCGGGAAGAATTAACGTTTTTTAAATGGCCATCTTACCTAAAGCGACATACAGCTTTAATGCAGTCGCCATCAAAATCCAACTGACATTTTTCAAGGAAATAGATTCTTTTTAATTTGCATGAAAAAACAAAAGACCTCAAAAAGTCAAAGCAATCTTGAGGGGAAAAAAAAATGGAGGTATCACACACTTAGATCTTGAGGTATATACTACAAAGCAATCACAATAAAAATATATGATACTAAAATAAAATAGAGACACAGGTCAGTAGAATAGAACTGAATCACCAGAAATAAACTCACACATATATTATTAATTTACAACAAAGAAGCCAAGAGTACATGATGGAGAAAGGAAAATTCTTTCAATAAATGGTGCTGGGAAAACTGGACAGCCACTTGTAAAAGAATCAATCTAGTTCACTAACACCATACAAAAAATAATTCAAAATGAATCAGAGACATAAGAGAAAAGCCATAAAATATTTAGAAGCTAACATAGGCAAATCATTCCATGACATCAGATTTAGAGAGATACTTAGGGACTCAATTCCAGAAGCGAGAAAAACAAAAACAAAAATAAACAATTGGGACAACATGAAACCAAAATGCTTTGAACATTAAAAGAATTATCACCAAAATAAAAAGACAACCTTCTAATAGCAAGAAGATATTTCCACACCATACATCTGACAAGGGCTTATTATACAATATATATAAAGAACTCATCAAAGTCAACAACAGTAAAACAAACAATTCAATCCAAAAATGGCAGAAGAAACAGACATTTCTCCAAAGAAGACATACAGATTGCCAACAGAAATACAAAAAGGTTTTTCCTCACTTATTAGGTAAATGCAAATCAAAACAACATAAGACGTCACCTCACACCTGTGAGATTTGGTATTATTCAAGTCTGAAAACAACAAATGCTGCTGACGATGTGGAGAAAACAAACAGTTTTGATTGCTTGTGGGAGTGTCAAATGCTACAACATTTATAGAAAGTGGCATGGAGATTGCTTTAAAATTGAGAATGGAAATCCCATAAAGTCCTATTGTCCCACTTCTGGGTACTTAACACAAGACACATAACCACTAATTCGCAGAGAGATATGCACCCCCATGATTATTGCAGAATTATTTACAATGGCCAAGAATTGGAAACTGCAAGTGCCCACCATAAGAAGAATGGATAAAGAACATGTGATATAGATAGATAAATAGATAGATAGATAGATAGATAGATAGATAGATAGATAGATAGATAGATGACAGATAGTAGATATAATAGAATACTACACAGTCTTGAAAAATATTAAATCCTGTAATCAGAACAACATGGATGAAACTATAGGGTATTATGATAAGTCAAAAGAAGAAAGGCAAATACCAGATGATCTCACTCATATGTAAAACATAAAGGAACAAAGAAAAGGAACAGACTAAACAAAACCAATCATTGGACACTAACAATAAAACTGAGATTACCAGAAGGTAATGGGGTGGTGGGTGGGGTCAGGAATTGATAGGTTTTAATGAACAATGGTGAAGGACTTTTGGTAATTTGGTGGTGGGCAGAGTTTGTTGCCATATATTTAAACAATGGGGAAACTGCACACATGGATTTTATATTATTCTGTAGGTATATTTACCTCAATAAATATTAAATTAATAAATAGACTTCTGGTTAAAAAGAGATAGATAAATTAAAGGATGGATATTACATAATGATTAAGGGTTCAATTCAAGAAGATATAACTCATATCAATGTATTTACACTAAATTAAACAGTATCAAAATATATAAATCAATTACTAACAGAGCTGAAGACAGACATCAACAGCATTCAACAGTAGGAGACTTCATCACCCCACCTACAATGGACAGATAAAGCAGTCAGAAAATTAACAGGAAAATGACAGCCTTAATTAACAAATTAAAACAGATGATTTAATAGACATTTATCAGAACTTCACCTCAAAACTGTAGAATTCACATTCTCTCAAGTGCTATGGACCCTTCTCAAGGATAGACCATATCTTGGGAAACAAAACAGTATCAAAATTTATGAAGACTGAAATTATACCAAGTATTGTCTCTGAACACAAGGGCAGAAAACTAGAAATTAACCACAAAATGAAAGTGGAATAATCCCAAATATGTGAAGACTAACCAGCACGCTTATGAATAAATTTTGGATAAAAGAAGAAATTAAAAAGTACTTGGAGACAAATGAGAATGAAAACACAAGCTATCATAACTTATGGGATGCAGCAAGAATAGTAATAAGAGGGAAGTTAATAACAATCCAGTCCTAGTAAAAAAAACATACCAAGTAAGCAATCTAACCCTACAACTAAAGCAACCAGAAAAATAATAGTTGAATCCAAACGTTAATAAAGGAAGGAAATAATAAAATTTTGAGCTGAAATAAATGAAATGAAAATTTAAAAATAACAATAATTCAGAAGCTCTTTAAAGTCAAAAGCTGATTCTTTGGGAAAAAAGCAAAAATATTGAACTAGGTTTAGTAAGAAAAAAAAGAGAAAATTAATAACTAGAATTAGAAATGAAAGGGGAGAAGTTACAATGGATACCTCAGAAATACAAAACATAAGAGACTACTATGAACAGCTATAGGCTAATAAATTGGACAACCTAAATGACACTGACAAATTTTTATACAGACACCCAAAACTAAATCAGAAAGAAATGGAAATCCTGAACAGGCTATCACAAGCAAGGAAATTAAAGTTCTCAAAAGTCTCCCAAAAACAAAATCCCAGGACCAGATGGCTTTACTAGTATTACCAAACCTTCAGAGAAGAATTAATACCTACTCTTCTCAAACTCTTCTGAAAAAATTGAAAAATAAAGAACACTTATGAACACTTTCTATGAGGTCAGCATTACAGTGATATAAAAAGCAGACAAGGACAATACCAAAAAAAGAAAATACATCAAATGTCACTGACAAACACAGATACAAAAACACTCAAAAAATCAGCAGAGAATTCAGCAATACATTGAAGGGATCTTCCATCATGACCAAGTGGGATTTATACCACGGATGCTAGGATGGTTTAACATAAGCAAATCTATAAATATATCACATCAACAAAAGGAATAAAAATAATTATTTGATCATATAATAGATGCAGATAAAGTTTTCTATAACATCAGTCTCATAATGGTCTTTTGGCACTCAACTCCAGCAGCAAAGGAAAAAAAAATGGGACTATGTCAAACAAATTTTTCTGCACAGTAAAATAAACTATCACCAAAATAAAGAGACCTCCTACTGACTGGTATAAGACATATGCACACCATACATCTGACAAGGGCTTAATATAGAAAGTATATAAAAACTCATAGAATGCAACAACTTTAAAACAAATAACCAATCAAAAAATTGGTAGAAGAACTGAATAGACACATCTCTAAAGAAGACAGCCATACAGATATCTAACAGGTACATGAAAAAATGCTTCTCCTCTCTTGTTATTAGGAAAAACAAAATGACAATAAGACATAACCTCCACCTGTAAGAATGGCTGTTGTCCAAAAAATCTGGACACAACAAATGTTGGCAAGGATGAAAAGAAAATGGAATCCTTCTATACAGTTGGGAGTGTAAACTGGTGCAACCCTTATGAAATTAATCAAAAAAACTTAAGAATGGAAAATACATGCAATCTTGTTATCCACATTCTGGGTATTTACTCAGAAAATTCTCATTCACAAAGATACATGCACCTCCATAGTTAGTGTAGCATTATTTTCAACAGCCGAGAATTGGAAATTACCTAAGTGCCAATAATCAGATGAACAGAAAAAGAACATGTGGTGGGGTACTGCACAACCCTAAAAAATATTAAAATTTGTTTTTTGCTATAATATGGATGAAACTAAAGGGGATTATGCTAAGTGAAATAAGTCTGAAGGACAAAGACCAATGACCTCATTCACATGTGGACTGTAAAGAAGCAAAGCAAAGGAACAGAAAAAACCAACACTTCGACATGATAGTAGAATTTAGGTTACCAGAAGGAAAGAAGGTCAGACATGAACAAATGGCATTGGGGGAGTCTAACGGACAATGGTGAAAGACTATTGTTAATTTGGTGGTAGACATGATATGTTACATATATTTGGTGAGTCAAGAACCTGAACATCTAAAACATATTATTTATTAAATGAAATTTACCTCAACAAGAAATTTTTTAAAGATTTGATAGTAAAAATTCTATAATATAAAAATATGCCAAAAATCTTTAAATAATGGAGAATATATTCATAATACAAAGATAAATTTGCCTTAAATGGCAACGCAACTTGATGCAAAACAACTAATTTTGTTCCTAGAGACACTTTATTTCTTTTATGTTTGCAATAGAAGTAGACATTACTTTAACCACATTTAATTCACTGTGCTATTTATTAGATGGATCTGTCCATTCAAGGGAAGATAAAATATTGATTAAAATTTTTACTGTAACTTTCTATCATATAGCAGTGCAAACTAAAGAAAAAATAATTTAAAAACAACAAATGAAAACAACTGAAAGAAAAAAGAATGAAATTTTGGAAGGAAAAGTTTAAATTTTCACTTGGAAATTTTCTATCTCTTATAAAGATGTGTAACTAACAAGTCATATACATGAGTTTAATAAATTCAACATGCAAAATTCATTGTTATAGAAATAATTTAGGAGCATGAATCTTTCAAATGCAGTGGATACTTTCCACTTTATGGAAAGCTAGATCAAGTAAAGCACAAATTTAAATGATTTAACAGGCAACATTAATATACAACTGTTAATAGAATATGTCTTAAAAGTGTTAAATGGCAAGAGAAATAGTTTTTATATAGAAATAATTAAAAGTAAAGATGCAAAAATACAGATAGTGTGACCATAAATTGACTGAAAATTAAATATTAGAACATTAAATATAGACATGTGCACAGATTAATTTAGATATGGCAAAATATCAATAGTAGTTATTTGTATTATTTTGCCTTATATATCTATATATGTATAATATCTATGGCTACGGGCTAAACAATTAAAAAGTAATACATTTTAAATTGAGTTAAAAATTATAAAACTTAAAACTCTTTAGGGATTTACTAAAAATGTCAGCTATAGGAACAAAGCAGCAAGTAACATTTATACAATTTTTAACTTATGCTTGGTTTTAAATGAACACATTTATCTGGGTTAAAGAAAACCAAACTTATCCTTCATTGTGGGCAGAATTCTAAAAACTAGATCTTGTCAATAACCTGAATGAGATTAGAAGTAAATTCTTCCCCAGAGCCCAACATAGTATTGGCCTCTTGAAACCCTGAGCAGAAAAGTCCATCCCACTTCTAACCACAGAACAGTGAGATAATGAATAGCTGTTGATTTAAGCTGCTAAATTGATAGTAATTTGTTATGAAGCAATATCCCCTTATACGGCTCTGTCACTAAAGACTAATTTCCTGGCAGGATCATTTGAAGGAACATTTCCTTTAAAAAAAAAAAAAAAGGAAAAGTGTAGGCAGGAACGAAAGTGAGTAGGCAAGCAGGCAGACAGGAAGAGAAAGGAGAAAGAAATTTTTTCATTTTATTTTATTTTAGTTATACATCTTGGTTGTTCCCCCTGATGCGAGGACACAAACCCAGGTCCTTGGAATGTATATGCGGACTATACCTGGCCAGAGGCAGTAGATGTAACCATTATTCTACCAGGGTGAATCAGAAGTAGCATTTTCTTAAAATAAGCTTAGTATCACGAAAATAAAATCTCTGGTAGGGTATTTGTATTTTGAGATTTGAAGACATTAACATTTTTCATGATTTTAGTTCTATGTAGTATGATTTCTAAAGGTGATCGAATATTTTATTTATAGAGTTTGCTTTGCTTTGCATTTTATATTGAGACCAAAAATTTCATTGAAAAAATATTTTTAATCCATCATGTCACTTGTGGTGAGAACAATTTAATGATCTGAAATTTGTTTTATAACCAATTTGGGGAAAGCATGCTAATATCATTAAGTAAGGTGTACCTGAATATGAGCCATCTTAAAAGAAAAGAATTGTGTATCTTGATTTCACTAAAGGAGCAGATTAATAAGAAAGACAAGTATTTCTGAAAACTTTTACCCTTGTTTTATTTCCAATGGTTGACCATTTTTCTCTTTAGAGTCATCTATGTTAAATACCAGCTACTTGACCCAATTCTGCTAAGGCCATATTCTACACTGAAATTTAATACTTATTAGCTTCAGTCATATTCTTTTAGACTTCCTTCACCTGAAGGTCTACTCACTACTGTTTTGACTTTTCAAATATAAGCCTTTCTAGAGAACTGTGCTTTACACTGAAAGTATCTTAAAAAGACTTCCTATTTTTAACTTCTTGTTAACTTTTAAATTCATTCCTCAAAATACAATTGGAATTCTCTTCCAATTCTTGAAGGCTGTCCCTTGGGTAAAACAAAGAAGAAAATCTAAGTGATATCTAAGATCCCTTCCAGCTACAATATTTGAGGGATCAGTCATCCAATGTAATTGGCAATGAAGTCAGGATATAAGCACTTTTACAAGATTTAAGCTAGGAAGTTGGACAATAACAAATGACTTCTGCATAATTTGAAAATTTTTCCTTTACAGAGACCATTTCATCAATACTGGTCAGTCTTTGACCACAACTACTTAGAGGTTTCACAGTATTTCTAAGGCCTCCTTCTCCAACTACATGCTTCAGGCACAAAAACAAAGAACCAAGAAACTCTCCTGAGCTAAAGAAGTGTTTTCTTTTGTTTTAGGCTAATTTATTTCTAACGTTCTATTATCATCAAAAGACAGGAACACATTTTCAGTTGTCCCCAAATCTAATAACAGGTAGAAACACATTTTAAACAAACATTTTCATTGATCTTTCATGAAATGGAAGAGCCACTCATCTATGAGCTCTTCTCATTTCATTTAGCAGTACAGTATTACATAGGCAAGAAAGAAAGATGAGAAGCAATAAAAGACAGCAAAGAATCACAATCAGATTTTAATATGCAGAATTTGGACGACTTGTAGTTTTATATTCTCAGACTTTAAGAGAATTGCCATATAATGATTGATACTTTGGGGAAATCATCAGGATATGAAATTAATTTCTCAGGCTGGAAACTTTAATTTGGCACAAGAAGAATTAAGACATAACTGAAATTAAATAGCCTTTCTTAGCTATAATTCTCCATAGCAAAAATTACTTTGTACTCCCACCCACCTCCTTTAACTACTCTAAGATTTTGATTCACAGTATGATGTCAAAACTTACCTTTATTTTTAAACTGAAAAAATGAATGCAATTAAACCCATTTCATTGTCACTCTTACCTACATAATCAAGTCAAGAATTAAAAATAAGATTAGGAAAACACTACCCTAATAGATTCAGTTTACAATTTTACAAGGAAATATTTTATACAGGGGAAAAAAGCAAAGATTTAAGAATACAATGATCAACCTGTCAAAAACACAATTTCAGTCTTTCAAGAATAACTGTTCTGTACAGACTATATTGTTTTATGCTTCCATATTTTATATCCTACTGGTCCCTCAGCCCCAGATATCCCCATTCTTATTAACCATACATCTCATCTTTCAAGTTCAGTCCAAAGCCACTTCCTTCCTGCATCACCAGGACAAAGGTCATTCTTTCTAATTCCATTCTTATCCTTCCCCTCCCTTTTCATGGTCAAAACCTAAGGATACTAGAGCAGTAAATTTTATATGATCCCATTTATGAAGAGGCTATGTGAGGGTGCCTTATAATCCAGGGAACAAAATGTTGACAGCATAAGAAAGTCAAGTCATCCCTGAGAAAGAGTAGCAAAAAATTTTTAAATATTTAATTAATATTCAAAATATTAGTAATTAAAATATTAACTCTTCACTTAATGCAAAGAGAAAAAAGATAATTATCTGATAAAAAAAAAAGGCATCAATTTCAGGCTCTGGGGGAAAGTCAGCTGTCAACAAAATAAAAGAGAATTGATAAAAGGAACATGGCAGCTGAGGTTGTTCCCTGATTGGTATCTGAGAAAAACAGCTGGACTTTTTTGAGAGGCAATGCTAGTGCTGATCTCTGCAGCTCCAGCAGCACTGGGAAAAGTAGCAACTACTTTGAGAGAATCTGCAGAAAAGGTTATGCACCAAACTGCAGAAGGTAAGTGCTGAGAAGTGTGAAGATTGCAGTGGCGGGCAGAGGTTTCTGCAGCAGCAGCCAGCAGGCACAGCCAGCAGATTGACTGATGGGGTGGCAGTCCCAGGTCTAGCTCCAAAAAGGGAAGAGCAAAAAATGCTGGTGATATGGACTCTTGGCTTGAGAGAAACCCAGAGAGGGCTCAGAACCCCAGCCCTCACATGGGCTGTAAGCACAGCAAGGAGCACAGTGGAAAGAACAGCACTCCTTCCCCCACAAATATCTCTTGGATCCAGACTCCAGTGGAGAGCAGATTGAATACCACAGTCTGTGGACTGCTGGATCTAACCCTGGAAGCTCAGAGAGGAGGTCTGGTCCAACTGATACCAGCATGAATAGGGCTCTCCCACTCCTGCCAGACCAAACAATAGTAAACACTCTCCCCCATACCACACAATCCTTCACCAGCCACAGCCACCTTCCATTCCCTAACACAGCAAAAAACACACTATAGAAGACAACAGGAGTCAAAATTATTAAACAAAACCTATCAAAAGGACAAAAAATAGCCATTCAGGAACAAAGACCCATACTGTGGAGAAAAAAAGAACATCATACACTTCAAAATGTCAAGGTATTAAGTGCCCAACATCAGATGAATGCATAAAGAAGATGTGGTATATATATACAATGGAATACTACACAGTCCTTAGAAAAGATGAAACCCTGTCATTTGAATCAACATGGATGGAAATAGAGGGGATCATGCTAAGTGAAACAAGTCAATAGAAGAAAGATAAATACCAGATGATCTCATTCATAGGTGAAATGTGAATAGACAAAACAAAGGAACAGATCAAACCAATCCTGAAACATCTGCAGCACAGCTGAGGTTACCAAAAGGGAATGGGGCAGGATGGGGTAAATGGTGGTGAAGCCCACTGGACAAGGGGGAAGAACACTTGGTGATTTGGTGGAGGGCATGATATGTTGAAATATACTTAAGAAATGGGAACCTATACATAGGAAACTATTCTAATGTGTAGAATAATTCCTACAATAAAAAATAAATAATTTTGTTACAAAACTAAGAAAAAATGTTAAGAAATACAAAAAAAATTCAAGATATTATGGTATCACAAGAAAATCAGAACTCAACAGAAACCAATTTTGAATATATGAACAATTGTTTCCTTTTAATAGTTTGAGGCTGCAATTATAAAGAAATTCAAAGAGAAAAAAACAAGTCAATGAATTCAAAAATACAATTAAAGAGAAGGAAGAAATTGAGGTTTTACAGAAGAAACTTAACCAATTCAGGAAATAAGGAATACAATAAATGAGCTCAAGAGTACCAAAGAAAGCCATAGATATATATATAGATATATATATAGATATATATATATATACGTATATATATACGTATATATATATATACATGTATATATATACGTATATATATACGTATATATATATATCTCCAATAAAGGAGCACCCAAACATATTAGGCAAATACTGACAGATCTAAAAGGAGATATTAGCAGCAACACAATAATTGTAGGGAACTTTAACACTCTACTCTTAGTTAAAAACAGATCATCCAGAGAGAAAATCAATGAAGTGAAAAGAATTTTTAAAAAACAAATTAGAAGGGATGGATTTAAGAGATATATAGAGAGTATTTCACCCTTAAAAAGTAGACTACACACTCTTTTCAAGTGCCCATTGAACATTATCAAAAATAAACCATATGTTGGTACACAAATCAATTCTCAATAAATTTGCAAAGCTTGAAATCATATCTGGCATCCTGTCATCACAGTGACAACAAACTGGAGATCAACCAAAAGAGCTGATGATAAGTAGCATAATATTGAATAACTATTGGGTCAATGAGGATATCAAATGTAAAATTTAAAAATACTTGGAGAAAAATAAAAGTGAAGACTAGACTTATCAGGATCTGTGGGATGCAGTAAAAGCAATGAGGGATATTTACAGTGATACAATCCTACCTTCAGAAACAAGAATAACAACAACAACAAAAAAAAAAAAACCTAAACCTAACATCTTAAAGAACTAGAAAAAGAAGGAAAAAAAGACCAAAATCTAGTAGAAGTAAAGAATAAAACTTAGAGTAGAAATTAATGAAATAGACATCAATAGTGCTATTGAAAAATGTCAATGAAACCAAGAGTTAGTTTTTGGAAAGGATACATAAAATAGACAAGCTATTAGCCAGACTCACAAAAAAGAAGAAAAAGAAAACACAAATAAAATCAGAAATTAAAGAGTAATCATAAATGATACAGCAGAAATTCAGAGGATTATAAGAGAATATTATGTATACCCATAGGGCAACAAATTGGATAACCTAGAAGAAATGGAGACATTCCTGGAAATCTAGAACATTCCAAGACTAAGCCAGGAAGAAATAGAAATTCTGAACAGATGAATCACAAGCAAGAAAATTAAAACAGAAATCAAAAATCTTATCCCCCACAAAAAAAAACCCAAACCAGATGGTTCACTAGTGAATTAACACCAGTCCTTCTCAACTTATTCCAAAAAATTAAAGATGACAAACTTCTAAACACATTTTATGATGCCAAAATTACTCTGATTCCAAAACCAGATAAAGATAGCATCAAAAAGAAATTTACAGTCCCATATCTTTCATGAATATTGATGCAAAAATCCTCAACAAAATACCAGCAAGCCAATTCAACAACTCATTAAACAAATTAAACACCATAATCAAGTGGAATTTATTCCAGGGATGCAAGGATGGTTCAACACATACAAGTCAAAAAATGTGATATACCATAGTAACAAAAATGAAGACAAAAACCACAGGATCATCTTAATGGAAGCAGAAAAAGCATGTGACAGGACTGAATGCCCTTTATGTTAAAAATTCCCTCAAAAATTGGTATAGATGAAATGTACTTCAACACAATAAAGACTATATGTAGCAAACCTCTAGCCAACATCATACTCAATGGAGAAAAACTGAAATCTGTTCCCTTAAGATGGGGAACAAGGCAAGGATGTCCATTCTCACCACTAATACTTAATACAGTGCTGGAATCCTACCAGTGAAATTACACAAAAAGAAGACATATAAGTTATTTAAATTGAAGAGAATGAAGCAAAACTCTATTTGTAGATAACTTGATAATATATACATATAACCACAAGGACTCAAGAAAAAAGCTGTTAGAAATAATAATCAAGAAAAGTAGCAGGATATAAAATTAATATTTGTTTCATTTCCATCTGCAAGTAACAAAATTATAGAAAGAGAACTCAGGAAATCAATCCAAACTACAATTGTATCAAAAAATAAAGAAATACCTTGGAATAAACTTGACTAGAGAAATGAAAACCTATACTCTGAAAATTATAAGACATTGTCCAAAGAAATAAAAGATGACACAAAAAATGAAAAGATATTTCATGCTCATGAATTGGAAGAATTAACATAGTTTAAAAAGTCATATTGGCTAAAGCAATATATAGATCTAATTTTTCCCCAATAAAAATCTCAAATATATTCTTCACAGAAATAGAACAAAAAGTCATGAAATTTATTTGGAGCTACAAGAGACCAGGATATGCAAAAAAAAAAAAAAAATCCTGAGGAAAAAGAGCAAAAATAGAGGTGCCATATTCTCTGATTACAGACTCTACTACAAAGCAATAATAATCAAGTCAGCATGGCACTGGAATACAAACAGACATGCAGATCAATGGAACAGAATTGAGAGCTTGGAAATAAACCCATTTATGGAAAATTAAGTTTTTACAAAAGAGCAAAAGGTTTAAAATATGGCAAGGACGGTTTAGTCAATTAATGATATGGGAAAGCTGGACAGTCACATTCAAAAGGTTGAAACTAGATCACTACTTAACACCACATACAAAAATTAATTCAAAGTAGATTAAAGATTTAGATGTCAATCCAGAAACCATAAAATACATAAGAGAAAATACAGGCAAAACATTACTGAACATCTACCTAAGAAATGTCTTTGAGAAATCCACTCTAATAGCAAGGGAAATAAAATTTAAAATAAACAAATGGAATTACATCAAACTAAAAAGTTTCTGCACAGCAAAAGAAACTCATCAAAATGAAAAGAAGTCCTACTGAATAGGAGAAGATATTTGCACATGATATTACTTACAAGGTGTTAATATCCAGAATATATAAAGAACTCATAAAACAACAACAGAAAAACAATAATCCAGTTTAAAAAACGGGTGGATGATCTTAATAAACACTTCTCTAAAGAAGACATAAAAATGGCCAACAGGCATATGAAAAGATGTTCCATCTCTCTTACAAAAATGAAACATTATCACACACCTGGCCATTATCCAAAAGAATGGAAATAGCAACTGCTGGAGAGGATGCAGAAAAAGGCAACTTTTATACACTGTTGGTAGGAGTGTAAAATGGTGCAATCATTATGGAAAATAGTATGGTGATTCCTCAAAAATTGAGAATAGAAATCCCATTTGAACCTCTACTGGGTATTTACACAAAAAACACAACATTTATTCAAATGTCCATTGCAGCATTATTTACAATATCCAAGAGCTGGAAACAACCTAAATGATCATTGACAGATGAGTGGATAACTATGTTGTGTATACACACATGGAATACTACAGAGCTATCAAAAAAAAAGAAAGTGAAATCCTGCTATTTGTAGCAACTTGGATGGTCCTGGAGGGAATTATGCTTAGCGAGATAAGCTAGAAAGAGAAAGGCATCATATGGTCTCACTCATACGTGGTATATAGGAATGTCAAGCAAATGAACAAACCAAAAATTAAGCAGAAATAGACTTTCAAAAAATGAACTAAATCAAACAACAGACTTTTAGCCAAAAGAAAGGAAACCAGTGCCTGCAAAAAGAGAAAGGAGAATGGGGGGCAAACAAGGGAATTAATTGTACAGTGGAGGAAAAAATGGAATAGTGGCAAAATTACTGTATTGTATACAAATATAGGTTTACTATGATATATAGCTTAAATCTCTTTAATATTTAATGCAACATTTTTCAATAAAATCCATTTTTAAAACAAGAATAAAAGTCCTTTAGGGTTTCTCTCCCTACCCCAAAGCTGGCCCCATTGATAGAAACTCCTCACCTCTCCCCTCTGCAGCATGAGAACAAAAGGAAGTTGTGGTGTCATTTGACAATGGAGGTAGTGAAGTCAGTAAAACATGAGAGAGTAAGTGGATTGAGTAACAAGTATTTTAGAAAACAGAGGGAGAATTTTCGGACCTCTCAAGACATAAGCTAAAGAACAGAAGGGCATTGAAGACACCTACACGGAACAAGTTTGTAGGGAGCCAATTGCTTTCTGCCCGCTTCTGCAAAGTTTCCCAAGGCAGAATTTCTCACAGTCAGCAGAGCAAGAGGCATAAACAGCAAACTGCAAACTGAGCCTCAGCCTTCATTGTTGCTATACCTTCACCTGTTCCCAAGTTGAAGAGAAAGCAAAAAGGAAGAAAGAATTAGGAAACAGTGAGCTTCCACTCTCGTTTCCTTGAGGACAGCCCTCATGGTTTAGTCAGTGGGGCCTCATTTTTTAGAATGCAAAGGAATGATGCAGCTAGGGATGAATCTCTTGCCAATTCAGTACAGCTTGAGAAAATTGCTTGAACCATTAAGTAGAAAACTTTAGCATTTTTTAAGCAAATGTCACCCCGGTTTATGCATGTGGTTTTCCTCCAGATTTACTAGAGAAGGCAGAGGGAGGAAGTATCTAAGACTGAGGTTAAGTACTCCTGCTAAGGTCATTTATTCAGCTTCCTCCCTCAGGGCCACAGTATAGACCACAGAATAGGATTCTACCAGAAAACCTGCAAAACCAATTCCAGACACATATTCCTTGAAGAAAGAACTCCCTGTGGTTTACACTTGTCTTTGAAATTCATTACTTTTTATTGTACTTATTTACTTAACTGTCTCTCCAAATTTATAGAAGCTTCATATGTCTTTTTTTCTTGGTGTCAAACCCAGCCATTTGTCCACAGTAGATTTTGTAGTGGATGCTACAAAATGCAACATTCATTCCCTCTTTCCTCCATCCTAGCAGAAACCTGGTTCTATTCTGGTAACTTCAGAGCACATCTCATTAATTTCTAAACTAATCAATACATGTATCCTCTGATAACTCTTATTGGTCTGAGTTGGGGATGTTACTGAAATTGGTACAATCAGATTGAAGAAAAAGATTCATAGTGTATGGGGGGAAAGTCCAGTTCTCGTTATTTTGATAAACAAAAAATACATGGCTCTGACAGAAACTGTCAGCCATCTTGGAACATTGGGAGACCAAGTCCTGGGATCAAGAAAATGCTGAGGATGACAGAGAAACAGACCTTAAAGGACTCTTATCATTGGTGTCATCACTGAGCCCCTGACCTCACTATTTCAGGCCCTTGTAGACCTCTGAACTCTGTTATGTTAGAAAATATTCTTTTATATTTTGGTTCAGTTTGAATTATAGTTTTCAATATTTGAATATTTGACTAGTAAAGTTGCAAATTAAATTTTCAGTTGAAGAGCAGTGAATGATAATTATTTCATATGTTTAACTATAGTTTTATTTAAAGGATTGATTTTAAAAATTAAATTGTGACTACAAAATAGTCACAACAAAGCTATGGGAGCCTTGGATATGGTATTGAATGGAGAAAGCATAGGAGCTAACCCCTTATGTACAGGAGATATTGACAAATGAGGTACATGGGCTTCAAGAGGCAAGACTCCATGACCAAATGGAGAAACAAGATTGGGATACTAGGTGTAGAACCAAGACAAGGATTAAAACACAGAGACTAAAGGCAAACTTGAGTTATATATCAGTGGCTCATTCATAAGGTTATAAGTCACACTTTTTTTTAATTAGAGTAGAGAACGAAATTATGACAGTTTTCATTTACCAAGTGATATTTGAGAACATACTCAATACCATACAGTATGCTAGGTAAGCAAAAATAAAGTCTATCTTCATGAATCTAGTGGGAACTTAGTCATTCAAATAAAACAAAGGTAAAATTGCTACACTAATGTGAAGTGAAGGAGAGTTGCCAGTTCTGGGAGTACATTTAAGCAAGAGATTTAAGCTGGTGGGAACAATGATTCAGTAAAGTTTTCCTGGCATAGACTCTAGAGCCAAGTTAAGAACATTCACAGAATTAGCTAGGTAAAAATAGGAGAGAAAGGACATTCCAAGCAAATAGAAGAGCATATGCAAATGACCAAGGGGTTTAAAGGATAACTGAGAGAAAATTCAGAAAAGCCCCTGTGGCTAGAAAAGCAGAGTGAAATGAGGGTGGTAGGAGATAAACTTAAAGAGGAAGAACAACAGACAACACAAGGTTATGTAGGTCATAGCATTTATTCTAAAAACAATAGGGCCCATTCTGAGCTTTCTTAACAAAGGTATTATGAAATGTGACTTGTATTTTGAAGGGATTACTTCAGAAGCAAACAAATGAAGCTGGTTGGAGAAAGACACATTCAGTTAAGCAGGACCTAGGAGGAAGCAATTATAGTAATACAGGCAACATATGATGGGTAGAATTCTAGCAGTCATAATGGTGAGAGTGGATGGATATGAAATATATTTAGATGATGAAAAGGATATTACATAGGTGTTATAGAGAAATATCCAAAAGGATCAATGCCTAGGTGAAAAGGAAAATAGTAGAGTCATTTATTAGTAAAGGGCATATAGGGTAAAGTTCAGGCTGTGGAGCTATTTTTATTTTTTGTTTTTAATGGATTATGCATTTAAAGTGATGCTACCTTGAATGCTAAGGCCCTAAATTACAAGTCTGAAGGCCTGTACAATATCCCCCACCCAAAGAATTAAAAATGACTCACTCATGATGAAACTCAACAATCACCAAGTCATACTTACACCCAAATCTGACACGTTTCTTCTATTTATTTGATTCTTCTCTGTTGTCGCCTGGTTTTATTTTGATACCCTATTAAAAATTGCTTTCTTTTATTTATTTAACAGCTCTTCCTTCGTTTTTTATCCTCAGGAATCAGGAACACTCAACAGATATATATACACATAAAAAAAAAAAAGTCCTTCAGAGTTCAGAGGTTCTTTCAGACTTGCATCTTCTCTTATAATTCATTTTCTCGCAATGTGGCCACCAGTCCCAACTAAAGAAACCAAGACTGCCTGTCATACCCCTTCCAGAAGAGACATCAACCTCTCTGGACTTGGAGAAGGAAGACAGGTAATAGCACAAAGCAATGGAAGATTGTCAATGAAGTACAAAATGTAATAGACTTAAAGAACAAGTCAGTAAGGAGATTTTGAAAGTAGAATAGAAATATAGGAAACTCCTATTTATTCAGAACAGTTCAGAATTGATTCCCAAATTGCAAAATTTGTAATGATACTTTTGTCAGTCATCCACAGTGTCTGCACTGCTTGGGGAGGAAGATGAAGAGGTGCCACATTCTCTGACAAGAGTTGAAGCAACAAAATCTGAAGATAGTCTATCGGGTTACAGAATAGATTTTTTTTTTGATGAAAACCATTACTTTGAAAATAAAGTTCTCTTCAAAGAATTTCATCTGAATAAGAGTGGAGATACATTTTCAAAGTCCACTGAAATCAAATGGAGTATTAGAAAAAAGTTGACAAAATGGTGGAGTCAAACACATAATAAAGCCAGCAGGAAAGACAGCATGAGGAGTCAGAGAACTTCTTTACCTGGTTTACTGACCATTCTGACACAGATGATTTAGCAGGGGTCATGGAAGAAGACATTTGGCCAAATCCATTACAGTACTGCTTGGTTCCTGACATGGATTATGAAAAAGGTGAAGGAAGAAAAGGAGGAGAAGGAGGGAAAGATATTGATGAAGAAAGGAATGAGGAAGAAAATAAAGAAGATGAAGACTGATGAAGGGGAGAAAGGAGAAGATGACTAATGAAACACTGATAAGAGTCCAAATTTTTATTTTCTCTAGTCCCTGGGAGCAAGTTGCAGTCATTTATTTTCCCTTCTTGTGCTCAGTGACCCTGTTTCTGAGGTCTCTTTTCTCTCTATCATGTTTTCAATGTATTGGGGAAAAATAAATTAAGCAAAACACAGTGGAAAAAGAATCCCTACCCCTTTCTGCTCCAAATTCATTTTTATCCTTTCCTGACTCAAAAAAATTATAGAATCATTACTATCAATGCTCTGTGGGAATGAGAAGACCCTTCTGTTCCCTTAGCTGTGCTGTAAACGGGAGGGTGTTTGGTCCCTGTGTGGTAACTCAGAATTCTAGCTTTTTCCCTCCTTTTTCTGTATCATTGGGCTCAGACATTATACTGTGTCTCTACATGAATATGGACAGTTGCATTTACCAATATGTATTTACTTTCCCTTGTTTAAAAAAAGAAAAATAACTTTTAAAAAATGGGGTTATAGAAGGTCAGCTAAGAGTGAATTTGAGATATTTGGGTGGGATAATCAGGCATTTTGACAGCATGGATTCTCTTCTGACATGTGTAATTGTGAGGTTTAATGGACATCCTTGCAGTTTAAGATGACGCTTTTAAAATAAAATTATCTCCTTATGGTAACTTGAGCCCTGTCACTCAATGGGAGAAACATCAGAAACTGTAGGATTTTATTTGGAATTGACATTCTCTGTTGTAACTTTTTTCCTGTTTATTTAAATTTTCTTCTTTTTGTTTCACTGGAAAGGGAACAGGATGCTCAGTTAAATGTAAAAATGTAAAGCTTCTTTTTTACAATAAAACTAAATGCGTACACACAAAAAAAATCCTTCAAAAGGAATACATCACTATTGGTCAAAGTGTCAGCAATTCTATTTTACATAGTCATATGTCATGCAAAAACATCTAATTTATCCAACCTTCCTACTGAAAATTCATTTTAAAAGGTGAAAACTACAGTGATATATACCAAATACCCATTAAGCAACTTTCTTTCCCTGGGATAATTAGGAAACTGCTCTTCATTTATACCTAAAAAGCATAAGTTCTGGTCCCTGTCTATACACAGAAGATTTAAAGAAGTTATCAGGTGAACAGAAATTAGCCTAAGGGACAATTTGTCTCTAAAGTGGTCAGTTAGTATGCATTTATGAACAAGTTTCCAGACTCAATGGGCAATTTTAAAGCATGAAATCTGCAGAATAACAGACTCCCTTTCTGAGAAGACAAGACCTCTCGTTACAAATGATTGAAAGCATACCACTTTGACAAAAATAAGGACAAATTTCAAAGTGACTAGATTGATATTTTTATCAGCGTTCCCAATCTAAAAGGACCACTCACATTTGTTTAGGAATATGAAAACTTGTAAAATTTCATTCATAATTCAATTTAGCAAAACTCAAATATTTTCTTCCTTACATTCCACCAAATCATCACAGATCATGGTAGTCATCCTTTACCATACATGTGCCAGACTGGGTTGAAAAATAATGATGACAACTATTTGATGACTCACACTTTATATGCACTATAACATCCATAATAGTAATCAAAGGTAGAAATTTCTAACTCTGTTTCATCACTGAGTAGAGAGAAACTTGAGTAAGTTGTCGAATGCTAGACTGCTAGGAGGGGATAAAACCAGGAATTGAAATCAAATATCCAAATTATAAATTTCAACTTGACCAACCAGAATCCAATTTGATGTAGCTTTGGATCTTATAGTTAAAAGGGTTCTTAAAATTTCAGTAGCACAGTTTCCCACGAATAAGAGAGAAAGACCACTGACAAAATATGGTGGAAGATTTGTTTCCTTGGGTGAATAAAAAACAAGTTCTGGAATCAGACTGAGTTTGGGTCTTGACCCTATCAAAATGTGAGACAAAGGAAGTTTCTCTCTAAGCCTTAGCCTCACTGTTTATCTATAAAGTAGACTAGAGTATCTATCGTAAGATTGTTAGAATTTAAATAAACTACCTAAAATGTTTAACACGGTAATGACAAAGAGCTACTGCTCAACAACTATAAATATATATCCGTGATTGACTGCATAAAAATTTTTGTACAATTGGAAGTTTTCAACACAGACACTAAATATATGTCAACCATCCCCACGTGGTTTGTCTGTTTGTTTGTTTTTGTCTAAGACCATGATATCAGCATATCACCACACACAGCAACTTGAACAAGCATTAAAACATGGATCTCTTCAGCTATTATTGAATTCTGTATAATCCACCCCCACGCAGTTAGTACATGATACTTTCAATTCATGTGGGAAAGAACTCCCAAATTAGTCATATTTGCTGATATTAGAAAACAAAACATTTGTAGAAAGAATTCTTCTCAGCAAGGAATACTTATGGGGAGGTTGTTCCTCAGGTGATAATTTGTGACTAACATTTTTGACTTCGTGCTTGATCTTAATTAGTTAGCCTAGAAATATGCACCAAGGGTCACCTTAACTCTTTATATCTGAACTTCAAAAGTATACCCAAAGTTTGAACTGCATCAAGAATTTTCAAAGCTGCCTCACATTAGAATCGTCTGGGGAAATTTTTCTAAACACAAATGTCCACACTCCCCTCCCCAACCCCATTGATCAGATAGATCATAATCTCTGCAGTAGTTGTTTCTTTTTAGGTATTCTAATTTGAAATGACACTAGCCTTTCTACAAGCCTTTCTAATGCACCCTTTATTTTAGAAATACAATACATGTTTTTCTCCCTTGAGATGTTTTACATGACCTTGTCTGCCCACTTTAAAAGTAAAAATTGAATGATAGGTGGAGTTCTGTTGGCCTAGAGAATAAGTCCACCAGGTGCAGTGCCCTACATTCCGAAGGACCCAGTTAGTGACCTGGCGCAGGAGGTGGGCGGGAGGCTGAGGAAGGAGGGGAACAACCAAGATTAAAACTTAATTAAATTAAATAAACAAATGCTTAAAAATAAATAAAATGAACTTTTAAAATTTGAGTCACAGAAAGCATCCCTCTTGGTAGCCCCCAATATACATATTTGTTAATTTTTGACTAAACATCTACTATTTTTCAGTAGTTTCTTCTAAATAAAATGCATTTAGCTAGAGAAAACCTAAGGGTTCATTTTTCCCTTTATGAGATCAGAAAGTACAACTCAAGCCTCACTCCTTTTTCCCTACTCTGCTCTCTGAATTCTGATCCTTCCCTCTTTCTCCATATGGGATCTACAGGGCTTTACCAGTCCCAAAAGAAGAAACAAGCTATAAATCAAGACTGCTTCCTCTCAACTATTACCCCTAGAGACAATGAATGGGTGACTTCCAAACCAGTACAGGAAATTCTAAACTCAAGTACTATGTACCAATAATTGTTACCTTGTCTCTCAGAAATACACAGAAATTTTCTGAACACAGTGATCCACTAAAGTTTTAAAAATCAATGACACACATAATAAAGTGAGCTGGAATGATGGCAACTTTAAAATGCATCCAAAAATTGGTTGATGGATCAACAGATGGTATAGCAAAATAATAGCAGACTCTTGATGGTGAGTGTCTACGCACTGCACAAGTCTTTCAATGTCTTAGTGTGTTTGAAGATTTTTTTTAATGAAATATTGGGGGAAATAATGTACTCAAAAAATGTGCATGAATTTCATAGATATATTAAGTAAAAAAGGTCAAACATCAAAGAGTATATCTTGTGTTACTCCAATTACATAAAGATCAAGAAATAGTGAAATAATTTATGGGGACAAAAGTTCAACTACGGAAACCTTAGGATGGGAAAATAATGATTAAGGAAGGGCATGAGAAAACCTTTAGTATTGGTGGGAATGTTCTGTGTCTTTAAACAGAAAGAGATGTAAATGACAGATACAGATAGATGATGATGATGGATCATAAAAATTCATTATTAAATAGTGAGGTCTGTTGTAATATATCTCATTTTTTTAAAGTTTCAGTAAGAAAAAATAGTTACATGAGTTTGCTGAGTTGCTTTCAATAACTCATTGTTATTTGTATGGTAATAACTTATACTAGAGCAAAGAAGCACTTAACCAAACACACCCCATAATTTCTGCCCAGAATTCATATCCCCTTTCTACCCTAATGGTCCTTTCTGGAGAACCCACAAGTTAACCTAAAGGGCTACTGATCTTTTTCTTGAGTCCTGAACATTTTTTCTAAAACAATAGTCCTCTTTGTTTTCTAAATAAAGTCTAAAGTTTAAGGTAACACAAATTTAGAAAGTTTAAATACAAAAGGAAAGAGGAAGACGAAACAAATTCCAGTCACAAGAATCTAATCCGTGACCAACCATTCTTTTGTGTTTCTCTTTGCTTAGCCTTTGTACAGAGGGAACAATAAGCAGGACTGATATTTTCCTCAATTTTTTACATTCATGCTTCCCCTACTCTTCTCTAGTAAGGTTGGACGGAATAGGAGAAAACACCAATACTCTGGTTCATCAACATAAGTCTCTGAACAGCGAAGTAAACCTACAGAGGTGGGTGCCACAAAAGAAACATCCTTTTCCATTGGAAGTTTTCATCTAGCTGTTACAGTGAATCCATATAAAACCCTGAAAAATAGGAGAGCATTCTCTTCCGACCTATTTATCATTCTGAGACTCCGTAATAACAACCAAAGGTGGAAACAAAACAAAGTGTGGCAGAAAAGTATATATGGTGCTCATAACAATCAACTAGGAGAAACATATCTTGAAAATCTAAAACTGGTTATTATACACTGGTTATATAAACACTGTGTAAATACCCAAATCCAGTAAAAGAGATGAGTCAAATATTTCTCTTCTTGACATCTTCAAAACTGTATATCCTCAAATTTCTTTCACCTAAATCTTAAGTAGTTTGAGAACGAGAACATATTTTCAGTTAAAGCAAAATTCCAAATCAATATGCAGGGAGAAAAAAATCTGACTTTCCCATTCCTTTGGGGAAGAGAGAAGTTAATGAAAATTCTTAATTCTTTGCCTGAATAATAAAAATATATATACATAATCTGAAAATATTTTGATTGAGAAGGGAGATCCTCTGGTGGAAAATTTGATACTTGCACCAATGAACAAGATGAATTGCTTCAATCTCTACCAAATTCTGCCTTATTCAGCTTCTTATCTTTCGAAATGCAAAATATCATCTTAGATTGTCTGCTATGAAAAGTTTCCAAAATGTCCAATGATCAGTATAGTTGTTAGGGACTGACCTAAATTGGAGAAAACTAAGCTATTAGGTGGTAAAGCAGCTGATAAGACAGCAAACCAAAATGAAAATAACAGTTAAGCCTTTAATCATGAGCTGCAATAGTATAAGCAAAAGACTAAAACAGAGTGTCAACTCTCCCTATTCCATTTACCCCCTGAAACAGCACCAATTATGGGTCAAGTAGATATGAACAGACACTGGGGTCTTTTCACTGTCAAAGGAGACCCAAACAAAGGGTCTCTGCAGTTTATGCACCCTGTGGATAGAATAAGGGAAAGGGGAAGTACTAGGAATGGAAAAGTATCAAGAACCAAGTCAGATGGAGGGCCCAACCCCATATGGAAACCTCAGCGACCTTCAAATGGAGGCACCAGGCTGGTAATGCAGCTATGTTTAAGAGTATGCCTGGTCAAGAGGAACTACACTGATGTCAATGACTCCCTCCACAAGCCTCCATCAAGTCTCCCGTGCAGCCTTCTCCCTTCAAGCTTTTGTCATTGCCAATGGTCAGGTTCAAAAATCACATAGGTTTTTGATCAAGAGTTAAACTCCTCAGTGGAACTTTTTAAAAATATTTATTTTACTCATCTACATTTACTTCTGGGCTGTCAAAGAAAAGTACCGTCACCAAGCTTGGAAAGAGAACCATATAGATGTGTGTGTATATATATATATATACACACACACATATGCGTGTGTGATATATTATCAAAGGTTTCACAAGGATGTCAAATTTGCATGAAAAGCATATCATTTATAGCATATCAAGCCTAAGTAAATGAAATAACAATGAGAGCAGAGATTAATTTCAATAAAGTTAAAAACAAATGGGCAGTTATCAAATCAGGAGTCAGTTCATTGTAAACCTTAACAATATTGGGAATCCCTAAGACTGATCAGGAAAAAAAATAAGAAAACATAAATTACCAATATTAGGAATAAAAAAGGGACAACAACGTTGATCCTACAGACACAAAAAAATAAAACTGTTAAAACCTGTAAAACCTGTAAAACCTGTAAAACCTGTAAAACCTGTTTCAAACCTGTAAATTTGACAACTGACATGAAAGTGCTCATAAAATACAATCTATCGAAGCTATCAGAAGAAGAAAGAGGAAAATTTGAATAGTGAGACATTTATTAACAAAACTAGATTCATTATTTTAATTTTACACATACATAAAATACCTAGGCCCATCTAATTTTACTGGTAAATTCTTCCAAACATTCAAGGAAAAAAATTTCAATAGAAGTTTGTCCAAAGAATAGAAAAAGAGAGGACATTTTCTAATTATTCGTATAATGTCAACAAAATGTTTAGGTTAAAAAATAAACTTTTAGAGGAAACATAGATTATCATGACTTTGGAAGAAAAGATTTCTTAAGGTACAGAAAGAACTAAAGCATAGAAGAAAAAATATGTTGGAATATATTCAAATGGAAAACTTTATTCATGAGCAAGCATCATTAAGAATGAAAACCAACCCATAGATATTCACAATACATATAGTAGCCACAAACTAATATTCCGAATGAACGTAGAACTTCAGACAAGCCAATAGAAAAAATTGGCAAAAGACTTGAATAGCTTCAGAAAAAACAAAATCTACATGTATGCATTGTAAAAAGTTTTCAAAACCATTAGTCATCAGGGGAATGCAAATTAAAATGACAATGAGAAAACACTTGCCAGAATCTGTATCTGCAGAATGACATGACACAAAAAATTTAAAAGAGACAATATCATTGTCTCTTTGCATTCATCTCATTGGATTCATCAATGATATATGTGAAAATTATATAAATTGTCAAATTCATTGTATACATTTAAAATGGGTGCATTTCAATTGCATATAAATTATCCCTTGGTTTTAAATTGGTTTTAAAAGGGATATTCTACCAAAATGACACCTAATATATATTAAGAACTGACAAAAACTGATTTTAAAAGGACAATACAAAAAGGAGGGAGGAAAAAGTACATGAGCAGAAACAAGTTACAAAACAGACAGACCATAGAAATTAATAAATATGAAAGAAATACGTAACCTCATTTCAGGAAATAAATCAAACACAAAACATTTTACCTATCAAAACGGTGAAAAGTTTTTCAATTATAACCCCAAATCTGGTTTAGGTAAAAATATTAGATATTTGTATCATTACTAGTAGGAACATAACTGGGGTGATTACTAATGATAGTGTAGTAATATATATCATAAATCTTAAATTGCCTATTTTTGATGCAGAAAAAATTTTTTCTTTAAGAAGCTCTCTTAAAGAAAAAAGCTGAGCTGCAGAAAATTTTACATAGAATTTCATCAGAAAAATATTATATCACATATTATTTACAAATTTACATGTCTGACAATAATAAAGGATTCAAATAATTACATATTCATGACTATTCTGAAAAGTTTCAATAGAATGGAAAGATATTAATTACAAATGTGAAAATAGCAGGATTCAGCTCAATATACACACAGTATGATTACGTGTGAGTATGTATACATACAGGCCCACGTGTGTGTGTATTTTTTCTCAAGGAAACTCCTGGATAATGCAGGCCAAATTCATAGATTTTTTGGTAAAACTCAAGGCACAAGTAATCATTGAACTTCATTATACTTTACCCTGGAAACAATTTGAATCAAGTCAAATACAGACAATCATTTCTTACAACTGAGAGGGTGGCAGATGCTGACAGGTCACCTTGTTACCCTCTTTCTTACCTGTCATAACCGTCTCTGGAATATCAAGATTCTGCAAATAGTCAAGGTAAATAAAGGTTGCAGTGCATCATCCTCTAATTTAATTCTCTTCAAACACAATATGCACTCATCTCAAATCAGCAGTCCCTTACTGAGAGGACTTGAGTCCCCACTGGAAAACTGTCATGACAAAGAACAGGAAACACTCGGATTCATGAAAAGTAAACTGACTATTAAACTTTCAAAATACAGAAACAATTAGGGGAGAAATTGTGTGAACTCTTATGGGTATAAAATTCTGAGAGCTCTACATTTGGGGACTACAGTGTATTTTACAAATACCTGCTTCTGAATTTACCCATTACCCAATTGTGTACCTCGTCAAAGCATATTTCGATTAGGTAGGTCATGCTACATTATTAATCCAGATTTAGAAATGAATTTAAGCACTGATAAACTTCTAAAGGGCATTTTGATTATCTTGATCATTCAAGTAGCTTAATCACAAAGTGAAATTAGTGGAGAAAGGGATGTGTTTACCCAACATTGTATTACTCAACATTACTTTCGGTGAAATGGAGAGCAAGATCCAAATTAAAGGCTGAATTGCAACAAAAAGTTTCCAAACCAAGAAACAGAATATTGATTTTAAAATAAAACTGCTGCTCTAACCAATTGTTGGCACAGAGGTATTATTTGTGTCCTCAGTCTTGTGCATGATGCATAGAACATAACATTTGAAGCACATAGCACAGAGTAATTAGTGAATACACTCCCAACCTGATGTATCTATCCTGACCACAAAATTAGCACGCAGTTCACAAGAAACTTCTGCCATCAGACTGTGAACATCCTGAGGTCCTGTTCAGGATTGTATTCCCATGCACAATATTGACTAAGCATACAACATATTTGCTAAATGACAATTACATGAATAAAATTAAGTCTATGAATAACAGACCCCCTAGTTCTAATGTGAAAGCTTTTGGTATGAAGTTCTATAAAATTTTATAGTAGCGAGAATCTGTTCCTAGACATTAGTTCTGTTTGACAAGAACTAACTGACGAAATGGTTCTGTTTGCCATTCTCCATTAGGTCAATAGAGCTGAATATGTACACAACAGACCAGGTTATGGTGCCAAGTTCTATCATCAAAGTTTGCAACCTCAATTGACCAGTTCAAGTCAGATGCACATTTACAGTCACTAAAATAGTCCAATTTATTAAAGTGTGATAGATATTTGTGAAGATTCACAAGTTGAGTGTAGATTTTTAAGGAGCAGTCAACAATCTGCAGGAATACCAATTCTGTGGCCAATCTATCTTTCTTAAAAAACACATTACCAAGTATAAGTGGAGATATTTCAATTAAACACTATCTGGTCTATTTTAAAACAAAATATTTACTATAACCAGAGTAAAACAGGGAAGCAAGTTCCAAGTCAGTTCATATCAAGGGCTCTACAATTACTGACACAATTATTATCATCTATAGAACCAGAGTTCAAAGACACCCTCCACTCGCTTAATGATTGCTTTTCAGACTAAATACCAATTGAAATCATGTCAGCCAGACAGTTCCTTTCCTAGATGGTAATTTTCTGTATTTCATTCCTATAAACCAAACTGCTTTTAGGAGATCAATGTTCAATAAAAAGGAAAAATGGACAAATAGGAACAAGTTTTTTTAAACTTTATATTGAAATACAAACTCACAGGTAAGTGAGTCATGAGTATAAAGCTTAATGAATTTTCACAATCTACCTAAGCCCCAGATCCAGAAACAGAGCATGATCAGCACCCCCAGGAGTACCACTTGTGTCATCTTCTAAAAGTCCCAACAAGGGTTGTCACTCCCAACTCCTAACACCTAGATTTGCTTATATTTTATGCAAGAGACAATCATCTATATTTTCATTTACTGTTGTAAATTGTTCATTCTTACTGCTTCATAGTATTCCCATAATTTAATATGATATAGATTCATCAAGTCTACTGCCTTTGGGCATTTGGATAGTTTCCAGTTTGAGGTTGTAATAATTAATGCTGTGTTGAATATTCTATTATATACCTTTTGGTGAACATGTGGACACACATCTGTTGGGTATATAGCTAAGTATGAAAATGCAGGGTCACAGGACTCTATGTCTTCCAGTTTAGTAAGAAGTCAGTTTTCAAAAAAGTTATACTAATTTGTATTCTTATCACAGTTCATGAGCATTCCCTATCATATCAAACACCTCATATATTTAAATAATGAATACACAAGTTATCAATTCATGTGGCTGATGCAAAGATGAAGGGAATGACAGGAAGAAACAATCAACCAAAGGGAAGTATTAAAATCAATCTATTTATGCAAAGAAAAATAACCACCTGTGGACAGAAGTCTACACAGAATAGGTGAACGCAGTCCAAATCCTGTTAACCAAATCCTCAGTCTTGTGTAGCGGTGCAGAAAGAAAACCAAACATAGGACTTGGAAGAGGGGAAAGGATTGATTTGCTGAGCAAATGGAGACAAGGGAGATCTAAATCTCAGATCCACAGTCTCTCTGAACAAAAGCAAGCAGGAGTTTTATAGGACAAGGCCCAGGAACTGGCTCAGTATCTGAGTGCAGGTCCACATAATTCATGACCAAATGGTGACGTTTCAGTGTCAATCCCCAAGGCTTACAGGCCACCCAGTTGATACTTTCCAGGTCTGGTTGATACACATTCTTTCACGGTTGAGGTAAGTCCCACTCCAGATGGGAAGAATGTTACTTTCAGCTCTCTGTGGCTCTCAGGAAGAAGGGAGGAGAAGGAAGGGAAAGAGAAAAGATATGTTAAGTTCCTAAAAAAATCAACCAGCCAGCAGGTGGGGAAAAGTTTCCTATGATGGCCAAATTTGGCTTGGCCTCTGTTCAATCCTAAGTGAGGAGGAGGGAGAAGCAGGCATTCTTCCATAGCCATGAGTCCCCAACAAAGCCCCCAGTGGTCAATGACACAATTTGAGATTCTTCCAAGAATTTCATCCACCAGCTCCATCTTTACAAGGTCTTTATATATTCCTGGGTCACAACTATTTGAAAGCTCTGACTAAATACCTACATGCTCATCTTGAACAATAATCTGAATCTCAGTGCAACCCAGAGTTGTTATTATTACTGTGAGAACAGAAAACTCAAGTCAATTCCTCAATAAACCATATTCCTAACAAAATGCCCATCTGATATATTTCTTAAATTGCTCCCTATAAAATGTAATATCCTCAAGTATAGCATATGTGTTACTCATTTTTATCCTAAATATTAATTCACTGTATGGAATAAATGCCCCCAAATTTTTATAAACTGAACTAGGTAAAGCAATTATTATTTATTATTGTCACTTTACAGGTGAGCAAGGTGCCGGACACATATTAAGCCCCCAATTATAGTAGCTTCAAATTAATCTTACTTCAAAGCAATACTCTTTCTACCACACCACTCTGTACTCGACAACGCCCTGCTGGAAATTAACTTATCTTGTATGATCCCAAGAAAACAAAGCAGGAAAAGAAATTTTACTTCATTTTAAAGAGAACATTCCTAATATTTGGAGATATCTATGCAACGTTTGTTTTAGGAGTTACTACTAATAAAAGTGCCACTTTTAAGGAAATTACTGTGCTTACTCCACAGAAAGTATTTACTGAATACAGGGCAGTGGTTGAGTAAATAGGGAAAACAGAAACACTCCAACCTGTGTGTTCATCAAAGTGACAGTAGATGTCACAAATTATAAAAGTTAGCATAAAACTGTACCTTGACAGCATGGTATATGATATGATAGAGGAGTGAGACTGCTTAATCTAAACTACCACTTTCCTGAAGAAAGTAATATTTAAGTTGTTATCTAGTGACTGATTAAAAGTCTACTAGGGGAAGATAAAGAAAAAAGTAATCAAAGGCCCCTAACCAAGGGAAAGAGTGATGTGTTTGAGGAACCAGCATGACTGGAACAGTGGTTAAGAGGATAGAGGGACACTCACAGTGTCTTGTAGACCTTATTAGGAATTTGGGTCATTATCCCAACATGAGTAAGTATGGATTTACTCAGTGTAACATCCCTGACCTTCTCCTAGCAATTTTTGGTAAACATCAAGCAAAAACAAGGACATTGAAGCATGGTAGATTAAGCTGAGGAATTTTATGATTCTAATGAAGACTTATTTGTAATGACTGACCTCAGCATTAGGGCACGCAGGAAACAAATTAAGTCTAAAGGAGAAGGCAAGGGCACACGAAAACATTGGACTGTCGCAATGAACAGAAGTGATTCAATTAACAGGAAAAGCAAAAGCAGTTGCAAAGATAAAGAAACTATTACCATTAGAGAAAATTCAAACATTAAGGCCAAACTTCAGAGTAATTTTATCAAAAAACTCATAGTGAGGGCGTAGGTGACTAGAGTTAAGAACATGAAAATAATGTGAAGGTATGTTTTGGAAGGGTTGACTCCCTAGAAAAGTGCGCCACTGAAGAAGATTAAAGAGAGGCAAGGATAACTTTCAGACAGATAGTGAAGTCACACAGTGATGTGAACAGACTTTCTGAAAGATCAGGAGGCTTGAATGACAAGGATGGAAAGTGACACTTGAGAATTACTGGAAAACTAAGATAGTAAGAGTTAAGAGAATAATAATTGATATGTAATTAATTAAGATATTATTCAGACCTCATATCAAGTGTTAGTCAATTCATAATAGCAAATAACTTCTAGAAGAATAATTTTTAAATATTTACATTATAAAAGATTTAGACTGTAGTTTGTGGGACTCTGTTTTCTTTACTCAACTTCTTATTTAAGATTATAGGTATCCAAGATGTCAACAAGTGATTTGCTTTTTCTCATCATAGATAAGGTATAAATTTTTTAACTTTTAAATATTTTAAGGTTTAGAATATATAACCCTCCTGTGATCTAGAGAAATTCCATTAAATATACTTCATAAAGAACTCTAACTCTTGTGCATGACAGACTGCAACAACTTTTAGATTACAGGAATACTGACATTTTTCTAAAATGTTTTTCAGTGTTACTAAGAATAGGGAAATGAAGGTAAAAAGGTCATCTAAAATGAGACCATTTTAAAATCATCAGTTTGAGAAGTAAAAATTTATGACATTGTTTTAAAATATGAAGTAGTAAGAAAAGAAATTTCTAAAAGTAATCATCTGCATATATGATTTCTTGAAAGGCTAAAGTTATATTAATGCAAAATATCAGCCTTGAATAAAAACAAGCATAGGACACAGCTGCCAAGTAAATAATTATTTGCCACATGACTTTGAAAACTATAAACTGACACATTCTGGAGCACATGTTGGAAACTGCTCAAAATGCAGGAGGTGTCTGTGCCCTGACTGCACATTTGTTCTGTGGCTGCAACTCTAAGCATTTCATATTTCCTCTGAGGCCACAGCTTATAAATCAGATGAGATTGGTCATCTTGCAGCAAAATGGATTTTTAAAATGTGATTTTGAAGAGATTGGAAAGTGTAATACAACAGGTTTTGCAGACTTCGGTGCTGAGAAGTGATTGTTTTATTGACGGCTCTATTGAGAATGTAATATTACTACAGAAAGATGTAGACCTGTAACATTTCCAGGAGCCATATCATTATACTTTATTCCAGGGGCTAAATGGTCAGATACCAATTATGTGCTTTACTCCAAATGATAAAATAATAATGACTTAAGAGCTCTAGTCATTGCTTTTAGGATATCTTGACAAATCCACAATGAAAAGCCTTAGTTATAAATTCCAGTAAAATTAAAATATTCCAGTACAGGGACATAATTAATTACAATGTAGATAGATGGTTCATACTTTAAATGTCACTATTGCTAAAGGGAAAAATCCAAACAATGCATTCCCAAAACGGCTCTATATTTGCATTATTATAAAGATAATGTATTTCTGAACTTTTCCTCAATATACACAAAATAGGGAACAATTTTAAAATCAATAACTTGCTATATTCCTCATTGCTGCCTTTCCAGATAACCATCCTCTCGATGGCCTTTCACCTTTTTCCGCTCACAGCAGTTCAAACAATATCCATTCTCCCGCCTCTCCTCACTGCCTGGCATGCATTTAATGACCAAAAATTCATGCAAACTGGCTGCTCTTACAGACTTACAGGGAGATGGTAAAATCTGGAACCAGGTGGATGACAGCCAGTTAATTGGATCTTTCTTCTCCAAACACCAGGGGACAGCTGGTTTGCATTGTTGGTCTAATGAGCATCGCTGAAATGGAAGCTGGGCACTTTAGTTGGAGCTCTTCGGGTGCTATGTACAATTTTGGAAATCATGTTTATCACTGCCAGTGGCTTTTAAGGTGAAAATAATAAAGTTTCTATACTTTAAGAAATACAATCTGATATCAAGGGAAGGCAGCAGCATTTCCTGGTTCCCTCATTTCAGTCCTCACATTTCTAAATGGTCATTTCTTCGACCACATATTCTCTTGCATGGGCATGTATAGACCTGATGTGAGTGTGTGTGTATGCACCCCACATACTCACAGACCTTGCTGGGTAATACCATGGGGAAAAGGGCAGCCTTAGTTCAGTTCAGGCAGTATGAGCTTTAGCTCAGAGGTCTGGGAGCCAAAGACAAAAACCACATATAAAATAAGAATGAAGAACAACTATGGAATAGCTTTCTATATAATATTCTTTAGGGAGCAGGTCCATGCAGTGTTAAGTATTTTGGGATAAGAGTACGAAAAATTACTTGGAATATTCCATTTTAAATGTAAGATATAGTAAATTGACAAAAATCCAGAATCATAGGATGCTCTTCCAGTCCAAGAATAAAGTCTTAAGGTCATTCTCTAGATGCATAGGTATCTAGAGACACCTGCATTGTGAAGCTTTCAAATGTTCAATATTTGGAAGAGACTTCTAAAACCACTGTAATAGAATCTCTGTTTTCCTTTTAATTTTTCAGAGAGATATCTCTTCTTTTTCAATGTGATTTAAATGGTTCCAAAATAGTGTCAAAATATAAAAGATTTAATAAAATACTTAAGATGTGAAGGCTTTTTCCTTCAAGACAGTCAGAAGTTACACACAAAAAAAAATGATAATGGTTGAACAACTAAAAGAATTGATGAAAAGAAAAGTTTTCTTGCAATCAATTTTTTCAGTTCTCTGGCTCACATTTCCACAAATGTCCTGTGGTTTTCTGTTTTACGCTGAAATTTTAAATCTTTAGATTTTTCACTTGAAGATTATAAGCCTTCCTCTTAGCTACCTAGAGGAATGAGGTGTTACTCAGCATTAAAATGCATCAGGATGCAACTACTCCTTTATAAGAGACTCATCTAAATGATAATGAGCATGAAAATTGATTATCTCCTAAGTTGAACTGGTCTTTGTGTTTTTGATCTAGTGAATCTAATAGTACTAGAATAGATCTCAAAACATAAACATGCAGCAGTTCAATTAATAGGTTAGAGAAAATCTACAGGAAGTTACCTATTTTAGACAAAGTGTTTCTCAAATAATAGTGATTCATTCATAATTTCAACCAAAAACATGGCCAAAGTGAATTTTTAACTTTCTATTTAAATTTGTATATAGACTATTTTCTTCAAATCTTCTAATCCAAAACGGAAGAAAGGTGTCAGAGAGTTTTCAGACATACCAAAATAAAAAATTTCAATGAATTAATCATCTAATAAATAAATAACCATCTAATAAATAAATAATATTTTATGAAAAACAACTCTGTCTTGGATGTTCTGAATCTTCATCTTCCTTCCAATGTTCCAGTTTCTTATATTCTCCCCTTTCAAAAAAATGTCTCCACTCCAGGATTTCCATTCTCCTTTCTCACATTTCCCAAGTTCTGACTCTACCTTTAATCTATAGAGCTACAGATCCAACTCTTCACAGGCATCTCCACCTGTATCGCATACTATCAGAACAGGTTCTCACTCAGCATTTGCATACCATCACCTTCTCCTGATTTTCCCACTTCTGTCAATGGTGCCCATTCATTTTATATTACCCTGTGTTTTTCTTCATGATGACATATTCTGCAATTTGTAATTTTTTGATTGTTTCAATGGCACACCTAGATTGTAAGACCTTTAAGGTAAAGAATGTTTTATCTATACCCCTAGAAATTTCTTTTCTATTTCCTTAAATATTTTAATTTAATAAAATTGAATGAATGAATATATTACTATCACATTCAAGTTTAAAAGTGAATATGAAAATTCATCTTGATATTGTTCTCAAAAATAAATATCAATTGGTAAAATTTGAATACAGACTGAATAATTGATAAGAATACTATATTAATGTTAACTTTCCTAAATTACATTATTGTTATATGCTCAAATGTTATGTCTTTGTGGGTTAGAATGTTCTCGTGTTTAGAAACTTTGTGCTAACATATCTAGTACTGAGAATATTAAGACACCTAAAAATCATGAGATAGTTGTCATTATTGTTGATATTGAAAGTAATGACTTTATTTTAAAAATAAAACTTTTAAATAATGTGGTAAACTTGGATTTTCTAGGACTCAGTGCTATACTAACTCAGGACAATTTTAGAAACTAAAGTTTCTTACCCTTAAGGGATTTGTGTTATGCTTAATCTCATATAGTTCTAGCATACTAAATATCTAACATCTCAAAAACAATAATATGATTCCAGAGGGTGTGTGAGTAGCTAAATGCAATAATAAAACAATGCTTATGGTTTATACTAGACATAGCATAATTTTATTGAATATGTGCCTGATTTGCCTGCCAAGACTTTTATCAAGCATGTTAGAAAATGTGAAAACTTCCAAGTTGACAAATTCAACTTCAAAAAACCATGATCTGAACCTAAAGATTCCATGAAAGGTAAAAAATAAATCTACAGAAAATAACAATTTTGCACCTTCAAATGAGTTTCAGATAACCTCCCCTCAAATCCCCACCATCTTTCACCTGAACTTGGAAAGAAACATGTATCTTGGATTTTCATATGTTGGAAGAAAGGGAGATAAGGAAGGAAGAAGAATGAGAGAATTATGAGTCCTCCATAATTATGATTTTCCATTGTTTTTCATAATTGCCTCACTCCCCTTGGTCCAAATTCAATGACTTCTAGGACTGAAGAGAACTTTAATGATCATCCACCCAGAGGTGTTTCAAACTGTGTTCCATAAATCCCTGGAATGCTTTAGTAATCTTTAGGGGCCATCTTAGAATGCAAAGGATAACTTGATCACTTCTTCTCCCAAGGCCACCCTACTTTTATCTGCATCTCGTATTGAGGCTCTGGGTAATGTTTGACCTGAAAAACTAGATTCAGTTCCACCATGACATGGTTAGTAAAATCGAAACAAAAAGGTTATGAGATTTGTCAAGTTCACACACTATTAGTATTAGAACAAGTCCAGTTAGCAAACCCTCAGACTTCTACTGCTGTTTCTGTACCAGCACTAATTCCCAGTGAAAACCTGGCTATGTATCTAAATGACCTAAAAAGCTTATTCAAATGGATGCCTGCATGTCAGTCTAGGTGATTCCTATTCAGTGGGTCTGAGATGGATCCTAGAAATCTGGTGTCCCAGATGACTCTGATCAGTCAGTCCACAGGCCAGCATTTGAAAATCAATGCCACCTATTATCAACACATGTATTAAATCTTGCAAAAAATACAAATTTATATTTAACCAATGAAAAGCACGAGTCTCAGCTTTTTTCCACCCAAAGTCCTGCTATCAGCTAATTCAGGAGTTTAGAAGGCTTAAAAGTTAATTTAACACCAGTCAGAAAAGGAATTCAGAGAGAGAGAGAGAGAGAGAGAGCATGTGTGTGTGTGTGTGTGTGTGTGTGTGTGTGTGTGTGTGTGTGTGTGTGTGTGTTTGCTCCCTAGGGACAATTCTGAGAGACTGAGGAAACAGCATATCTGCCTTAGCTCTAAGGCCTCTTCCAGATGGCTCCTAAATGAGCTGAAGGAATCAGTAGCAGCTCTTCAAAACCCTACATACCCACCCACAATGGTCTAAGCAAAATGTGTAATTTTAGTGAATTTTAGAAACAGGAAAAATTGATGTAGAGGGCAGTTGAAGAGTTGTACCAAGACCCCCTTGCTCCCCACTCAACATGGGCTGAGATATGAAAGGCAGACATTATTTGTTGGCAATACAATATGGTTCTTGTTGGGGAGAAAGGAAGAAAACACAGGGAAATACTGGCCACAATAGCCCCACCTCATGAAAGGAGACTTAGTCCTTTCATTGTATAGCTTCCACTTGATAAACATTACTATTGGTCACAAACAACAGGGTTTACTCTCAGTCCTGGGAGGAAACTACTTTTCCCGGTTTCTTTGCAGTTGGGCGGGGTTGAATGACTAATTGTGACTAATGAATTCCACATAGAGGTGTCATGTCTTTTACAGGCAAAGGCAGTGGAAGAACTCTTGCATAACCCTCCTGTATCTCTTTCTGTCACTTGAGACTGAAATCACATATTGATAAAACAGAAATGTTAAAAAGAAGCCAGTAAGATTCCTACATCAATGCTTGGATCAGAACTCTCTTTCAAATATCAGGGTTTGCAATATACCATACATGACCAAGAAAGAATTTTTCACTGCACCAGCCATTGAGATCGCAATGTTAATTTGGTACCAGAGAATTATATAGACTGTCCTGACTCATCTTCTGTTCTCAACCCTACCACTGCCTGCTTCTAAATGAAAAAAGGGATGGCTTCCTTCCTGGGCATCTCTCCAAAACTGTTATATCAAAAATAGAGGCTTAATTCTCATTAGACAGATCCCTTCAAAACCCTCTTAAAAAGTGGAATCTGAAGTGTTATTTAATCACTTGTTTGGAATATTATATACCAAGACATAGTTGAGAAGAATTAAAACCCAACACCTGTTTAAAATGAACATGTAGGTAGAATTAAAGAGAGTGTAAAAGAGGCAGGGGTCCTTATGAGTTCCAGCAATTATGATTCTGGATTCAGTGTCTGAAGCAAGAAAGATTGTCTTTAAAAATGCATAATTCAACAGATGTTCAAGATTTCTCCAAATCAGTCCAGGTCCACAGGTCTGTTCAAAATCCTTAACTTCTTATTAGATGCAAATACAGGATTAAGACAATATCAGCTAAGTCTCTCCCTTGCAACAAATAGATTAATAGAATTACCACTGATTCTTTGCAAAAGGTGAACTCCCGGGTCCATGCTTACATTAGGAGAGGTTTTTACAGGACTCAGAAAGTAGGCATTAGACATGCTGATCTCTTTACAGAGCTATACCGAAAAGGTAACCTGTGCATCCTTGGATGCATGCTATCACCAGCCCTGACAAGCAGAATCTGCATGTCAGGTGGATGACGCCCCTGCAGTTGCTGTGTGGTCATCTAAATGAAGCATGGTTTATACAAGCAAGAAAAATGCTTGAGACATACTGAGCCAGGGCTTCAAGACCTTCAACATAACTGTGACTGGACAAAAACAGCAATGGCAGTGGTCCCAAATAAAGGGAGCACAGGAGGTGAGAAGATAGGCTCACAAATAGCTGCAAGTCTAAACAGATTGAAATCAGTGGTTTTTAGCCACTCTCACTCACAAACAGCATCATTGTCAACCGCAACGCTGAAACATTGTAGACTGCTGATAAGGAACACACCAGGAATTGGTTTGTCCTGCCCTGTAATGTGATCTGCATTAGTAAAAATCATTTCCCAAATACTAGCCAAAAGACAACTATGGCAAAGAAGCCAGATACAGGATGGGAACCTGGGTATCAGTAGTGTGACTCCGGGTCACAAATCAAACCAGCAGAGGCCATGACTTAGTAGGAATGCCCATTATCCTAGAACAATGAGTACAGCCTTTCACAATCAAAGCTTTAACCCTAAGGCCAGGACCAGCTACTGGCATTATACCCACGCGTATACCTCTAATTTTTCCTGTTCAAGGTATCTGGAAGCATATTAACAATGACTGAAATTTCAAATACCTTCAAGCTAAAACATAAATACAGGAGGAAACTCTGGGTCTTCTAAAATATGGAGCCCAGTGTTCTATGACCTAAGTTCAGTGAAACTCTGAATTAAATTTTATGAATTAAAAAAGGCTTTTCTGTACATAATTCTACCCAGTTAAGTATACACAGTAAATCTGCTTTGATTTCTGCTAAGTCATGATGAAATTCAAATTTAAACCTTGTGCTGAGGGGTCATACATTACTGGAATCTTCTGATTTCAAAACCCCTTTGCCAGGCCAACTCTGAAAACATTGTTTTAGTTGAATAATTATTTAAATGTGTGCTCATAGGCAATATTATCAAATTACTGTAAATGAATAATACAATTAAATCAAACTATGGTTCCTCATGAGCACATAATGAGCTAAGATGTTTGTCCCCAGGAAATGTGAGTAGAGTGAACATTAATCTTTGTCCATTGACTCAGGTGTGCAAAATAATCAAAATTTTAATAAATAAAATTAATTTCTGGCTCCATCCCTATCCTGAAACTTAGCGAGAAATGCCACTCTCTCTGGGGTCATTTGGAATTCATCTGTTTTCCTAAATTATTGTTGAGACTGCCACTGTCCCAGATTACATGATCTCTTTAGACATAGAAATTTCTTCCATACTCTGCCAGAGTTAGAGAGACGTGCAGCTGAGAATCCCAAGTGTGAGGTGAGACCTTCTCCTCTGCACCATGTAGCCACTCTCTGTGAGATCCATCTCCCTTGCCAGCTGCCAACATGAAGTTAGACCTGGTTCCACACTGCTTTTGACCCACTTGGCCCGGCCAGGAGAACCACGGCTTTCATCTGATAGAAATTTGTATTTTCTTCCAACTTCTTCCAAACTAGCCTGGTCCTTCCCATAAACCTTCTCTTCCTACTCCTACTGCCTCTGCAAACCATCTCATCCTCCTAGGGACTCAGGTTTTTAGCAACAAACATGATGCTATATCACAGACAACTTCTGTGTACAGTGATCTGACTCAAAGAACAAAATATTTCAACCCTTGACTTAAAAACATAAAAGCACACTCGAGTACATAGAGCGTTCCCTAATCTGTTGTGGTGCATTTCAATAAATAACAAACTAAATTTAGACTCTGCCTACAGAACACAAAGGAAGAAGGGTAAAATATCAGAGGAAAATTAGAAATAAAATATGAACTTTGAATGGCTACACTGCATAGCCTATTTAATTGCCTTCTCTTCACCAACTAGTGTCACTCAATTAAATCCAATAAATTTTCACTTAGCAGTTCTACTGGAATCATTAAAACAACTGAACAATTTCCATTGAGTTTTTTTCCAACACACATATACACACATACAGTCAAATTGACTCACAGCAAATGTTGAAGTTACTTTCAGATTTCTGTTAATTTGATCTAGATTTTTATACATGTTCATGTATTTATATGCAGAAGAAATTTTAAGTTAGATTGTAGAAAGGGGTGGTCTTCCAATAATTTTTGAAGTCACAGTTCTCTGGGCTAGGAAGAAATACAAGTCATCAATCAGCATGTCAAATCTACTCTATTGAAAGAATTGCAAGCTTAAACAACAATGAGATATCTAACACTTGCCAGCTATGAAATTAGCAATTTTGTAAGCACTATAGAAGTTGGTAAGACAAGAGAACAAGGAGGGGCACTCATACAAGGCTGGTGAAGGAACACACTTTGGGGAAGACAAACTAGCTGTATTAGATAAGGAAGCACTAAGTGCTATAGCAGATAAACCCCTAATGTTAATGGCCTTGCATAGTAAGTCATTTTTACCTATCTTGAATTGAAAATAGATTGGTGGCAGGTCCTCTCCACCTCTCCTCAGAGACAGGATGACTGAGCCTGAAGGGTCAGATGTTATTTGTGCTCAGAGTCCATGGGTGAGAATGGGACATATGGGTTCACTGAGATGCAAGGAAACTGGAAGCAGGTGCTTTCCATCAAAGAATCTACAACATGAATGAAAAGTAAGCAATTGTCTCATCTAAGATAGTTTAAAAAATAAACAAATTTTACATAAAGGATAGACAGACAATATATATAGTGTATCTATACATATATAAATTTACATTACATGTAAAGTATATATAGTATATATTTATACACACCATTTTAAAAGTGATATGCCTTAACCAAACAATTCCATTGTTCAAATTTTATCTAAAGTAAAAGTATCTATGTGGGCAAAGATATATGCATAATGGTCTTCAATGACTTTTTGTTTGTCATTAAAAACCATTAGAAACAACCTAAAACTATTTTCAGGCACATTGATTAAATAAATTCTAGTACATTCGTATAATGAAATTTGAACTGTTCACAAATCAAGAATGATACTTTTTGATTGATAGGTACAAAACTTAAAAATACAGCTATACCAGATGAGCCCATTTTTCTAACAAAAATATTTAGTAAATATATAGCTCAATGACTGTGTACAGCTTCTCCAACTTGTAAAATGCAACTATATCCATTAACTTCTAAGTTCAAGATCCGAGGGATTGACAGAATAAAATAGTCTCAAAAATTCAATTGACAAATTAGAATGCTGATTTCTCCTTTTTCAGTGAAAAATATGCAAAATTTTACTATCAGAAATGCCTGTTTTTTTTCTCTGGAAATATCCCCACCTCTTATTAAAAAAACTAGGACATGAAGTTTCTTTATCGGAAGTTGCTTCATGGGCTCAGTCCTCAAAGAAAGGGAACTTGATGCTCCTGAGAATAATTTTCCCCAGAATGGAGAATTGTCAGTGAATATTTAACGCACTCCCACTACTACACAGTCTGTGTTAGTCCCTTTGGAACAAAGGTGAACCACACAAAATCTGCCATTTCAGAACTCAGAGAGAAGGGAAGACATCATATACATAGCAGTTGTGATCTGTGAGAGATACCACAAAGTTCTGTGAGGAGCACTCTGCTCTTTTTCAGAGATCAAGAACGACTCAAAGAGGAGAGAGTGGTTGAGTGACAAAGGCTTCCACAAACAAGCAAAATGAGAAGGACCTTCCCAGCAAAAGGACATGTATATGCAAAGAAGACACTGAGAATGCAAAGATTATGAACACTGAAGAAATGCAAACAAGGTAATCTTAAATGATAGACTACATACAGAATGCCATGCATGCCATGCTTGGTATAGAGTAAGCACCCAAATATCAATTTCCTTCTCTTCCCTTTCTCAAGCTCAATAATTGAAACAGAATCAGGGAAAGATTTAAGTTTTCTGAAGTCTCCGTATTGGAAGGGTTGGGGCAATGGATTGTGCTCTTTTCAAGAAAAAGAATTAAAAAATTAGGTTCAGAGTCTTAGAAGGGTCTTATACTAGTGAGGGGCCCTAAAGTTATGATCCATTAACTTCATTCAATATGCTTCTGGTAGAATGTAGTCATGATGGTGAGAAGCGGGGATGGGGCAGGTATAGTAGGAAATGGAAATTGCACTGAATATTAATGCATCGCTTTTCAGAAATAAAGGACTTACGCCAATAATGCAGCAAGATAGAAAAGGGTTTAATAAACAATGATGGGAACCTAGAATGACAAGGATAGTGACTATGAATATCAGTTGTGGTCCCAACCCAGCTCCAAGTGCAGATGCTGTAGTTTGTTTAACTGGTTTTCTCTTTCAAGTTTGCATCATTGAGAGAAAGGCCCATTGAAATCCTATGGGACTAGCTCCCCAACCTTATAAAAGAAAGTGGGTCAAAATTGCCCAAGGCAAGGATTGTGTGGGCTCCTGGGATATGCTACCCAGATTCCCCTTTAGGAATTCCCACTTTTAGGACAACAAAAGTGCTTGTTATCAGGGCCCTATATGGACTACCTCTACTGAAGAGAATTACCTCACCCAAGACCACATGTCTTTCCTAGAACGACCAGAATATGTGAACCCAGTCCATTGCAGCTTCAGCCTATATATTTGACAGAAAACTGCTGAGACAGCATTGTAACTCAACCTCTCCTTCTATACAATTCTGCTTCCTTCCCTTCTAAATTGTTCTCAAGGGCACTTCCTAATGAACCCCTGAATGTTCATCTTGATCTTAAAGCCTGCTGCCAGAAAACTCAACTTAGGATATTCACTGAAATACTGACTCCAAAAATATTACCAGGTTGTTTCCTAGTTTTCAGAAGCAATATTTGGGGTCAGAACATAAGTTGTGATTCCTTGATGTTCCTTGCTCTCAGAGCTCTCGTCTTGGCTGTTTGGTGAAACAGAGGCAACAGCAGAACTCTCTTCCATCTCCACAGTTCACTTTCTCCTACCAGGTACTCTTTTATGACATAGATTGGTCAGTCGCTCACATAAGTGCTCCAGACTATTCAAATCTAAGAAAAGTCAAGAAGGTTATTGTTTAACTTTTCCTTCCTGTTTCTCCATCATGGCACTTAGATGAAATATATCACTGTCTTTTCAAACTCTACAATTACATGAATTTATAGAAGTTGATTAATTTCAGGTAGAAAACAATATATGAAACTGCAAATCTGTACAAAACAACAGAAAGTTCCAAGTATGACCTGTCCTCTCCATATCAAAATGGTGATAAGGAAATTATGTAACTGAGTAACTTTAGAGAAGAAAAGAAGATTTAAAAAGTGATTTATGATATACCCTAGTGGTATACTGGTTTGGTGAACTGCCTCCAGCCAAAGCACAGTACACATATATCCCAAAGACCTAGTTTTGCAACCCGGGCCAGGAAGAACAACCAAGATGAACAACTAAATAAGAATAAATAAAATGCTTCTTCCTTCTCTCTCTTCCTGCCTTTCCACCTACTCACTTTCATGCATACCCATAGCTTTCCTTTAAAAAAAACTGGTTCGTGTACTATACTACATATGTCACTCAAGCCCCTAAGGCTTATAAATGTCTTAGTATTAAATATCCTGTTAAGACATGATCTTGTTTATCCAGATGGTTTTACTAATTAGTTCTACCAAACTTTCATAAAATAATTAATAACTATTCTTCTCAAACTCATCCAAAAAAATTGAAATACAGAAATACTTCCAAATACACTCTTTGAAGCTGAAAGCAGAGAACATCACAAAAGAATGAAAATTATAGACCAATATCTCTAATTAACACAGATGCAAAATATACTCAATAAATTATTAACAAATTGATTTCCATAATACATCAAAAGGATTATCAATCACAACCAAGTGGAATTTATTCCAGGGATGCAAGAATGGTTCAACATATGCAACTCTATTAATGTAATATACAACATTAAGAAAAGCAAGGAAAAATTAAATAATCATAATAAAGGATGCAGAAAAAACATTTGACAAGATTCAGCATGCATCTATAATATTAAAAAAAAAAAGGTCTCAATGAAATAGGGATGAAAGGAACATACCTCAACACAATAAAGGCCAAATATGATAAACCCACAGCCAACATCATACTCAATGGTAAAAAAACTGAAAGTGCTTCCTCTAAGATCAAGAACAAGGCAAGGGTGTCCACTTCACTACTACTGTCAATACTGTACTAGAAATCCTTGCCAGAGCAATTAGACAGGAAAAAGAAATAAAAAAGAATCCAAATTGGAAAAGAAGAAGCAAAACTATCACTATTTGCAGATTGCATGATAATATATATAGAAAATCTTAAAGATTCCACCAAAATATTATTAGACTTAAATGAGTATGATAAAGTGACAGGCTATAAAATAAATATGCAAATATACAAATACGAATATACAAATACAAAAAAATGTTGATATGATATATGATCATGTCTGTTGATAATGAGATTAAAGAAAATGAATTTTTTTAATCCCATTTAAAATTTAAACAAAAAGAATTAAATATCCTGGAATAAACCTAACAAAGTAGGTGAAAGATCTGTCCAATGGAAACTGTAAGTTCCATGCTCATGGTTGGGAAGAATTAATATCGTTAAAATGTCCATCTCAGCACATCCTGGTGGAGCAATGGTTTGGTCAGCTGCCTTCAGCCAGTATAGTCTATGTACATCCCAAATATCCTGGTTCGCATAGTGGGCGGGCAAGAAGGTGGGGGAGGGGTGGGGGAGTGGTGAAGACGAACAATTAAATAAAGTGCTTCTTCCTCCTCTCTCTCTTCCTGCCTGTGTGTCTCTGCTTGCTTTCATTCCTGCCTAAACATTTTCCTTAAACAAAACAAAACAAAAAAATAGCCCTCTTACCTAAATCAAAACAAAAATTTAATACAATTCCCATCAAAATTCCACTGGCATTTTTCAAGGACAGAGAACCAAAAAAAATGTTATTATCACTGGACTCAGGTCACAAATGCTCATCCTGGGCATTACATGATCTGCACCTTAGCTACCTCAGCCATATTTACCTAAGCTATAATGGTGCACCAGAACAAAAAATTTTTTTAAATTTTTATGGAATCACAAAGTATCCTGAATAATCAAAGTAATCAAAGAAAAAAGAACAAAAATGGTGGTATCACACTGTTGGATTTTGATCTATATTACAAAGTGAGAAAAATCAAAAGAGTATGGTAGTATTTATCTGAAATAAAAATATACACAGATGGGTCAAATAGAATTGATTTCCCAGAATTAAACACACACATATCTGATCAGTTCATTTACAGTAAAGGAGCCATGAGCATACACTGGGGAAACAAGAGTCATTTCAACAAACGGTGGGAAAACTGGACAGCCACATGCCAAAGAATAAAACTAGATCACTCTCTAACACCTTACAAAAATATTAATTCAAAACGGACTGAAAACTTGGATATAAGATTAGAAACTGTAAAATACATCAAAAATAAATACAGGAAGACAGATCTACTTCAGGATGGTGACTCCATAGGACACATTTTCGGGTTGCTCCCCACAGACACTGAAACAAAAACAAAAAAATCACCTACTTTCCTGAGACAACCACCAAGAAACGACTGGCACTTCAGCTGGAGACGGATCAGGTGATGACTACTGGTGGTTGAGGGCTCCTGGCAGTGTTCTCAGCTAAGCTGCAGACTTAGATTTAGGACGGAGCTCAGATGTCTCCAGGTTGGCAGTGGGGTGGAGGATAGGGATTTCGAAACTGGTGGCAGAGGTAGTGAGAGGTGGGCCCAGTGGGGCCAAGACGCAGAGTGACCAATGGCTGACTTGGGAGGGGGTGACAGGAGAGCCAGAAAACCAAGAGCTGAGCTGGAGCCAACACAGTGAAATTGTGCTGGGGGCGGCCATGACTGAAAATCAGCCAAAGAAATTCCAAGCTCAAAATCCTCCCACAACCATTTGACTCTAAAGCCTGGGGTCCACAGAGCAGAAACCCACTCACCACATATCTGCCCTTAGGAAATCCTGCCTATGGGAAATCCCACCCCAGGATTACAGTGAAAAGACAGTCCCTACCTCAACGCTGCCCACTAGCGCCACCTTGTGGGTAGAGGCTGATTACCCACCTGCAACCTGATTGCCAATCCTGGCAAGTCAAACCTATGCAATGCCAGGGAAACCACTCAGAAATATAAACAAAATGCCAAATAGAGAAAAAGCACAGAGAAATATACATGAAATGATGGATCCAGGGGAAAATCTGAATACAGCAGACATACGTAAATTACCTGAAGAGGAATTTAGGGCAATAGTGATTAACATACTCACGGGAATCCGAAAATCAGTAGAGACGGTAAACAAGAATGTCAGGAAGCAAAGAGAGGAATTTTAAAAAGACAACAAACAAGTAAGACACACAACGACTGAATTATAGAACTCAATAAAGGAACTCAACAATAGGATAGATGAAGGCTCCAATAGAATCAGTGATCTGGAAGATAGGAAAGAGGAACTCAATAAAGCAAACATACAAAGAGATAAAAAAAAATTCAAAGAAGACACCATTTGAGACCTCTGGAATACATCAGAAGGAACAACTTCGCATCATAGGGGTCCCAGAGGAAGAGAGAAAAAAAGGGCAGAAACCATATTTGAAGAAATAATAAATGAGAACATCCTCAATCTGAAAAACTGAAGCAAGTCTCCAGATTCAGGAAGCTCAAAGATTCCTATAAAAGAAACCCAAACAGAAACAGACCTAGGCACATTGTCATCAAAATGTAAAAAATACAAGATAAAAAAGACTATAAAAGCAGCTAGAGAAAACGTGTCACACACAAAGGAGCCCCCATAAGATTGTCAGCGGATTTCTTAAATGAAACTCTACAGGCTAGAAGGGAATGGCATAATATACTCAAAGTGCTGAAAGAAAAGGATTTTCAACCTAGGATACTATATCAAGCAAGATTATCATTCAAAACTGAAGGAATGACAAAAACCTTTTCTGATGAGCAAAAGTTAAGGGAGTTCATCACCACAAAACCATCTTTACAAAAAATATTAAAGGATGCTCTATAAAGCATAAAGAAACCCCACAGAAAAACAGGTCAGCAACATTAAAAGTGGGGAGGAAGAGAAGAAAACAAAAATGTGGTTAATTGGAATAAGTGGAAGACTAATGTGCTTTCATATAAAATTAGGTAGTAAACATAGAACGGTGAATGCTAACTTCAGGGTAACTTCAAAATACATCCCCAGGGAGAAAGTACAAAAGAAAACAAAAGGTGAAATCAATCAAAACATAACTGTGCCCATATAGCCTAAAAAAAGAAAGAGAACAAAGTAATCATCTGAAGTAACATACAAAAGACAAATTACAAAATGACACTAAGCAGCTATATATCAATAATCACCTTAAATGTTAATGGACTGAATTCACCAGTTAAACAGCATAGAATGGCTGAATGGATTAAAATTCATAACCCAACCTTCTGCTGCGTTCAGGAAACCCACCCTCTCCCAAAATATAAACACAGTGCAAAAGAGCAGGAACAGCTATACTCATAAATGACAATTTGGAACAGACAGGTCTAATAGACATTACCAATCACTTTACCCAATGACTACAGAATTCACTTTCTTCTCAAGAACTCATGGGAATTCTCAAGGATAGATCATATGCTGGGACACAAAACATCTCTCAACAAATTTACAAAGATTGAAGTCATACTAAGCATCTTCTCTCTTTATGGCCTAAAACTGGAAGTCAACCTCAGAAAAAAAGCTGGGAGACCCCAGACCAATTAGAAATTCAACAATATGCTCCTGAAGGACTCTTGAGTAAAAGAGGAAATCAAAGAGGAACTTAAAAAATGCTTAGAGACAAATGAGAATAAAGACACGAGCTACCAGAACCTATGGACTGCAGCAAGAGCAGTACCAAGGTAAAAGTTCATGGCATTCCAGGCCTCACTTAAGAAACAAGAAAAATTGCAAATACACAACTTAACTCTACATTTAAAACAACTAGAGAAAGAACAATTAAATCCAAAAATCAGCAGAAGAAAGGAAATAATAAAAATTTGAGTGAAATAGAAAATAAAGACAACCCAGAAGATCAATAAAACCAAAAGCTGATTCTTAAAACAATAAACAAAAGCCATTTGACAAGCCATTTGCTAGACTCACAAAGAAAAAAAAGGAGAAAACTCATATAACTAGAATCATAAATGAAAGGGGAAAAGTTACAACAGAAATTCAAAACATCACAAAGGACTACTATGAACAGCTCTACACCACCAAAAGAACAACCTTGAGGACATGGACAGATTTCTAAAAACGTATAATCTACCAAGACTGAACCCAAAAGAATTGGAAAACCTGAACAGAACAATCAAAAGCAAAGAAATTGAAGATGTAATCAAGGGTTGCCCAAAAAATGAAAGCCCAGGACCAGATGGCTTCTCCAATGAGTTCTACCAAACCTTCAGAGAAGAAATAACATCTGTTCTTCTCAAGCTCTTCCAGAATAATGAAAAACAGGAAATTTCCCAAGTGCTTTTAATGAGACTAACATTGCACTGATATCAAAAGCTGACAATATGCCACCAAGAAAGAAAATTACAGGCCAATATCTCAAATGAACATAGATGCAAAAATTCTCAACAATATATTGGCAAACCAAATTCAACAATGCGTCAAAAAGATCATCCATCATTACCAAGTGGGACTCATCCCAGGGATGCAAGGATAGTACAACATACATAAAACTAATAATGTCATACACCAAATCAACAAGAGCAAAAAGAAAAACCACGTGATCATATCAATAGATGCAGAGAAGGCTTTTGATAAGATCCAACATCCATTTATGATAAAAGCCCTCTATAAAATGGGAATAGAAGATTCATACCTCAATGTAATAAAGGCCATATATGAAAAACCCACAGCTAACATCATAGTCAATGGCAAAAAATTGAAAGCATTTCCTCCTAGGTCAGGAACAAGGCTAGGTTGTCCACTCTCACCACTGCTATTTAAAATTATACTGGAGGTCTTAGCCAGAGTAATTAGGCAAGAAAAGGAAATAAAAGGAATCCAAACTAGAAAGGAAGAAGTAAAACTTTCATTATTTGCAGAAGACATGATTACATATATTGAAAATCACAAACACTCTTATCAAAAAACTTCTAGAACTCATCAATTAACACAGTAAAGTGTCAGACTACAAAATAAGCACACAAAATCTGTTTCATTTTTATATGCAAACAACACACTAAAAGAAAATGAAATCACAAAAATCACACCATTTAAAATAGAAGTTAAATGAATGAAATACCTGGACATATACCTAACAAAGGAAATAAAAGATCTATAAAACAAAAACTACAAGCCCTTCTTAAAAGAAATAGAGGAGGACACAAAGAAATGGAAAAACAGCCCCCTTTTGTGAATGGGAAAAATCAATATCATTAAAATGGCCATCTAACCCAAAGCAATGTAATCCCATTAAAAGTCCATGGACTTATTTCCAGGAAATAGAACAAAAAATCTTAGAATTTGTATGGAACAACAAAAGACCCTGACTAGACAAAGCAATCATTAGAAAAAAGAACGAAATGGAAGGACTACACTTCAGAGTTTGAACTATATTACAAAGTAATAGTGATCAAAAGGGTATGGTACTGGAATAATAACAGAGACACAGACCAGTAGAATAAAACTGAGTCACCAGAAACTGACCCACTCGCATACAAATAACTCAAAATGGATTAGAGATTTAGACATAAGAACAGAAACCATAGACAACACAGGAAAGACTTTCCATGACATCAGTCATAGGGAAGCCTTTGGGGACTCAACTCCACCAAGGGAAACAAAAAGAAAAATAAACAACTGGGACAACATCAAATTAAGGAGCTTCTTTACAACAAAAGACAACACCACCAAAACCAAAAGGAAACCTACGAACTGGGAGAAGATATTTGCATTCCGTATTTCCGACAAAGGCTTAATATCTAAAATATACGAAGAACTCATAAAACTCAATAACAGAAGAATAGGCAATCCAATCAAAAAATGGCAGGAAAAATTGGAGAGAGACTTTCCTGGAAGCTATACAGACAGCCAACAGGCACATGCAATTATGCTCCTACTCGCTGGCTATCAAGGAAATGCAAATTAAAACAACAATGAGATATCACCTTATACCTGAAAGACTGGCTATTATCCAAAAGTCTGGAAACAACAAATGCTGGCAAGGATGTAGAGAAAAGAGAACACTTTTGCACTGCTGATGGGAGTGCAAATTGGTGCAACCTCTATGGAAAGCAGTCTGGAGATTCCTCAAAAAACTGAAGATGGAAATCCCATATGATCCTGTCATTCCACTTCTGGGCATCCAACCAAAAGACACAAAAAAACACCTCTCTAAAGAGATGTGTGCATTCCCAGGTTTACTGCAGCCCTATTCACAATAGCTAAGACCTGGGAATTACTTAAGTGCCCAACATCAGATGAATGGATAAAGAAAATGTGGTACATATATACAATGGAATACTATACTGCCCTTAGAAGAGATGAAATCCTGTCATCTGAATCAACATGGATGGAACTAGAGGGGATAATGTAAGTGAAATAGGTCAAAAGAAGAAAGACAGAAACCAGACGCCCTCACTCATAGATGGAATGTGAATAGACAAAACAAAGGAGCAGAAGAAACATAACCAACCCGGAAACATTTGCAACAGAGGTTACCAAAAGGGAATAAGGCAGGAGGGGGCAAATGGTGGTGGAGTCCACTGGACAATGGGGAAGAACACTTGGTGATTTGGTGAAGGGTATGGTGTGTTGAAATATATTTAAGAAATAGGCAACCTATACATGGAAATTATTTTAATGTGTAGAAAAATTACTACCAAAAATATTTTTTAATGTAGGTAATACATTCCATAACATCAACCAAAGAGAGTACTCTAGGGACTAGACTCCAAACTATTAGGACCACATCAAACTCAAAAGTAAAAGAAACTATTATCAAAACAGAAAGATAACTATTGAATGGGAGAAGATACTTGTGCATCATATATCTAATAAGGGATTCATACTCATAATATATAAATAATTCATAAAACTCAACAACGGAAAACAAAAAATTGGAAAACAAATAATCCAATCAAAAAGGAGCAGAAGATCCAAATAGATATTTCTTCAGAGGCTACAGATGACCAACAGACACATGAAAAGATATTTGTCCCCTCTTGTATTAGAGAAATACAAATAAAAACAACAAATAGATATCACCTCACACCTGTGAGAATGACTATTCTCCAAAAGTCTGAAAATGACAAGTGTTAGGTTGCAGAGAAAAGCAAACCCTTTTACACCATTGGTGGGAATGCAAATTAGTGCAACAATTATGGGAAGCAGTATGAAGATTCCTCAAAAAATCAAGAATGTAAATTCCCTGAAATCCTGTCATCCCACCTCTGGGCATTTGCCATAAAAAGACTAACTGAAAGAGATATATGTACCTCCATGTTTACTGTAGGATTATTTATAGTAGCCAACAAATGGGAATAACCTAAGTACCCATTGACAACTAAGTGAATAAAAAAGGTGTGTGATGTGTGTGTGTGTGAAAGATGAGACAGACAGAGAGAAACACAGCTCTGAAAAATTCACAATAATATGGAACTAGAGGGGTTTGTCCTAAGTTAATTAAGTCAGAAGGAGAAAAACAAACAATGGGCGATCTCACTCATGGGGAATATAACGAAACAAAGTAAAGAAACAGACAAAACAATAACTAACCCTTGGACATTAGCATAACTGAGGTTACTAGAAGGGAAGGAAGAGGGACATAAAGATAGTGGATGTCCAATGGAAAATGGTAGAGGATAAATAGAAATGTGGTGAACATGGTGTGCTATCATATATATTTTGAAAAATGAACCTGCATATTTAAACTTATTTTGTTAATCAAATCTACCACAATAAAAAATACTAATAATTTTTTAAATATTTGGTATTATTAGTAATCAAAATTATAATAGAGCTTCTTGTTTCCTAATATCATATCACTCCACATCAAAGAAAAACAGTATACAAGGTCCCATCTAATGATAAAGTGTTGAGTCTCCATGTTGTCATGTGGAGCTAAAAAACTGCATTCATCAACCCCAAACAAATCATTCACCCAAAATATTGCTTCAATAATCACCTTTACACCAACTTCCATATTTACATCTCCCCATCATACCTATCTTCTGAGCTCTAAACTTGTATACGACTGTCTAATTCATATATACCTTCGTATATCTCAAAATCACCTCAAATGTTTCCCTCAAACACAAAGCAAGCTTCATGATTTTCTCTTTCAGAGATCTTTATCACAGTGATAAGCACCACCACCTGGGTGTGAAACTTGACACTCCACCTCCTTTACTTTCTATTTCTGATCTATGATCTTCAGATCCTACGAAATTATCATTAAATACAGTTATGCATTACTCAACAATGGGAATTCATTTTGAAAAATGAGTCACTAATGTGTCATTAAATGATTTCATCATTGTGCAAATGTCATAGAGTATACTTATACACACATAAATGGTACAGCTTCTAGACACCTAGACTATATATAGGGACCATCATCACATTTGCAATCCATTGTTAACTGAAAAGCCATTATGTGGCAAGTGGCTGTACCTCAGATTTCCACTGATCTCCATACCTATTTCTACTGCCTTATCTAAGTTATAATGATTCTCACCTGCCCTAAGCAATAGTCTCTTCATTGCCCCCCAACCAATATTCTCTCTTACCCCAGATTCATACTACAAATTAGCAATGTTTCAAAATTCAGATATGATCATGTTATCTCCCTATTCTCAGAACAATCACAAAACCTTAAATCCTTACTTCAGACCTGGATGATCTAGCTCCTGCCTTTTTCACCAGCTTCACAACGTAGCCCTCTGCTTCTCTCTTGGAGCACCAGCTACATGGACCTTTTTTCAGTTTCTTAAACATGGGTTCTCTCTTTCCTAACTCAGGATCTTTTACACATATTGTTCCACAAATACAGAAATTTCACTTCTCTGAGCTAAAGTTTTCTGTTTCCCCAAAATTCTTATGTTAAAATCCTATACCCTAATGTGATATTAGGAGGTGGGGTCTTTAGGATGTGATTAGGTCATGAGGGTGGACCTCTCATGAATGGGATTAGTGTTCTGATAAGAAGCAATATGAAAAATTACTCTGAATTTTCTCTCTCGCTCCTCCCTCTCCCTTCTCTTTCCTTCTCCCTACCTCCCCGCTTCTCTCCTTCCCTCTCACCTCTTCTTTTTCTCCCCTCTCTATCCTCTCTTCCTTCTCTCCTCTGTTCTTCTCTCTCATGAGAGGACACAGTAACAAAATAACCATCTGCAAATCTGGAAATGGGCCCTCACCAGAACCAAATCTGCAGCATCTTTATCCTGAACCTCCCAACATCAGGAACTATGAAAAACAAATGTTTGTGGTTTAGGTACTCAGTCTATAATATTACATGTAGCAGCCCAAGATAACTAAAAGACACTCCATTCTCTTTGCTTTGTTAACTCCAACTTTATTTTTAAATCTCAACTCAAAACCATTTTCTCAGGGAGCCTTATTCTGACGCACAGGCTAAATCTACTTTTTCTATTACAAGTCCTCATAGTGCCTCATTCTTTTTCTTTATAGGGCCTGTTATAGTTTGTAATGATGAAGGCAGGTGGTTATTTATTCAATATCTGTCTTTCCCACCAGTTTTATAAAGTTAAGATTTGTTCATTCATCATTTCACCCTTGACACTTCACTCAGTGCTTAACACATGAAAGGCACCCAGTAAATATTTCTATAATGGATGAGTGAATGAAAGTAGAGGAAAATAATGAGGCACTTTTCTCATTATTGCTTTTGCTGAAATACCTAGATATTTTCCTCTTTACTTTATTGCACTTTCACTATGAAGTCATAATTTAGGTTTGTGACTAAAATTTCATCTGTTTTACAGAAAAGGTATATATTTCTCAAATTAAATTGTTAAGAATCACTTATTTCCATGAAAATTATAAGATGTCAAGTAAAATTGAAATTCTGAATAGTCCTTTTGGAAAATTTTAATAGGTCAAGAAAATAGAAGCTAAAAGTATTTAGAATACTCTCTAGGAAAGAGTAATATATAGTAGAACAGTTTCAAATTACCATCAGCTCTTCATAACTATTGTAGTCTAGTGTCTCATATACTTCAATCTTAGACATTTAATGAGATATCCAAACCACACTTTCATCTGGAGATCACAGGAAAGGGAACAAGGAATATTTATAATGGTGGGTATGTAGACAATTACACCCATCTAATGAAAAGTATAGAAAACACATGAAGCATGTTGGGGGAGTAAGGTGAATATTTTCTGATTCAACCTCTGATCAACTTACCTCCATATCCCTATTTCATTGCAAGTGAATGTGTAATGTCATCCTAAACTATAAAGATACAAATATATGTAGGACATTCATTAAGTTCTTGAGACTTGGGGCCCAGGGCACTGGTTCTATTGAACTTACCCATTACTGCCACCCTCTGGTCAGCTCTGCTTCTAGGGAGCAAATGTTGTATCAAGATTCTACATGAGCTATTTGATCAGTACCAAATCCAATTTATAAAGCCCTAAGAGTTATCTCTTCCTGTGAAAATGCTCCAGACAATTCTTGAGAGGCAAGTCATGTTCAAGCTTCATGATATGTCTAACTGAATCCCTAAACTGATTTCCTATCTCCTCCACCCCTAACTACTTTCTTATACTTCTGAGCTAAAGGAGAAAAAATAGAAGCAAGGCAAGATAGAAATCAATCACTGAGGCCCATATTCCCTCTTCACTTGACCCAGATCAGTAGTTACTGCCCTCTCACGACTTACAGTGTGACTTGAATAAAGTCCTCCTCCTTAAAATAAACGATCAATTGGTCCTGGACTGGAGATAAATTTACAAAAGAACGCATCAAAAAAGAAGTCTCAGAGGTGCACAGACATATGTGAAAACAAGACCAGCTGCCTTTGCTATTTAGATTTCCTCTCCCATCAACTATTAGGGCCTCAGGATAACTAATTCTCATAAGCTCACAGTGAATAGAATGAAGTTTGCCGGTAACATGCTTTCGATATAATTAAGAAAATAAAGGCTTACGGTCTTTTTTGTGTGAAGCCATTCATGACTGCCCTAACATATTCAGCAAAACACAAACACATACACACATATACACACACAAACACACACACACCCCTTCAGCTATCACAGTACATTTTCAATATCTTTATTATATTACTGAACATAGTTCCACATAATTATTTGTTTATAGATTGCTTTATTTGACTGTACTAGGGAATCTGATAAGGTCTGGAGTCACATCATTCAACCTTATAGCTCCATCATATAGCACAGTAAATGCTCGCTCAATAAATGCCTATCGAATGAATAATAAAAGAATGCAGCAAGCGGTCATAATTAGCCAAACTTTATTTTTAATATAATAACTACAATTGCTTTGTCTATTTATTCCTTTTATTTTTAACATGTTCTGTCTATAGATGTAATCATTTTTAGTTATGTGATATAAAATATGTAAAGCAATTTATAAAGACTAGCACAATAAACATTAGGGTTCTACTTTTCCTAAGAAACAAAACATTATCAACACAGCTGAGAATTTCCTTGCACTTTCTTCCCTTTCCCCTACCCCCATTCATAAGTAAGCACTATCCTGAATCTAATATCTGTACAATAATAATTTTAAGTGAAAAATTCAGGCTTCAAAATAAAAAATAAACATGACAGGGTCATTTTTCTAACTCAGCATGAGCAGAGGTTATACAAAACTTTGGGACATGATTGCATTTATTTAAAAATTACACCAATAAAAACACACTTAATGATTTGAAATGGAAACTAAAGAAATATTTCCAGCCAGTCTCTATGCCAACAAGGAATTTTACCTAGCAGGGTCAGAAAGTCACTGGACTCAGATGTTACCATCTTACCAGTAAATATCCATCTTAACACATTTGATCCTTCCTTCAGCACAATATAGATTAGAACAATCAAGAAAAGAAGGCATATTCAGAGAGAGTGCATCAGAGACTAGGTCTAAAGATGTTCTTCTTAAGCCAGAAAAACAACATGAATACAGGATCATACCTTAGAAGGCAATCAACAGGTCACACAAAAGATAATTATAAGAACTTCCTGATGTCATGTGTGTCTGTGTGTATGTGTGTGTATGTATAGAGACAAACAGATAAACTAGAGAATAATCAAGGAATCCCAGAAAAATTTGAAAGAAAGATAAATTATAGCAAATGGGTTCAAACCTTGACTTCAGCCAAAAGGATGAAAGAATACTCAGTTTTATCTCTGAACTACTGCAGATATCTTTTGAGAAATAAATTTGGGAGATCATTGTTCCAATTTACAAAAAAAAAGGAGAAACGTATGCATTCCAGAACATCAAAAAAGGTTTAGACTAATTTATAAAACAATGGGTTAATGAATATACAGGAAAACAATGTATGTATTACTAATTAGTGACCTTGCTAAGGTTGCTAATAATATTAGTAAGTTAATATCATATTATTTCTTAATAGAACATTGTATAAATTCGTCCATAATATTTCTGGATAAAGTGGTGAAATGCAAGTCAGATGATAATAGAATTATTAGCATTTAAGCTAATAGAACTAGAAAGCAAATCTTAGATTTATAGGATGAGTGAAGGAAGGAAGACAGGGAGAGGGGGAGAAGAGAGGGTAAGAGGGTGGGAGGATGGATATATATATATATATGTATAGATTTAAGATGATTCTGTTCTATATCTGATCAGATTATTTCTTTGGTTTCCTGTGAACAGACACTGTTGATTGTCCATTTCACAGCCACGTTCTCCTTTTCCTTGGTAACAGAACAGTAATCTTGTTTAGACAGTAATATTTCATTTCCCAGACAATCGAACTTTATTGGTCTATGTCAAGCATAGCAATTTCAATCCATTTGACCCAGTAATTTCTGGGCACTTTTGTGAAAGATTCTTCTTGAAAAAATTAAAATGAGAGGAGAAGGAGAAGGGGTTTTTTTGTCCCTACTCCATTCCTGCTGTAAATATTTTTATGCGAGAATCTGATGTTTAGAGCTATGGCCGCCATTTTGAAACCATAAGGTTATAAACATGATGGTAAAACTAATTCTTAAAAGAATACACAGTAGAAAGAGGAAAATATCATGGTCCTTTAATGACATCATTTATTCATCAAACAAGTCTGAGACTACTTTCATCCAGGGTTCTTAAGTAAACATAAATCTTATTACTTAAATCACTATTTGCTGAGGATATCCTAACTCATGCATTTGTAAATACTAAAAGAATGAGAAAATGATCTAATAAATTAGAACTTGAAAAAAGTTTGGTGAGGCTTTTAAAACTGATGAAAAAAGTCTTTGTATACACATTTATATATCATAGCTCAGGTATCGTAACGAACTACTCAGAGAATATCAGTACCATTCTGTAGTCTGGTCCAATTAGCTCATTTTCTTCATTTTAGGAAGTATAGCGAGAAATTCCAATATAAGCAGCAATTTAAATAATAAGGTACACACAAAGATATATCGGACAAGATGAATTATTTTCAGACTGTATAATAAAAGACAAAGGGAATCATGATGACTTCAAACATCTGAAGATTTTTGACATTATATAGACAAGAGAACAAATTGTTCTGACCCACTTTGCCACAGAAATTTCTCCTCCTGCATTCTTTATCTCTGTGATTATACCATTTACCTAATTGTCAGTACCAGAACACTGTCATTTTTCACTCCTCCCTCCCCTCACCTAAGACCCCACACACACCATATCCAGTAAATTACAAGGGTTTGGGGTCTCTCTTGTTGGGGCATCCTCAAATTCCTCTAATTATCTCTATTTCCAATGTTACATCTTTGGACACCACTACCTCTCACTTGGATTTCTGCAACAATCTCCTGATAGTTCTTCCTCCCTCTAATATCATTGCCCTGATACTTCCAAAATGAGTTATCTTTTAAAAAGTACATTTTTGATCAAATTATTAAAATTGTTTAGTGTTCTCTGTTTGTCGTCAGAGTAAGACCCATTATTTTAACCTTTTAAATATAGCCCATGTTCCTTCTTTCTGCTCTGGTCACACTACTTTCCCATAAGAACTCCATCTTCGTACAAAGCTACTTATAATCTTTTTAAAATAAATCAAACTCTTTTAAGCTTCTGTGTCTATTTTCTCACAACACATACATGTGAAAAATTATTTTCAAAATTCTTCTCATATGCCTCTTCCAACCTTCTTAAAATTCCCTTTTCCCAGACAGAAAATATTGAAGGTCACCCACACACAATTATATAAAGAAAGTATTCCAATACCCTGAGTCACACAGAAGAACAGGAAAGCCATGGGTTGTGATAGAAGGGACCACCCAAGAGGCTGCAGAAACCAAATTTGAAAAGTCAAACTATATAAATGAGAATTCACTCCCATGAAACTAGACAGAAAGGTAGACAGAGTTCAACAGGAGGGTAATAGAAGAAGTCAGGAGAAAACCAACATGTGAAATAAAGAGTGGGAACAAAGTCTGAACTAAATAACTAACCAGTTTTGGGGAGTGACTACAGACTTGATGTGTAGAGAACAAGGTATTCAAGTCACCAATCAAAGAACACTTATTTCTGCGTCTCTTGGTAATTATCTCATTATACAAAATTATGTCGTGTTTTGGATCTCTCCATCTGTTCTATATGCTAGTCTAGAAAAAAGACCATGTCTTATATATCTTTAACCTATACTTCCTCAAACAACACCAGTCTAGGAATAGAAGTAGGATGAAATTAACAAGTAATACCTAGTATTTCTGTCTCATCCTTAAACATCATTTAGGAACCCTTCAAATTCTTTCAAATTCCTCCAAACTCAGGAGTCCCCTAAGACACGTAGCTAGACCATTCAGAAACCACATGATCTGCTATTTTCCTTCTCCTTTGATCCTGCCCTTGCTCAAGAAGCCGTGCTTTCTATGACTGTCAAGTCCCTCCCATGATACTATTCACAGCACCACCAGTGAAACCATCACACAGATTCCTTCTGTTTTGTTCCTGTCTCTGCCTATCAATAACCAATGCTGTGATTGGACCAACCCTGGTGGTTCTTATTGTAATTGTAAGATGCCCTTCAGCATTAACTATGAGAAAACTTTGGGAAAAAATAATAAAGGCTTACTGTCCAAAGGAGAAAGACAAATACTGGATGATCTCACTCATATGTGGAATATAAAGAAACAAAGCAAATGAACAGACAAAACAAAAACCAACTGTTGGACACTGACAATAGAACTGAGGCTAGCAGTGGGGGAAGAGTGGAGGATAGGAGCAAGTGGTGTAAGAATTTTAGTAATTTGATGGTGGGTGTGGTGTGTTGTCATCTGCTTGATGAATGGTGAACCTGCACATATCGGTTTGTATTATTTTGCAACTCAAAGTTACCTCAATAAATATTAAAATATAAATAAAGACTTATTACTTATAAGACATGAAAATTACACAGCACACCTAGGGATCACAAAGAAAGATGGAGTGAGGAGGAATACCTGGGGTTCTGTTTTATTGAGGGTAGAGAATGGGGGCCTTGGGTTTATGGACTTGCTCTTTATTAATAAATCTAAAACATGAGTAAATTTAAATTGCAGGAAGAGAGAAAAACAAGCAGCCCAAATGGTGCTTTGTTTTGTTTTGTTTTAAAAGAAGAAAGGCAGGCAGGAATGAAGGCAGGCAGACAGGAAGAGAGAAGAGGAATGAGCATTTTTATTTAGTTAGTTGTTCCTTTTAGTTGCCCCACCACCACCATCCCAGGCCAGGAACCCTGGTCCTTGGGCTATATGTGGACTGCTCCCCAGGCACAGGCTTAATGCCTGAGACACCAAGGAGCACTTTAAATGGTCTATTAATAAAATCAACCACCAAACAAGATCTATAAAACAAAGAAGCCTTGTGGGGGCAAGGATTTTTATCTAGCCTATGTGGCTAGCAATGTGTTTACCTGAGAGTGCTCTCTCTGAAGTGGATACCTCTACGAATTGGATGCCTTTTTTAATTTTAAATCAGGGGCTTGCATTACAAAAAGAGAAAACTCAACTGTCAGGATTTATGTTACACTCAAGAATTTAGCAGAGGTCAAGGACTTATAAGTTAAAGTATACAAAGAATTCATAAAACTCAACAACAGAAATACAAACAACCCTATGAGCAGAAGAAATGAATAAGCATTTGTCCAAAGAAGACACACAGATGACTAACAGGTATACGAAAAGATGTTCTTCCTCAAAACAATGGGATGTCACCTTATACCTATGAGATTGACTAATACTCAAGACTGGAAACAACAAATGTTGGTGAGGATGCAGAGAAAAGGGAACACTTTTACACTGTTGGTGGGAGTGCAAAATGGTGCAATCCTTATGGAAAGCAGTATGGCAATTCCTCAAAAAACTGAGAATGGCAACCACATCCCACTTCTAGATATTTATCCAAAAGACACAAAAACACTAATTCACAAAGATATATGGTACCCCTATGTGGGTTTTTTGTGGTTTTTTTGCAGCATTATTATAATAGTCAAGAACTGGAAACTACCTAGGTGCCCATTGTCAGATGAATGGATGTGGTATATATGTATATATAATCTATAAGCATATATAATAGAATACTATACAGCTCTTCAGAAGATAAAATTCTGTCATTGAAACAACCCAGAATGAAGTAAAGGGGATTGCGCTAAGAAAAATTAGTCAGAAAGAAAAATACTATTCCAGATGACCTCACTCATATGTGGACTATAAAGAACAAAGCAAAGAAACAGAATAAATTAAAAAACAAACCTTGAACATTAAAATAGAACTGAGGTTACCACTAGGGAATGGGGTGGGGATTTGGGGCAAGTGGTGGTAGAGTCCAACAGAAAATGGTGAAAAAAATTTGTTAATTTAGTGGAAGGCAAGGGTGTGTTGTCATGTATTTGAGGAGTGAGAAATCTGCACATACGGGTTTACATTATTTTATAAATCAAAGCTATCTCAATAAATACTTTTATATAAAAAGAATTTACCAGAGTACAAGTAGCCGTGCCCTTATACATGCATCAATCCAGTTTAGCTTTCTGCTGGCCCAACCCTCCATTCAAGTCTTTAGCATTTGTTCTAGGCTCTGTTCAATGAGCTCCAAAAGGCAACTGAACTCTTTGCCATTTGCTTTAGCGAGGCAATATTTCTGTGGGCTCATCAATGAGTTTTGGCTAAATGATGCTAAGCCTTATTTGTGACTCCTCGTGTAAGAACTCAAACCCTTTCAGTCAGAAATTTCTTCCATATTTCATTGTGTCCCTAGTGTTGAGCATATACCTGGTACATAAATATGTGCTCAATAATGCTCACTAAATGTGTGAATAAAAAAATGCTTCTCATATTGAAAAATTAAATGTTTGCCACTTCTTCAAAGAAAATATATAAATGGCCAATAAATACATGAAAAGATTCTCAGTATCATTAGTCTTCAGTGAAATGCAAATCAAAACCACAAAGAGAAACTACCTCACAATGATTAGGATAACTATGATCAAAAAGATAAACAAGAACAAGTGTAGGTAAGGATGTAAGAAAATCAGAACCCTTATACCATTGCTCATAGGATTGTAAAATGGTGTACTGCTATGGAAAATAATTTGGCAGTTTCTCAAAAAGTTAAAGGCAGAATTACTATGTGACCTAGCAATTCCACTCTGAGGTATATACCCAAGAAAACTGAAAACATATATTCACATAAGTATACTTAATGCTCACTGGTACACTAATTTTCATAAGAATGTACTATTTAGTACACTAACGTTCATAATCACATTATTCATAATAGCCAAAAAGTGGAAACAACTCAAATGTCCATCAATTGATGAAAGAATAAATAAAATATGGCATATCCATACAATGAAATATTGTTTGGTCATAAAAAAAATGAACTACTGCTACATACCAGAACATTGAAGAGACCTGTAGTGAAACAAGTCACACACAAAAGTCTATATTATATTATTCCATTTATAGTAAATGTCATCAGAAAGCAGTGGTTTTCAGAGATTGGGAGAAGCGGGTAATGGGATGACCACTAATGGATATACGGTTTCTTGTGGAGGTGATGATCTAGAGAGTAGTGAAGATTGCACAACTTTGTGATGATAGTAAAAGCCACTGTATTGAATGCTTTAATGAGGTGAATTTTAGGTGTGTGCATTATATCTCAGTGTTTAAGTGTCTCTAAAAATAGTAGGATAACTTATCAGACATTATATCATTATAAAATATGAATTATAAAATAGATTTTTATTCTTCTTTTAAAGGATTTTTTAAAACAGATATGCCCACCAATGCAAATCATTCCTCTTTCAGGTAGTGAGCTGCCTGTCTCAAGAATTTTCAAGATAAGTTTGTCAGAGGTGCTACAGGGGAATTCCTGCACAGCACTTGAAATTGAACTACCTTATACATTCCATATCATACTAGATATCTCCTAGTTCCCTGTTCAAGCAGGTAACAATAAAAATTTTCCATATATGCCTGGTGAGTAAGTTAACAAACAAATCTTCAGAGAGTATTTATTAAGCATATCTTTGGATATGATGTTGTGCTAATCATAATCAGTAAATATCAGCCTTTTTACTTCAAGTTTACTATGGATGGAAGTCAGTTGTTCCTGGTAGATAGAAAAGAGAAATTCACATATTTTGCATTGAATTTTATCAGCTGACAGAACCTAACAACTGATCAACTCCAGTTGCCCAGCTTGAGTGAACATAAACACTGCTGGTCAACACTGCTGCTCCCACTGATGGAGACGCGCAACCCAGTGGAGGAGCGACCAGGTCCCAAATCCTGGGAGAACAAAAACACTCAGAAAAATAGCATTCCCTGGACATCAAAATAATGTTCACAAATCTACAGGGGACATCATTCAATACTCATAGTTCCTAGTTCAGTGCTGGACAAAGAATAGACACATCTTTTTCTCCATCTCTCTCAAAAAAAGTTGTTTTTAAAAATATTTTCCTACATGTATGTTCTGTGTTGAATGGTATCCACCAGATAGATAGATAGATAGATAGATAGATAGATAGATAGATAGATAGATAGATGAACCGATAGATGCTGGACTCAAGCCCAGCACCTCAGAAAATGACGTTATTTGAGACAGACCACATTCTCTCTGTCAGTGACTCCATGTTCCCTAGTCACCTCTGTACTGCAGATGAAAAGAGGCCAAGATGTCATGATCCTCCCTGCCCCCGTTTTTTCTTATATGTCATCCACCTTTAGCAGAGTAGCAAAAAACAGTCTTTAAAAGAGCAATTCCAAGAAGTTAAGCATATTTTAGATAAGTGAGTCTCATGAGTTCAATAAACACATATGAACAGATGTTCCAAACTGTGGAAGGCATGTGACAATAGAAAAAGACGGAATAATGTTGCCAGACTAACATTTCATACCCAAGGCCTTGTCTGAACTCCCAATCACCAGTACACCTGCTGTAGGATATGATTTAATACACTCAGTAATGAGTTCAAAAGTGCATCACACACGTAACATCATTCTAAGGTCTGTAAATTAGAGTGATCTTCTAATGAGGGATAATAAGTTGCATTTCCCAGTCTGTACTTAGGAGACCACAAGCAGAGCAAACTCTCTGGCTCAGAGTAAAGGGCCCTTCTGTTCTCTACCTCTATGCTAGAATCTCTGAGTTCAGCTAACCAGAGAATGGCACCTCTCTACCACACCTGCAGAGTCAGGTACGGCTGGGTCTCCAGAGCCTCAATCCAAACCAGCAAGTACTGCTGTTCCTAAGCCTAAAGTCAGCCTCATCGTTTACTAAAAACAGGGGCAGATGAAGCAGCTAAAGAGAAAACAGAGCCATATGCCCCATGGAGAAAAAAAAAAAAATCTTGCTCCCATCTACATACAGACCATTTCAGAGAAAACAAATTTAATTCAATGACAAGTTACAGGATAATTCCTCTGTGAACTGTAGCAGTGACCAATCTGTAAGTCATTCTTAAGGACCTACTATGGGTCAAACATTGTTCAAAGCACTAATGGTAAAGGAGTCAGGGAGAAAAGGGTTGCTGCCCAAAGAGATATGTAGTAATGGACAAGAAATCAGGGATGGGAATCAGATGTGATAGAGTCCAATCTTGCCTCAGAAATAATGAAAAGATTATTAAGTCAACAGAATAGCTTGATGTTATACATAAATTCCATAGCATATGCTCATACAGAATACTATAGATTTTAAATCTATAGAGATTTCGTGCACCCGGTGGAGTAGCAGTTAGGTCCACCACTTCCGAAGTAATTCAGTCCACGTACATCCCAAGGACTGGGGTTTGTGGACAGGAACGACTAAATATGAACAATTAAATAAAAATAAAATAAAATGCTTCCTCCTCTTTTCCTGCCTGCCTGTTTACCTTCATTCCTGCTGTACCTTCCCTTAAAATCTACAAAGATATACCTGTGCCTGAACCATATAGAATACTCCCACAGTATCCCAGGCCACCTATTAGAAAATACATATTTATCAATACAAGGTTGAGAATTATATATACGCTTCTCAGGAAGAATTAATGGGGAAATAGTAGAGGCAAGATTTATAAAATAAGAATTACTAGGATTAGGGTATCTGGCTTTTTTCCCAAAGAAGAAAAATTAAGGTTGAGTTCTTTGCTCTCCTTAATGAAAACTAATCTATGCTTGAAACAACATATTCTCTGACTTCAGAAGCAATGAAGAGATTAAGTCTATAGGCTACCTTGGCATTATGTCAATTTCCAAAGCATATGCATGTACCTATAGAACACAGTTTTGAAATCCATAGAAATTTACCTATTCTTGAACCATGTAAAATATTTTTCAAACAATTTTCTCATCCTGAAAAGAGAAATAAACTGTTTCATCTGAGAAATCAACAGCTTCTTTAAGGAACCAAATGTTCACCAGGACAAAAATCATTTGCCTTCCAAAGAGAAGTCGTTTTTCTTCTCCATCAACAAGAGAACTCGCTGCTTTTAACTCATTAGGTGCATCTAACCTAAAATAGTTCAGAAATGTTTTCATACCTTTCTTAAATATATCAAGAGCTTATCATAATAATATATTTTAAGGTGCACCCTGTAGTGGTTTGGTCAATTGTCTCCAGTCAAAGCGCAGTCCACATAAATCCCAAGGACCTTGATTCATATCCCAAATTGGAGAACAACCAAGATGTACAACTAAATAAAAATAAATAAAATTCTTCCTTCTCTCTCTTCCTGACTGCCTGCCTGCCTACACATCTCTGTAGCTTTTCTTTAAAATTATATATATATTTTTTTTTTAAATATAATCACAATTGTATGGAATATGATTTTCAGTGTTCTATTATCTCAAAGGTTATACTTCTTAGGAAAGAATAGGAATAAATTCATTATAAAATTAAATAAATTCCTCCTTATCTCAAAAATGAAGTATTTAATAAGAAGGAGATTAAATTTGACAAGGAAAAAAGATCATTAAATGTTTCCCAGAAAGTCACTGAACATAGAAGAGATTGTCACACACACATATTCAGCTCCACTTAGAAGTTCCTAAAAGAATTGACGAGTTCAAAAATGGCTTTATGGGGACTAGACCTTCCATAATCTGGCCACCATTCCTAATTCTTGCCTTATTCTCCGATCTTCTGCTGTTCTGCTCCCTTAGCATGCCCACTGATGTGCTCTCTTAGGACCCAGTCTTTCCAGAATCAGCCAGCTTGCTCCTCCAGCTAATTGCTAATAGACCTGCACTGGCTTCTCCCAGCCTCTGGCACCTGGGCCCTGCCATCAGGGGCAGCCCTGACAAGGTTTAGCCAGAAGGGCTGATTCCAATAGCCAACTGCTTGTTTTCAATGATTTAATCTGCTCCAGACTAGCAGCTGGAATAGATACCTTGAGATTTCCAGTTTCCATTCTAAAAATGTATGAATAAATCTCCCCATTAGAACCAGATAGAGAAATGTCTTATTCATTTAAAATCCAAACAGAGACAATGTGACTGGTGGTAAAATAATTTAACCTCAGTCCAAATCTATTATTAATAGCAGACTAGCAGACTGGTTTGGTCCTTTGCAAAGTGCAGGCCTTTCCAAAATTCAGCATGAAGGTGTGATAAAGGTAGTGGGGAGTGAGAGTGGTAAATGAGGGAGAGAGATGAGCATCTTTATCTTAGCCTAAGAGCAGATTATCCCTCGCCTCTGAGGTTTGAATAAAAGAGAAAGAGAGCTGAGGAAAGCAATTAAGACAGCTTAATACAGGTCTGAGAAGGCTTCACTGCAAGCAATATACAGCTTAGGTGGTGGAAAGCAGGAAGAACATTTCAATCCCATTCAGAACATCTGAAGCCAGATCTGCATGGGGAACTGAATGAATGCTAGTCATTTGTATTTTGATCATTCACCAGTTGCCACTAAGAAATTACCCCAGGGAATGCTTTCTGGGAAGGGTCTGGGGGAGGGGAGCATAGGACAGGCTGTGTCCTTTCACCTATTGTTCAGAGCCCGGACTCATTTGCATGTCCCTCCCAGGATGAAGCCTTTTCTGCCCTTTGGTAGATTGCCATCAAATTTCAAGTGACATGATGCTTGGTAGATTTATGCACCGTGAAGCAGATACTGCAGGGGGTTGCTGTATTTGTGTTTCATTTCCAGTTCAACAATACACAGGGGGCTGTCACACTAACAAGGTTTATAGTGATTGACTTGTTCAGCTGTATCGAGACCTTTACTTCAATGGAGCAGAAGCCTCAATAAACAGGAAATTTATATTTGAACAGATGTCTGTCTAGAAGGGCGGTACCGTATTTCTGCCTGACTTGGTTCAGAGTGAATCAAGTTCACCCCCGCCTCCCCAGTGAAGAGCACAGCTACATTCTAGACAATTTGCAGGATCTTTGGGTCACAGCATGTTACCCTAATAAAATAAATCCCTTAAAATGTATATTGAAGCATATTTAAGTCCTCTGAAAAAATTACCAAGCGTAATTCCACATTTGGCAGTGCTGATATTTTAAACATGAATTCATGATTTGAAAAATGCAGACATCATACCAGGCCAAAAAGAAAAGTACTTTATCTCTATGATTTGGAGCAGTTTAATTCCCTGAGCTTCACTTTCTCACCTATCCAGTATGAATAATAAAACCCACTGTAAAAGATTGTTAGGAGAATCAAATGAGGAAGTCTACAAAAGCTTAGCACACAGTAGTTACCCAATAAATGTTTGCCTTAAGAAAACACAGATGGATAAGTGACCCTCTAGATATAAAGGATCTCAGCCTCTATAGATGAATTTATATTATTTGTGACCCAATTAAGAACAGTCAGGGTATTCAGAGCAGAACAGTACAGTATATAGAGAGAAGAAAAGGCTTTCCTGCAACTTGAGATGTCCAGTGAGCCAGACACATATGAAAATGTGGCCACTGCCACAGACTGAGTCCCTGAGGAGCTAAAGGAAGCTTACTAAGGAAAATTAAGATATGAAAGTGTCAAGGGAAAGTTGAAGACAGCAATTTCTTCCATTGGATCTAAAATACCTAAGCAGGTATTGAATAAGTGAATGAACAAACAAACGAGCAAGTACATCCTAACAGAATCACCACCAGTTGGTCCAGAGTTCTTTTGTGAACCACTGAATGATTCCGCATATATTACTGGACCTGGACCTGTGTCAGAGACTATGATATGTCCTAATGAAATAGGAATGGGAAGGCAGAATAGTCCTTGCCTTCCTAGAACTGACAGTCTAGTAGGGAGAGAGATAAATGACCATATTCATAAAGATAAAATTTGTGGTAAGTGCTTCGATGGAAAGATACTGAACATGACAAGAGAATAATGTTAGCCTACAAACGAATTTCTGAGACCTGCAGCATGTGTAAGAATTAGCAATGGAAAGAGTTAGGAAAAGAGAGTTCCAGGCAGACAGAACAGTGTGTGGGAAGTCCCTGAGGCATGAGAAAGCTTGGGGCATTCTGAGAACTTGAGCAAGGCCTCAGTGGCTGGAATATTGAAAGCAAAGGGAAAACTGGCAAAAATTGTCAGGAATCAAATTGGGCAGAGTCTTACTGGCTGTTATTTACTTTGTAGTTTACACTAAATGCAATGAGAAACAATGACTTGATCAAATTTTTGCTTTTAAAAAAATCTTTCTGACTATGGTGTACTAAGTGCATTCAAGTATATGTATATATACAGAGACTATTAAGAAGCTATAGCAGCAACCCTAACAAAAAGTGGTGTTGGCCTATACTCAGAACTGGAGATGGATTTGATATATATATGTACATATATATATATATAAAAGTAGAATTGACAAAACTGAAACTCAATTTGCTGTTCCCTGGGTAACCGGAGAGGCAGTGATAGTATCCACTATACGGAGTATGCCAGAAGAGCAGAGTGGGTGAAGGGAGCAGTAGGAAAAGATCACAAATTTAATTTTGGACAATTTAAGCTTAAAATGTTTGCAACCACTAAAGTGGATGTGTCTATAATACTGTCATATATAAATGTCATGAGTTCAAAAGATATGTCTGAGCTAAAGATAAAAATTGGGGAGTCACAGGCATATATAAATAGCAATTAAAATCACAGGTGTGACTCAAGTTGCCCATGGAAAATATAGAGGAGGAAGAAGGTTTAACATTTCAAGGTCAGTCAAGGATACTGGGAAGGAAAAAAACCTAGGATAGGAGGAAACCTAGAGAGGTTGGTGCCAGGGGTGGTTCAAGAGAAGAAAGCATTTTAATAAAGAATTGGCAAATGTTGCTGAAAATAAAGTTAAATGAAAACTAAAATGAGTCCATTGAACTTAATGCATACAATAACCCTAGGAAGTCCTGCTTATAATGGAATCGTAATGACAGAAGCCAGGCCACAATGGGTGGAAAAGACAGGAGTGAAGAAATTCCCAGGGCATGAACAAACAAGGCTTATAGCTGTAAAAGGACAGTACAGCAATGGAAGAGAGACTGGGGTCAAAGATGTGTAGCGGTAGTTGTTGTTTGTCATCATTATCATAGTTATGTGACATTATGGTTGCTCCAAGTGAGAACATATTTTAATACTGATCAAGAAGATCCAAGATAGAGGGAAAAGACTAGAGGAAACAGGCTTCAAAATATCTATCGAGCAAATGACCTTTCATAAGCGGAGGGGCATGTCTTCCATTGAAATTTGTTAATAGAGGTTGCAGATCTAGGCTACAGTACAGATTCTGTGAAGAGAACATAAGGGAGTTCCTATTTGACAGCTTCTACCTTCTCTCTTTAATATGACACAAGATCATCTTCTGAGATTGGGGGTGAATGGGGAGTTATCAGGAAAATGGAAAAAATATGGAACAGTACTTGAAGAAAGGAGGATCAAGCTAACCAGATAAAGTAGTACTAAGTCTGCCAAACACTGAGGAGAACCCAGCTAAGTTTGGTTATTGTAAATACGTACAGTAAACCTTTGAGGAGTAGGCCTGGAAAATGTTGGTGCTGGGTTCATCCACAACAGGAGTTTTGTCAGGTGGGCAGGACAGAAAGAGACAGAAACGCGGGGATGCACTAGTACAGTACACGCAGCCCAGGTAGCTAAGGTGGACACCATGGAAAGGCCGAAGACCTCAGTTCACGACCTGGGGCTGGAAGGGGCAAGGTGGAGGTTATGGACATGAGGGTTTTTGCAACAAAGGAGTGGTTGTGATCCACAATGAGGCTCAGGGAGAGTGGCTGACAGGGAGAGAGAAAGCAAAAGAGCCAATGAGCTGGAGGTGCTAAGGGATATGAGCAGAGAAGTCAGCAGAGAAGGGACCAAATATATGGTTTAGATATTCTGCAGATGTGGGAGCCTCCGGTAATGACAGTCTAGTTAGAATGTAGCAATAGGAGAGGTTTATATTACTTAACATGGAAATGACTAACCATGCACGCTGGTCCTTTAGGTCTTGGTCTTGACCTTGATTTTAAGAGAGGACTCAGGCCTGCAAGAGAGCAAAGCAATTTCATATTGACATGGAATTCTCCAGCCCTCAGGATATAGTCCTCATATGTTCTCCAGGGCACCATGGCAGAAGAAAATTGGCTCTTCTTTATTATGAACTCCTTCCCACTCTCCCCAATTTTCAAACTTGAAGAGAATGCTTGAAGAAAGCATTCTTCTTTCCATCACTTTTCCACCAAGTGGTAGAAAAATGAAAGATGAGATGGGTATGTTTTCTGTCACTAAGCATCACTGCAGACCCTCATGGCCACCTATGGGCACAGGCTCCTGGGCAGTGAAAAGAAGGGGTGGGTTGTAGCTCCAGCAGTATGGAAAAAAGAGAAGCATCTGTGGGAACCTGGGGAGCAGAATGTAAGAGAACATGAAATGTTCTTGGTTTCAGTCGCATACACAAATTTGAACCAGTTAGAATTCATCAGAAAATTTTTGTGGGCCAACTTTTTAGTGAAATGCTTTACTCAGTCTGGAGAAGTGTGAAGAGCTAGCAGATGACTTACTATGGCTTGTTTTGAGTTTAAGTCTGAGTTCAGCCTGGCAGTTTACATCTCAGAGGCCCAGCAACACCCAGCTGAGATAGCAACTGTAACTGCCAGGCTCCTGTGGAGAAGTTTGTCCCTGGAGACCTCATCATCAATTGAGCCATATTTCAGCTTCCAAAAACAGTGTGTTCTTCTCTAAATGCCTATAGAGTCCTATAGGAAAATCATCTGAGGTAGTCCACAGCTATTCCCCTTTCCTGAACTTACAGATTTACCCTCGACACTTAGTGAGATACCTAATCCTGGGCACTGGAAACTCTGCTATTAACTTTCCCAAGACCCTCTTGTTATCATAAGTAACCCACCAAGGATAGTAAGATAAATAGACTTAGACACAGATGGGATAACTGACTTGCCCACATGCAGGTTTTCAGTAAACAGAGCTAGGATTCAAGTCACTTTATAACACCAATGAGGGTCTAATCTGCACCAGGTACTATGTCTACTCAAGACTCAGACATTACTCCATTCTCCTGGACTGACAATCTAGTGAATACCATAACTATCTGGAATGACAGTTCTCTTTCTAAGCGTATAGGCCATATTTTTTCACTGGATTGTAAGCTATTAGAAGGCAAAGGTTTATATGTCGCTATTCTGAGCACTGTATCCTGCAACTAATGGTCTGGTTCAATAGATGTTTTTTTATATTGTTGACGGTCGAATAGATTTTTTTTTATATTGTTGACGGTCTTGGTTGTGGTCACAGTGTTGGAGGAGATTGCTAGAAGTAGGTACTGAGAAACAAAGCATTACAGAAAAATTTTCCCTCAATACCAACAAAAAGGCATGTCTGTCTGAACTTATTATGTGATGAAACTTATTTAGGCAAAGCACCACAAACTAGTGATCTGTAATTCAGAGTACAAGTTCTTGAACCAGACTATCTACATTTGAAATCCATTTATTAACTGTGTGACTGTAGCATTTTACTTAACTTCTCTGTACTTTAGTTTTCTTATCTATAAATCAATAACAAAAGAAACTATTCTTTTGAAAATTTTTTGAGTAAATACATGTAAAACCCTTAGAATAGTATCTGACACATAGTAAGTGATCAGCAAAAGTTAATATTTGCTATTATCTACAATTAATTTTGCTTCAATGTTGTTAATATACAATCATAATACTGGCAGAGACAAATCATAGACAACAAACCCTACTCATGGGTTCATTTTAAATAATAACTTCCAAGTGACATCTGGGTTGCTCAATGCTCCTCCAGTTACAGAATAATAGTTCATTCAGCAAATCCCTGTTAAGCATCCACTGTGTGCTAGACGTCAGAAACACAGGATATGGATTGTCTCAAAGAGCCCACAATTAAGGAGTGTTTTACCACAATATGCTCAAGGATAAGGGACACACAAGATACCACAGAACACAAAGAAAGAACAAATAACCCATTTTAAGATGGTCAGAGTGTCTTGTAAAGGCCAAACCTGCATCGTATTTTGAAGAACAAGGAGAAGTGAACCAGATGAAGAAAGAGGGAGAGAATGATGAAAACAACTATTTTGTTATAATTATAACTCCATGTGCTTCCACATGTCTTTATAATTTATAAAATGTTATACTATCAATAACCTTGTTTAATGAAAACTGCTTGTTGACTGGTCTGGTATGTTGGCACTTGAGTTGCAACAGACCAAACAGGGTCCTTCCTTGAGGAATTTTTTTTTTCATTTGAGCTAAGAAAGCATGTCTTTATATCTCTGGTCACAAGTCACAAAGGTGGGAAGACAGAGTTGCCTGTTTCAGCGTCCCCAGATGAACAGAAAAGCAGTTGATTAGAGAGAATGAGGCTTCCAGACAAAAAGACAGAAATGAGAGAGATGGTATTTGATATTCTAGATCAAGTTTTCCCTAAAACCAGTTCTACTCTGCCCTTTCCCCTTGGGGTATATGCCCTGATGACAACAATTCAGACATATAAAAACATTTATTGGGTGCTTAATATTTATCAAGAGTTATGCCAGATAATTCCAGTGTCACAAATATCTCTTTTAAGATGTGTTACCAGGCAAAGAAGAAATCCACTACTGTATAGCTGCCTCTTATCAAATTTCACTTAATTCCAGTAACAGCCAGGAGTTAAGAACTGTTCCACACTTAGGGAGCATCACTAGATATACAGCATAGGTAATAAAATATAATTGCTTATTATATTTTTTAATCTCCTTTCCTTTTCCTCCTACACTATTGGTGGCAATGTAAATTAGTGCAATCTCTTTAGAAAACAGTAGAGATATTTCCAAAAATAAAGATGGACCTACCATTCCATACAGCAATCCCATTTCTAGGCATATACCAGAGAACACAAAAACGCAATCAGAAAAAAAAAATCTGCACCCTATATTCAGAGCAGAACAATTCACTATAGCCAAGACATGGAAACAACCTAAATGTGCACCAACAAATGACTGAATAAGAAAGCGGTGGCATATATACTCAATGTAACTCTACACAGCTATTTAAAATGGAACTACAGGAGAATATGCTAAGTAAAATAAACCAGAAAGAAAAAAAAGTACAAAACAGTTTCACTACAAAGAAACTAAACAAATAGACAAACCCCAACAAAATTCACAGGACACTAGACTATGTCTCCCAGGATCTGGAGCAGGAGGGAAGAATAGAGTGAGCTGGTGGTGGTAAAGGAACTGTGGTGCTGGGTATGGTGTGAAATGCATATAGACTGAGGTGTGAATTCAACAGCCTAAAAAGCATATAATGACATAAACAAAAGAAATAACAATTCTTGAAAATCTCCTTTCCTGTACTTGTCCTAGAAGTCCAAAGATGTTTTGTACTATGGAAAGGACAAGTGTTTAAATACAGCCAACTTATGGCCATTTTCAGTCTTGTATGGGGATGACAAAAGGGAAGACTGGCTCCATCATAATGCTTCTCACAGAGCATGCTCCCAACTATGGTCAATTTGTTACTCTCTGACACTTCCAAGAAAACTCCATAACCATAACAAACTCATGATAAAACAAATACTTGGGACACCCTGATGAAGTAGTGGTTTGGTCTGCTGGCTCCTGCCTCCCACCAGTGCAGTCCACATACATCCCAAGAGCCCAGATACGTATCCCAGAGGTAGAGAAACAACCAAGAAATCAAAATAAACAACTAAATAGAATAAATAACAGTGCTTCTCCCTCCTCTCTCTTCCTGATTGCCTATTCACCTTCACTCCTACCTGCACTGTTCCATATGTGTGTGTGTGTATAGATAGATAGATAGATAGATAGATAGATAGATAGATAGATAGATAGATAGATAGATATAGATAGATCCGTACTCAGTCAGCAATGGCAACTCATGAATCTTAACTCTGTCCATCTGCACATTTCATACAAGGGGCCAACCTTGAACCAGTGCTCAGAGGGTTTTTCACATTCTTGTAATCCCTCGGTACTTCTCTTTTGCCAGATACAAATTCTCCCTTCATCAAAAAGCCATTTTGCTCTGGGTCAAAGCTGCACACTGCCTGTATACCTAAGATACATGAAAGAATTCAGTCCTCCTTTTTTGGTGTTCTACTTACTGCTGTTGTCAAAGACACCAGAAACCAAGTCACTTTCGACACCATACAAAGCATTAGAAAAATAACAACAATGAAACTACACAGTCATCTAGTCCCTTACCATATTCCAAATATTTATGAATTTTTCACTGATTTTTTTAGCAATGTGGGAATTCTGTAATGCAATTTGGGCAGATACTTTTAACCTATTTTACAGATCACCAAAAGCACAAGTGATTTCTTCAAAGCTGCCAAACTGAAGTGACGAAGTGAGGCACAGATACCATACGTTTTGCTTATGATACTCTGAGGGCAACTCTCATGAAGATCTAAATCTCAAACTAATGACAAAAATCATTTACTGAAAGCTCTGATTATTTTCCTTCATATTCTTTTTCTGATATATAATGCTTGGCTTTAATAAATACATATCACATTTATAAATAAAAACTTTAATATGCATCTCCTTTGGCTAAAGAGTTAAAAATGTAAAAAAAAATTTAATATTTATCTCCTTTGGATAAAAGGTCTAAAATATTTCCAAAAAAATAACAGGATTCATTTTCATTAGGGGCTTTATGAGGGGTGAGTGGTAGTTGCTCTTATGAAAACCATTTCTCATCTCATACTTTGAAATAAAAAGACAGGGGTAAGCCTACACTGACAGACAGAAAATGTCTCCCCAGACAGACTGGCAGTTGCCTGAGGAAGGCAGGGGGCAAGGAGAGGTGGAGGTATGGGTGAAGGGGTCCAAAAAAATGACAAACTTCCAGCTATAAAATAAAGAGCTCATAGGAATGTAATGTAAAGCATAGTGACTATGTTAATAATACTGAGTATATATTTGAAAGTTGCTAAAGTATAGATTTTAAAAGTTCTCATCACACACAAATTTTAACTGTTTAGTGATGAATGTTATTGTGAAAAGTTACTGTGGTGATAATTTCATAAACCATACAAATTTCAAATCGTTATGTTGTTTGTACCTCTGAAACTAATATATGTCAACTATCTCTAATTTTTAAGATGTCTCTCCATTATAAAGACTTCAGGTATAACTTTAAGAACGATATAGCTGAGTATCTCACACACTTTATGTCATTTATATCTTCCCATTAGGGTTCAGAAAACTCTAATCCTTCCCCAAGAGAGGTTTTATGTTGTTGATCACTTTCTCATTAGAGAAGCCATGTTCATTTGAAAGGAAGTTTTCTCATTCTCTTCAAAACAATTTCTATATAGCTGAAGAGACTAGAACAATGTGTCATCAAAGGGATCCGTTTTGGTGGTAGCCCAAGACACAGGGAAAGAGGAAATGACAGGATCTCACAAAACAGCAGGTAACTAGGAACTGTACCACAGAGCCTCTGTACCCTATTACTCTGGCAAACACAGCCAAAGATGCTCTTTAATTGAAAAGTTAAAGAGAATAACAAAATTATGCCAGAGACATCAACCTCTGGCCTACAGAAGTCATTGTAAAATGTCATCACTACTTTTCCAACCAGCAAGTCTCCAGGGATCCAAGTCAAAAAAATTCTTCTCCAACCAAAGTTTTCATAACCTTTGTCAAATATAGACAATATCTATTGACAGAATATTTTACATGACATTCTTTCACATATCTATTATGATTTTCAGTTTTTTACAAAATTTTCTTTCAATTTCAGAGAGCAAAATGCAACATTTTTAATACCTTAAAGCTAAAATAGTCACTTGCATGACCTATTGAGCACTATTATGAATGCTGTTTCTTCTTCTAAATTCCTCTCTTTTCCACTTCTACATAATTTACACACACATAGAAAAAGAAGAATGAATTCAGAGATGAACAGGAAAAAAAGGCCATAAAACACCTCAAATATGCATATGCTTACATATACATATGGATATACAAACAATATTCATGTACATAAGATAAAAACAATAAATCATATATTCAGTATACTTATATAATAGACACATAAATAATGCAATACATATGTAACATAATTACTCTTAAAACTCCACAGAAAGGTTATTAATGTGCTATTTTTTAAAATATTAACAAGAATACAAAGGTAGCGAAACAATTTATCTCAGTATTATTAATTCCCAAGGACACTTGAGCAACAAAAAATTAAGCAGTTGTGTTAAAGATACACTTATTTAAATGTGTTTCTGACCCATAACAACTTTTCCCAAACTGCATTCCCTATTCACAGTAGTTTGGAAATGCTACAAACCATATCCCTCTTTAGAGAACACAATGCACAGAAAGAGCTGTGCAGCCTACTGTTTAACCTGTTTAACCTAGCATTTCTTAAACATACTTTACCATAGACCATGCTAGCATTGGGTATCTTTTAATTTCTGATGAAATGTATAATAAACAATAAAAACAAAAAAACTGTAAGTACCATTTGGAAATGTAAGTCTAAGGTTTTAGTTAGCACCAAGAAGACATAAGCATTTTAAATGCTATCTATAAATATTTTTGTTTCTGATTTTTGAAATTTCCTTTTGAGAGACTATCTTATTATTCAGAGTGTTTATATACATCTATATATAAATCTGTTTGTCTATTTCATTTCCATTTATTTTCACATAATTTTCTGTTTCTCAATAAAAGCTCAAATAATGCTCTAAGCATTTGTAACTCATTTTCATAACAATCCTGTGACACAGGGGGAGACTGATGGTACCATTTTAGAGAGAGAGAAAGGCATTATAGAATCAAAAACAAAGTTGGAAATAAAACTCACTTAATTGAGCCTGCAAAATGAAATATTTCATCCAGATGGCAATGTTCCTATATGAATTAAGAGAAGGCTCTCTCCGCAGGTTACTGTCTTGGGAAAAAATAAAAGAAAGAGCCCACGAAAAGTACTACCAATGGAATCTTATCCATAATAGAGATGTTTAATCAAGGATCTCTTCAGCAAAGATTCTGAATAACAAGCTATGGGAGCAACCCTCTTCAAGCAGGAAAAGAAAGTATTTTGTGATATAATTCTAATGATGAGCCAAAGAGCTTATCATAAGTCACCAATTTGCAGCTATCTACTTCTTTTTCAGAAGCTACCATCAAGGTTTACGCAGGCATTTGACCTAGGCCACAATTAAAATACAAAATAGTCAAATCAGTTGAAATAATTTTAAATCTCTTCAAATGACAGAATCTTCTGGATTCATTGAATATACTTAAAGGACTTAATGATTATTAAAATCAGTCTTATTGTTCTTATTCTCACCTCCAAATGATTGGTGGCTATCATTTAAGGAAAAGTTTCCTAATAGCTTTCCTAGTTCTTTACATCCTTCTACACATACACAATTATCTTCTAGTCCCTGCCAGGATCTTGCTATTACTTACAAAATATTTTTTTTAAAAAAACCTATTAGACATTTTCTTTTGTAACATTTTTATTTTGAACATTTAAACTTGCCTTCTGGTGCATTTTACCCAGGAAAAGAAATGCTTTTTTGGACAATGTGATTTGAGTCCCCATTCCTAACATAATAACACCCCAGCCTACCCCACTATCTCTGAGGCTCTCCATTTCCATACTTACTCACTTAGTCCTCATCTATAACTTAATTCTTGGCCATTCTATTACTATTCAAGGGAAATTTAAGGCTCCAAAGTTTGAGGGTTGATGCTGGAATAATGCTCAGCTTCTCTACCACTGGTTCTCTCCTGCTTTCTGATGCCTCCTAGGAACTCTAGTCCCAGAAGTCAAGTCTGGCTGCTCCTGGCTGCTTCACCCTCCCAGACACCATCCATGTCTTCATGGTTTTCACATATTTCCATCTCCTGTCACCCACTGCTTGGTCCCTGCACTCTGTCAAATCGTCCGGATCATTCAGAGATAATCTGCTTGAATACCAGATCTTCTCACCATTAATCTCCCCAAATCTTGAACAGTCCCTCAAAGTTCTAAGCTCCAGGTACACACATTCTTTGAAAGTTGGACTTTTATCACATCATTTTTATGAATGTTTTACGTTTATACCTGTTTTCACAAACTGAAGGAATCCAAAAGGGATTTTTGCTTTTATGACTGAAGACCAGAGCAGAACCACCGTGGTGTCACTGTCTGTTTTGTAGCAGTTGAGCGGCACTGAAAAGGAGAGACAGGCCACTTCCGCAGAGCTACTCTACACAATATGTGTATGTATCACCTCACTCCTGCTTTGACTACAGCATCGTACTATTTTTGGCTTTGTGTGTTATTTGGCATGATTTGGTAGGTTGTATTTTGGGTCTGGGTGCCCTCAAATTCTTTTTCCATATAAATGAATGGTAATTGCATCTTCACTTTACACCATTGTGACTTACCCAGGTTTCATGGAGACACTCTCCTTTCAGAGAGCAGGACGGTAACCTGCTATTCCAAAGACACTGCAAATCTGTAAGAGGTAGAAACTGAAAGCTTCACTAGCCAGTCGGTAAGACATGCACAGTGCCAAGGACAGAGAAGATGCTTAATAGGTTCATACTGTAAGATCAACTAAGAGCTAGTCACTACATACAGATGTCTCACACCCTGACCTCTGTACTCCCACTGAGAAACCCAATGCCCAGCACCAGGGAAGAAAAGCTGAATCGCCAGCTTGTTGTGTGGTGGCTCACAGCACAGACTCTGGATTCAAATTGCCTCAATCCCATCCCATGTCCACCACTTACAAGCTATACAAATCTTTGGAAGTCTGATTGATCTTGCTAACCTTGATGTTCACTTTGGTAAGATGGGAGAGATCATTTCCTCATTAAGGTTTTATGAGAACAAAAATGAGATGATCCACACAAAGCACTGAGCAGGTACCTAAAATCAAGTCGGGAATAGAAAAAATGTCAACTATTATTAGTATTAAACCCTTTTTCATCAGTTGTGTTCAAAAAAGGGAATAAGAAATAAAATAAACAAAGCAACTAGTACTTGAATTTGTCAACACAGCTATCCCAAACTGTGAGGTCTTTCCCTAACTTTCACTTTTACTCTTCACCCCTCATCAGTTTGCAAGTGGCAGCAGCCTACACAAGGTAGAGCAGCAAGCTGACAACTGCAGCATATTTTGGTCATCAAATCTGTCTCGGTTAGCTTGTCATGCCACTCTGAAGTTCACTGAGTGCCTGGGTTCTTAGTGTACAGCTAAAGGGTAAGAGGTGTGTTTCTGCTTGAGAAATTATCGAAAATTCCAAGACTCTTTTCATCCTAAATTCTCTTGAAGAACTCTTGCCCCAAGCTGGTCAGGCTTTAAGTCTTTTTCACTGATTGTTTGGACTTTGTGCCAAGTGAGGTCTTATCCTGCCGGACCCAGAACTGGCTGGAGTTGTCAGTGTTCCAGAGCAAAGTGGAGTTACAGTCTTCACCTCGTCCAGACAGAGAATACCACCTGCTTCGGGGTCTTCCAGCACTGACTTTGCCTTGCCTGTTACTCATAATTTGAAAAATTCTCTAGAGGGATACTGAAATATTGAACATTGAGCAAAGTATTTCTAAAGAATGACAGAAGCTTTCTTGCCAGAGATGTTTTCCAAAAATGTGGTTTCTGACTTATTAGTGACAAGTGAGATTTAGCTGTTTTCAATAGAGTAACTTTCAGTAAAATAGAAAAAGAAAAGGAAGGAAAGGGAAGGAAAGAAAAGGGGAGTCAGGGAGGTGAAAGGAGAGGAGGGAAAGGAAGGGAAGGGAAAATATCAGAGGATATACTACATAATAAAGGCAAAGTACTAATGCCATTTTTAAGGTTCTTTATTTGCTTCATCATTTCTTTTATTTACAATGCTGTATGCAATTTAGGATATTGAATTTGCACCTCAGTCTATGTGTAAATCACACCACACTCACCACCAGAGTTCTAGTGCCCTTTACCATGACCTTGTTCCTTCCTACCCTCTTCCCTCCTTCCCCCTAGATAGTCACAATCTTTTGTCCTGTATATTTTGTTGAGATTTGTCTGTTCATTTGCTTTGCTCTTTTATACTCCACATATAATTGCATATATATAATAGAGTATATTGCATCATAATGTAAAAATGCAATTAAAGGCATTATTACAACAAATTATTATAAACAGACTATACAGAAATTTGCACAGAAGCTGGCACCAAACCAGCTTGATTACTACTATATTTACTATTGAAATGAGTAGTTATTGTTGCTTTTTTATTATATGTAAAAGCATGGTGTTGTCTAAATAACTTTATTTAGATAGGAGATACAGCCCAGCATGCCAGGAAGACCAAATATTATTTCCCCTCTTTACACCACCCAGCTTATTAAAATTCTTCATGACTCAAAACACTGAATCACAATCAAGAGAAAGCTTCCATTTCCAAATAGAGCTAACCAAAGAGTTTACGGTACAGTTTGGGGTTGTGGGGTTAATACCATAATATTTTGTTCTGTGTAGCAATGGCAAGTGTGGGTTCAGATGTCAATACCAATACTGTAGCTGAACGGTGATATGTAAAAAAAGATTTTGCCTTTTAATCATGTTTTCATAAAATATAAAAAAGAATTCCGAAGTGTTTTCCATTTTGAATATTTCACAGCCTTACCATTTGACCTGGAGCTAGTTTATTTTCTCCAAGAGGGAAAAAAAAGTATTTTTCTTACTCACCTGCCCTGAGCTTTCAGGATTTTCTCCATGGCTCAACAGAAGCACAGTGAAGGAGAGGAAGAAGGCCGCAACCAGCTAGTGATGGAATCTAAGGTAGAGAAGCAGCAGGGGTGGCAGGGAATGTCAGGACTGGAACACCCAAACCTCACTGTACCTGGACATCCATAGAAATAGTGGTTCCTCCTCTTACCGTCCTCAGTCTCCTCCCACTCCGTGTTGTGTTCTGCTTCACAGCATCAAGGCACATTAATGCAGAACTTTCCTGCTGTCTTAGGGTGTACAGAATGTGGAACTCTCTAGGAAGAGGAGGTTTTTCCAAGCTCCAGTTTGCATGCGCAGTCTATAAATGAAATTAGGGTGACCTAGATGTGGACATTTTTAAAACTCCATCCTCCTACTGGTTATCTTCACTCTAGCCTGCAATCTCTCCATCCTTAGGTCCTCTCAGCAGCAGGGCCCCAAAGAGTCAGCTAATCACCTCCAGACTAACTTTCAGCTACAGGTTAGTAAAATGGGAGTAGGGGATCAGAAGGTACTAACTTTCAGTTGTAAAATAAATAAGTCCAAGGTGTGCCCTGGCGGCTCAGGCAACTGATACAGGTGGCTGCAGTGTGGACCGTGTAAAGCCCATGGACCTAGGTTCAAGAACTAAGCCCAGAAGGCAAGCGGCAGGGGAGGGGGTTGGGGTGGGGGGAGACATGAAACAATTTATTTTTAAATGCTTCTTCCTCCTCTCTCTTCCTTCTTGCCTGCCTGCCTGCCTTCCTCTATAAATATACAAATAAAAGTTAAATCAGTCACTCTGGGTATGTCGTGTTCAGCATGGTGATTATACAGTCAATACTACTATAGTGTATATTTGAAAGCTGCTGAGAAAGTAGATGCTAAAAGTTCTCATCACACAAAAAAGTGTGTAACTGTGGTGATTAAACATCTAGACATATTGTGATCATTTCACAACACATACAATTATCAAATCATTATGCTGTATGATTGAACTTAACAGAACACTGTGTCAATTATATCTCAATGTTTAAATTTACTTTTTTTAGATGTGTGAGAAAGGATTTCTTAGAACACTGAAAGCACAGATGATTCTGGTTCTAATCAGGATACCAGATCATAGAAGTAAGTGGGCATGTGAGAAATAAACTACGTGCCCAGTACTATGCTGGGTGCTTTATATATATTAGCTCATTTATCTTCATTATATTATGTATATATGTTTATTCCCACTTTACAGATGAGAAAACTAGGCTAAAAGCAGCTACGTAATTTGTCATAGCTAGAAAACAGTGCAGCCAGCTTCAGAAAATGAAGAGTCACACATTATCCACAACCACCTCTCCAGCAGCGGTAAATACTCTCATCTTCACCCTTGTTTTCAACCCACCATACAAACCTCCAAGAACAGCATCTAAGCTGTGAGAGGGAAGCTGAACTTAGCAGAAAGAGAAAGTTTGTGGTGATTTCCCAACTTCCTCTCATTCACAAGCACACCCACAAATCAGGGTCTAGGATTACATCCATAAAGTTAGCTCTAGGAAAAAAAAATATACAAAGGTTGCTCAGCACCAAAGTGAAGGCAACAGAGAGTTGAGCCAGACTTCTCTTGAGAGGAGAAAGACCCTGGAAACTGCCTGGACATTCCTAGCAAGTAGGAAAACCTCACTAAGTTTCAAAGAAATAGCACTAAAAATGACAGGTCACTTTTAAAAGTACTCTTGATCTGTCGGTGTCTCACTAAACATCACCTCCTCTTGAAACCACAAGCTGATGACATCTAGTTAATTTTTCTAATGCGAAACATTAGTATCATAATGTTCTGTGTTTGAGGTAGAAGCAATGCAATGAAATTTCAATTTAAACAGCCTCTAAATTTTTATAAAATTTCTTAATTGAAATATTATTCTGTTACATTTCCAAAGAAACACACAGGATATAGACCACGGTTATTATTTTAAGAAATAGACAACTCATTAATATGTTGTCTTAAGAATCTTTTTCTCAGTTAAACATTTGCCATAGCTTGGGGAAATCTTCGCATAACTCAGCATCATTCAGAATCAAAAATGCATATGCAATTCAATCTAAGAACATTTTCAAAGCCTCGCTCCTATCAGATGTTCAGACAGATGAAGAAATTTTATACAAAGTCTCTATTCTTAATAAAATCCACTTCTCCTTCATTCTTCACCTCTAGTTGATCATGACAAAAAGAAGCTTTTCCCTAAAGAAAGTAGACGGAGTAGGAGTGTGGCAAGAGACACAAAATGTGTATTTGACCCTCTGCCTGCTGCCAGCTCTTGGGATTTAACTGGCTTTGAAATATGTATAAGCTGGGGTGACTGTTGTTTTATTCATCAAAGATATATCAGATCTTTAAACTCAATTACACATAGTGACCACGAGACATTTTAAAATAACAATAATCATATTGAAATGTATAATAAAATAGATCCATTTAAAACAATATCCTCTAGGGGAAAAAAAACAAAATTACTTAAATTTGATACTTAGATATCTAAAAAATTGTAGCAAGGTTCTCCATACCCAAACACTCAGTTGTTAAATTAGTATGCAAGAGTCCTGTCCTCAACTGGGAACTTTGATAAGCTGGGTTTGCCTGTAAGGACTCAACATCTTCATTCAGGAGTTAAATATTATAACAAACCTCTAAAAAAAAAAGTCATCATGGTCTTAAAAGTTGAATTATCCTTTTAAAAAAAAGGAAAGAAACAGAAAATACTCCACTATTCCTTTCTAGAAGACTATTTTTTGTTAAATGAAAGGGAACTTGGCTGGCATCCAGAGCCTCTTTCCAATTGTGCAGATGATACAGATGGGATTGCACAAACATCATTGTACAGACTGGAGCCCTGGAAAAAGGTTAGCAAATAGAATGTAGGTTTCAATGAAGCTGAATATACTTACTTTTTTAAAAGTGTCCTTTTCCCAGCACCGTTTTCCTTGTTTGGCTCTATTAAAATTTCCTCCCTCTTTCTGAAATGAAAGCAACAAAAGATAGTAGGGGATTTATTGTGTCCTCTCTTAGAAAATATTTTGCTGTTGTTGTGTTTTAATCTACCAGTTTATGAAATCCAAGTCTGGGATTCTCTGCTTTGCACCACAATGCCTTTTGTCAGCCATTAGCAAATAAAGAGATCTACAATATCACAAAAACAAAAGCAGAATGCCCCCAGCTGGGGGTCAGTTGAGGTGGGCTGAGTTTGGCAGCTCTTTTTAACTTCATCTGGAACTCCAGCTTGAAAAGGTGTGTTAATAAAGTTCATAAAGTGTCTCCTTTGCTCTGTGACTGTTATTGAGACTGAAGAGTTGGGCTGCCAAAACTAAACCCAGAAGCCCTTCTTTTATGAAATGAATTAATTAGTTAATATTCGTGGAGTACTTGAAAGTGGTGACAGGTTCTGCTCATGCCGTGGACCGTCCAGATTACAGGAATGTAATTAGAACCAAGGGGATGAGAATCTGCAAAGAAAGCATTTCAAGAAATCTCGAAGGGTTGCACCATTAACCTACACATAAATGAGCAAGTCTTTTATAATTCCTGGGTGGATGTCTTCCTGAGCAAGGGATCAAGAGCTCATCAAGTTCCTTTTCTTCCCCTCTGGATCCAGGAACAGCAGTGGCCTTATTACTATTGTTGGATTTTCCAGTTTAGTTTATTCCAATTCTGGACCCTTCTGCTTGCTAGGGGAAGCCTAGGAGAAGTGAAAGAGATTCACACATGCCCTCAGCAATGAGTTGTGAAGCATAGCTCATTTTCATCCTCTGTTGCCAAAATCTGTCATTAACTGCTACTGTGCTCTGATACCTAAAAACTGCATCTTATAAAATTCCTAGAGTCATAACAACAGTGATCATGTACTGAGGGTTTACCAAGCATGGGGATTTATGCAAGTGTTTTCCACATACCATGCTATTCCATTCCTATGGCAATCCTTACAGCTGGCATTCTCAATTTCTAGTCGAAGTGAAAGAGACTAAATTAGTTCTTCAAGGTCACACAGCACAGACCTTGAACAAACTCCAGTGTTCTGCTTTAACCACAGCCTTCTACAAAAGCCCTAAAGCCAAGAGAAATCATTCAGGTGTTCTTTCCAAATGAAAACTAAATCAATTGCAGTTGATACTGTGAGATAGAAGAGGGGCTCATTTCCAGGGACACCGGGATTGAGGTCTGCTGAGAGCTTTGCCCCTTTGTCAAAGAAGGACTATAGGCAGCACCCAGTGGCCAGTTGATGATGTAAAGGCCTAATCCTTCTGCCTCAACTGGGGCAACTGTGGAAAGCTACTCCAACTTCACAGTGCACCGTGGGACCAGCTGAGGCCTTTGCTGCAACAGCATCCCAGCCTACTTCCTTCTCTGTTCAGTCCTGCTTTGTCAAGTCCTTATAAGTAGTTTTGCTAAAAACACTCCCTAATAAACCCTTTACACACAAACATTTCAGACTTTGCTTCCCAGGGAAGCTAGAATACAACATTTAATGATAGGTTGTATAGTGTATCCACTATTATAACAAATGTTATTCTGAAGACCCTTCTATAATCAGAAATTTGTTTCAGCAATAAAATTCAAAATTCCAATGCCCCCTCCTGACCTGTAATAGTAAAGTATGATATGCTATAATAAATCACCCATTACTTTTAGTGATTATTGATAGCCTACATTGCTATTCAAACCATGAAAAGACATGTGGGAAATAGCCTGTATTTGAATGTGGAGTATGTAAAATGATGGGCTAGAGCTAGAGAAGAAATTTAAGCCCAATTGGGAGAGGCAGAATTTGTAGAAACATAGGGAATTTTGTGGCAAAAGACCTCAATTGTTACTATCATCTTGAGGGTCATCCTTTATCCTTTTTATCAGCACATCACTTAAAATTAACAATCTAGACTTGTACTGCTCATTACAGTAGCCATGAACCAGTCACATCTGGATATTTTAAATTAATTAAATTCTAAAGATTAAACATTTGTTTTCTCAGTCATACTAGCCAAGTTTCAAATGATCGGTAATCACATAAGTTTACAGGTTATCATGTTAGACAACATAACGTGAATGTTTCCATCATTGCTAAAATGATGTGTAGCACTGGTCTAAAATAGAAAACTTTTTTGCTCTTTATATACATTAAAATTACTGCTTTTAAACTAATCAGTAATAAGTGATCTCCATGCTCCTATGGAACAAGAACAGTCTTTTGGATGATAACTCACCTGAGATTCCTCTTAATCATTGAGTTACTGAGACCAGGGTCACCAGTCCATTCATTTAGCATTCAAACCAGAACTCAGGCTCCACGGTGTTAAGAAAGAAGTAAAGTCAGTTATCTGATCTGTACAGCCATGAGAGAATCTCCCTGCATTCTAATGGGGAGGGCACAGTTGAATTACTACTGTTTTCACATTTCAGAAAATAATTGCCCAGTGGTGGCAGCTTGTAGAATATTATGCAGAAAAGAATCAACATAGCAGGACTGTCTGCTAACCTTTGAGTACTGCTTAAAATGTTGGCCCTTGGTTGCTCTCTAGGAACTTAGATTTCAGGAAGTTTCCACCATTCCCGGAACTGATAAGAGTGACTAAATATGCCTAAATTTTTTATACAAACAAGATGGTTTTGCACTGAACAGCTGCTTTCCTTCTGTAGTCTAGAATTTGGGCATGACAAGCAAAGGCTGCTTCCATGACCCTATAGAAACCAACTTCCAATCAGAAGTTGAGATGTATCCTGTGTGACACCTCTATAGAGAACTCTCAGAACGTCATACCTGCTGTCCCTGGGACCTCATCCATGAGTCTTTTATTCTCTTTGATTATTTGATCACTTCGTATCTTTTCACTATGATAAAGCATCTCCATAAGTACTATAATCCTCAGTTCTGCATATTCTCCTACTGAATAACTGAAACTGGAGTTCTCGGTGATCCCAAAACAGATATTACCTCTCATAGACAAATCTCCTTATCTAGTTCATCTGAGTGAGAAAGAGGGCTGATTCCTACCCAGAACTCAAGGGCAAAGGCCTAGGTGTGCCCTGCTGCCTGTGCATGCTTTTACTAGCTCATTGGTTCTCTGATTAGTGTAAAAGTGGGGTCATTACTAACATGGTGACCCCTATTCCTTACACGAGAATAAACACACATTACAGCAACTCCCTTCGTTTCTTGGGAAACACTAGACAATTATGTCTGTTCTTATTTTCATTCATTCTTAATAAATATCTTAAGATACAACTAGGCACACAGAAACTATCTGATATTTTCAACAAAAAAATGAAAAATCATCAAATTTGTTAATAGTCAAGGAATATTTAGATTCACTTAAGATCTTGTAGATGATAGGCAAGTTCAATTAACCTCCAGAGCATCAATGACTGATCAAAGCATCTGTGAAGGATTCATTCTTTTTCCTTTTAAAATAATGAGAAATAATTCTTATTTATACTTCTGAATTCTTCCTAACAACTTAGAATGGGAATTCTCAGCATTATTCAGAAAAGATCTCCAAAGCTAAATGTAAGGGTAATAGGAACCACAGGTTGTTTTTAAGAACTAGCATCTAAAGACAGATGACTTTACATTATATAAATATGTTACTGATTTAGCCACATGTCTATTACACTTCAGATGAAAGCAGCAGTCATGACCCAGCTTCACAAATGAATCCTTCTGATGTGATACTGTCAGTAACAAAGAAAAATACACCAACTTCCAACCCCTGATACCTTGTTACAAAATAAAAATATCTTTCTGATAAAATGACATCTATCACTCATTGGATGTTAATAAAATCCTATGTGTAATATTATCTCACTTAATTTTTATAATACTCCAGTGAGGTTGATATTATTACCCCACTTAATAGACAAAGAACAGAGAAACAGAAATAATGAAAGTTGTACAAGTACACAAAGCAAATAAGTAGGGGAAACAGAGAGAAACTGAGATC